>CM033460.1:5392140-5504640 GCA_019425755.1 Amaranthus cruentus | reverse complement strand
TCTGAAGTTCCTAAAAATTAGGGTTTGAAAAGGCTGATATTGGAGAGGATGATGAATAGGGTAGATGTAATGAAAATTCTGATTTTCATTTTCGCCAGATGAAAAAAAGAATTTACGAAAAAAATATAAGATAAAATGAAGAGGGATTAAATATTGTTTTATACTTAAGCCTAGTTTATTTTCTGATATTCTAGTTACTATTTTGTTGATCCAAAATAATCTTTGATATTATTTTAAATTTCCCAATTCCACAATATTAATTTCTCAAATGTTACATTCACTGTAACAACACGACTTACCGTTGACTAAGCAAGACATGTCTTCACGAGGTTTACTAACCCACAGAACTTAAATCACACTTCCAAAATTTGAGCAAAGGAGTCACCAGTTCTTTAACGTAACTAACTCGGCTAAATTTCAAACCAAACATTTAACTAAAACTTAAAGAAATCATAAAAGTCTTTATAAAAGTCTAACATAACCAATACAATCTAGTCTCTATACATTTGCTAAAGCCTAATACAAAACTATGAATTCTGACGTGCTCAGCTCAATATAACGACCTTGGAACTCTACAGAACTCCATAAACCCATCATTCGTTCTCGACCGGTTCCGATCTATAAGCAATCTAAAAGTTGGAAACAACAGGGGGTCAGATTAAACTGAATGAGAAGTAACAATCCAAAACAACAAAAACATAGTAATTCAAAACATAGGCTTAAAAGCAACATTAGTTTCCTAGATCTATGTGCCCACAGGGAGTATAGTTAAGAGGAACATCCATAGCTCTAAGGCTATGCCACTCTCGGGTGAGGTTAGTCAATATTTGAATGACAATTCACCTCAAAATAGGGAGTAAGGGAGGTTATCCCTTTACTCCGTTAATGACGAGCTCGTGAGCCCGATCCATTGACCATATCAATATCAACATAATCATTCATAACGCATTTGTCTCAACATTATAAAATTCACAACTTTGATAAAATAATTTACATTAAGGATGAGAGTGGTCGAATACTCGTTAGACAAGAGGACATCAAATTAAGATGGCATCGATACTTTTCCCGACTACTCAATGAGACTAGGGGTCCGGCTAAGGAGAGTGGACAAACTTCGAGCTTACAAAGAACACAGGTTCATGGGTCGATTAGTGATATAACCACGGAGGAAGTAGGTGAAGCTCTTAAAAAGATGGGGGGTTTTAAGGCAGTTGGACTAGATAGTATTCCGATTGAGGTGTGGAGGGGTCTAGGTGAAGAGGGTATTCGTTGGCTGACACATCTCTTTAATGTCATCTTAAGATCTAGCAAGATGCCGGAAGAATGAAGGGCTAGCACAATTATACCTCTATTTAAGAACAAGGGTGATGCTCAGGAATGCGGGAACTACAGGGGTGTCAAACTCTTGAGTCACACTATGAAATTGTGGGAAAGAGTAATAGAGAAAAGAATTAGACGAGAAGCGGTGATTAGAGAGAACCAGTTTGGTTTTATGCCGGGAAGATCAACTACCGAGGCGATCGATCTTTTGAGGAGACTGATGGAAAAGTATTGGGAACGAAAGAAGGATTTGCACCTGGTGTTCATTGATCTGGAGAAAGCGTATGATAGTATACCAAGAAGCATCGTTTGGGATAGCCTCAAGAATAGGGGAGTTTCACAAAGGTACATTGGGATAATACAAGACATGTATGACAGAGTCTCCACTAGCATTCAAACGCCGATAGGTTTGACAGAAACTTTCTTTATTGGAGTGGGCCTGCATTAGGGATCAGCACTTAGTCCTTTCATTTTTACGGTCGTTATGGATGAAATCTCTCAATCCATCTGGGAGACCGCACCATGGTGCATTCTCTTTGCTGACGACATAGTTTTGGCTGCAGAAACAAAGGAGGAGGCTAACAGTAAATTGGAAGAGTGGAGGGTAGCCTTGGAAGGTAAGGGGTTGCGCATAAGGCGTACGAAGACGGAATACGTGCGATGTGACTTTAGTGGGACAATGTCGATAGGGGAGCCAGAGGTGAACATAGGGGGAGAAGTTGTCGCACAAACGTCCAAGTTTAGGTATCTGGGTGGTGCTACAGAGTGATGGGGATATTGATTGTGACGTTTCTAATCGTATTCAGGCGGGATGGCTTAAGTGGAGAGCTGCGACCGGGGTGCTTTGTGATAAAAAATTCCCTAGCAGACTAAAGGGTAAGTTTTATCGTGTTGCTATTAGGCCGGCTTTGTTGTATGGGACAAAATGTTGGCCTGTAAAGAAGGCTTTCGAACAAAGGATGGATGCAACAGAGATGCGAATGCTGAGGTGGATGTGTGGTAAAACTAAGATGGACAGGATAAGAAACCAAGAATTCAGGGAGAAGTTAGGGGTAGCACCTCTCTCCACAAAGATGCGGGAAAACAGGTTGCGATGGTTTGGGCATGTGTAGAGGAAGACATATGACGCCCCGGTTAGGAGGATCGAATGCATCATAGTGGAGGGTAAGAGAAGCCGAGAAAGACTGAGGAAGACATGGGAAGAGCAGATTAAAAGTGACTTGCACGAACTCCACCTCTCTAAGGACCTAACCAAGGATAAGGCCAGTTGGCGGCGCCTTATCCACGTATTAGATTTCTAGACTTGCCCCTTTGACCATTGTCTCATACGGTTTTGGCCCCTACCTTTAGCTCTCTACCGCCGCTCCTACCATTATCGCTTGTTTATTTATTAGTACATATTCTTTGTTGTGTTTCTGATCATCATCATCATCATCATCATACCCAGTATATCCCGCTCATAGATAAACTATGGTCAGGGTCTGGGGAGGGAAGATAGACGACAACTCATACCCATGCAGGAGAGTACGGTCAGAGAGTCCCCCGGCTCCATATGATCTTCAAAGAGAGAGGTACCTGCAATTATAAGAAAGCCTTCCAGACACACCCACGTGAACAATGCATAGTAATCGACTACTACAGAAACACAACAAAGAATATGTACTAATAAATAATCAAGCGATAATTAGGGTTTGAAAAGGCTGATATTGGAGAGGATGATGAATAGGGTAGATGAAATGAAAATTCTAATTTTTATTTTGGCAAGAGGAAAAAAAGAATTTACGAAAAAAATATAAGATAAAATGAAGAGGCATTAAATATACTTAAGCCTAGTTTATTTTCTCTTATTCTAGTTACTTTTTGTTTTGATCCAAAATAATCATTGATATTATTTTAAATTTTCCAATTCTACAATATTAAATTCTCAAATGTTACATTCACTGTAACAGCTCGACTTACCGTTGACTAAGCAAGACATGTTATCATGGGGTTTACTAACCCAAAGAACTTAAATCACACTTCCAAACTTAGTGCAAAGGAGTGACCAGTTCTTTAACGTAACTAACTCGGCTAAATCTCAAACCAAACATCTAACTAAAACTTAAAGAAATCACAAAAGTCTTTATAAAAGTCTAATAACCAATACAGTCTAGTCTACTATACATTTGCCAAAGCCTAATTCAAAACTATCAATTCTAACGTGCTCAGCTCAATATAACGACCTTGGAACTGTACACAACACCATAAACTCATCATACCCGACCGGTTCCGATCTGTAAACAATCTAATAAATGGAAACAACAGGGATCAAATTAAACTGAATGAGAAGTAACAATCCAAAACAACAAAAACATAGTAATTCAAAACATAGGCTTAAAAGCAACATCAATTTCCTAGATCTATGTGCGCACAAGGAGTCGAGTTGAGAGGAACATCCATAGCTCTAACGCTATGTCACTCTCGGGGTGAGGTTAGTCAATATTTGAATGACAATTCACCTCAAAATAGGGAGTAAGGGAGGTTTTCCCTTTACTCCGTCAATGACGAGCTCGTGAGCCCGATCCATTGACCATATCAATATCAGCATAATCATTCACAACGCATTTGTCTCAAAATTATAAAATTCACAACTTTGATAAAACAATTTACAAAACATAGTCTTGCCAGACCCCTTTTAGGGACTGTTACTACTCACAGACAATGTTTCTTCCAAAAGTCGAATCCAATTCACAGCAATCGATAAGAAGGGTTCTTTAATTATGTCGCCTCCTTGCCTCCAGAATGTACAGGTGCTAAAGAGTGAAGAAATTTGGTGCAACATTGTGGTTCAAGAGATAATTAATGAATCGATTATGCTAATGTTGTTTTGATTTTTTATCTTCAAAAACCTGAGGAAAATGAAGGACCATTTTTATTCTTTCGTAGTAAAAAAAATCAAGAAGGATTGAAAAGGTAACAATTTATTTCGAAAATCAAGGGACAAAAGGAAGAATATTGTTGCGCTTATGTTTTCATTCGAAATTTCCGAAATAATTAGTGAGTAATGTTGCCCTGTTTCAGTTGCAATCAAAGACAAGCAGGAATAAGAATTAGGTGAAGGGAGTTTCAAAAGGTTTAAGAGGGAACATTGCTTGTCTCAATTTTCTGAAGTTCCCAAAAATTAGGGTTTGAAAAGGCTGATATTGGAGAGGATGATGAATAGGGTAGATCTAATGAAAATTCTAATTTTCATTTTGGCAAGAGGAAAAAAAGAATTTACGAAAAAAAATATAAGATGAAATGAGGAGGGATTAAATATTGTTTTATACTTAAGCCTAGTTTTTTTAAAATATATATATATATATATATATATATATATATATATATATATATATATATATATATATATATATATATATATATATATATATATATATATATATATATATATATATATATATATATATATATATATATATATATATATATATATATATATATATATATATATATATATACATTGTAACATTTGAGAAATTAATAATGTTCGTGGAAGCCGGTTATTTCGAAGATTCAAAGTAAACTTGCATCATGGAAAGCAAGAACGGTATCGAGGGCGGGCAAACTTACTCTGATTAAGAGCGTCATCAATAGTCTCCCAATTTATTATATGAGCATGTTCAAGATGCCGAAGTCGATTGCTTTGGAGATTATGAAGATACAAAGGAGATTCTTCTGGGGTGATTCTAGTAGTAATCATATGTCAACTCCCTCTGTTAGATGGTCGGTGATTGAGTTTCCAAAGGAACTAGGTGGTCTAGGTGTGGGTAATATGCTGATTAAGAATCTTGCTTTATTGTTCAAGTGGTGGTGGCGATTCTCTACGTGTGATGATACTTTGTGGAAGAAAATTCTGCTTTCTGTACGCCGACTCAGTGGGTCGAAAGCTTCTTCAATGGCATTCAAGGAGGTAAGGAACGACATGTGGTTTCAACTTATGAAGAATGATGAAGATACCTCGAAGATGAGATCCATAGTTGATGAGGGCACCAAAGTAAGACTAGGCACTGGCGAATCTATCTTGTTTTGGCTCGATAATTGGTGTGATGTGGGTCCCCTTAATACAGCTTTCCCCAGACTTTATACTATTTCGATGCAGAAGACTTGCTTTGTAAGTCAAATGGGCATTTGGCATGATGGGGTTTGGGAATGGGTCTTGAGGTGGAGGAGAAATCTTTTTGAGTGGGAACTTCAAGACTTGCAAAATCTCAACCTGATGATTAATCAAATAAGGCCGCACTTGGGTGAGAGTGATGGAGTATCTTGGAAGTGGTCAGGTAATAGTAGATACTCCATCAGCAACATCATGGAGAGGTGGTATATGTCTTCTACGCCTTCTATCCCAAGAAACATTGCAGATTCTATTTGGAGAGCTTGTATCCCACCTAGAGCTCGACTGGTTGTTTGGACGACAAACTTGGAGAAATTAAAAACTGGGGATCTCTTAGTAGCTTGGGGTATTATCGAGATGCAAAATGCTATGTGTCCTTTTTGTGGGTTAGAGATGGAAACAAACTCACATATTCTTTTCTCCTGTAAGTTCTCCTGGAGTACTTGGATGGCGATGCTAGAATGGTGGGGGATTGTAGGGGTCCTCCAAAATAGGTGTGGAGATTTTGTGTTGGCGTGGCAAGGGCTTATTACAAAGAAGAAATGGTCTAAGCTCTGGCTCTTAGTAATGGGCTGTGTAATTTGGTCGATTTGGTTTGAGAGGAATAAAGTGAAGTTTGAAAATTATGATCCCAATCTTCAGAAGTTCATCTTTATGCTAAAAGTAAGAATTGGAGTGTGGGCGAAGGAGTTAATGGGTCTCCGTGGCAGTTCTTCTCTCGATTTCGTCCACAACATAGCAGGATTTCTTACTTAGTCATTATTAGATCTCTCATTTAGTTATTTTGGTGTTCTTCTATGGTGGGTTTTGATGGTGTTTTTGCCTCTTGCTTTATTCTTAGCCTTTTGGTGTGTAAGGTGTAGGCTTTCTTAGCTAGGTGTGTAAGGTGATAGTAGTAATTACATTATTTATGCATAGCCCACCCCTATGCTGTTTTGGGTGGCCTGACTCTCGGCCCTTTTCTTCCAATGGCTTTTTTTCCTCGCGGAGTTTTTTATGCCGGCGGATTTGAGGTCCCCGAGTTTCAGTGTGGAGTTTTCTCTTTGCATTTATATATATTCCCTAATTTTCAATATATATATATATATATATATATATATATATATATATATATATATATATATATATATATATATATATATATATATATATATATATATATAGGGTAGAGATCCAATAAGAAGGGGTGTGAAAATAAGAAGGATAGGAAGGAGTAGCTACCGTTGATTGATTAAGATCTAACGGTCTAAAAAAATTTGTCATAGCAGAATATCTAGTAACACATGTTTATGAAGAAAGCATCACACATTAATTTAGAAAACATCACACTTTTAAGCGACACATGATTACACAGGAAGTATCACATATTAATTAAGAAAGCATCACAATTGTTTTTCTGTTCTCAAATGCGTGCAAGATGGACCATTGATCTAAATCTAATGGATGAAATTTCTTCCTATCCTTCTTATTTTCAAACCCCTTCCTATTAGATCCTAAATCTATATATATATATATATATATATATATATATATATATATATATATATATATATATATATATATATATATATATATATATATATAGGGTCATAATAAAATATATCTCAATAATAATCAATTGCAATCTCATTTTTCAAATCATCTTTTTAATATCAATTGGATGCAACAAGAATTAATATCATTAATATTTTTCTCCCAAATTCATTCGCATTTAAAATCATTATTAAAATCATAATAAAAATTTTATCAAATTAATAATGTAATAAATCAAATAGGTAACATAATATAGTAAATGTAATTTGAGATTAAATATGTACAAGATAATATCATACCAAATAACATCATGCAAAATATCACATCCCAATTAAAACACAATTAATACTTAACGATAATAACAACAACAAAATAATCATAATTTGATGGACATTGAGAATTACGAAACAACCCTAAAAAAAAAATCTGCGCTTCTATCAACTTTCACTTACGAACTTGACGTTTAAATTATTATTATTGTTTGTAATTTATAGATAGAATGTTTAAAGATTGAAAAATATTATAATGGAGAAAAAGAAATTACTGATGCATGGAAACAAATGGTTGATGAGAGAAAAATAATAAAAAGGATAAGAAAAAAATGAAAGTAATGAACGAATTAAAGGGTAAGGTTTAATTTAGAAAAAATATCAATGATACCCTTAAGTTTTTGCATTTTATCAATGGTACCTCTAAGTTTTTTCAAATATCAATGTTACCCTAGTGTTATTAAGCGTTTTACAAATGTAACCGTTTATAATTTTTTCTATCTAAATTCGTCCAAAACAGTTAAATTTTCATTTTTCTTTTATTTTTCAATTTAAAACATTAAAAAAATAAAAGAAAAAGAAAAAAAATTAACGTTTTGGAGATTTTGGACGGAAAAAATTAGAAAAGGCTACGGTTGTCAGGCACTCAGTAACACGAAGGTACCATGGATAATCGAGAAAACTTGGGTGTACAATTAATAAAGTGCAAACATTTGAAAATTTGAGATGAATAAGACAATTTATCAAAAAAGGCACATAATAAGATCAATTTCAACTTATTTTCAAAAGTAAGCGCCTAAAACCCTAGAGCACAGGTTCAATGCTATTCGCACTTAGTAACTGCGAACAGAAGCAAACTGGTCAAAAAAAGTCAACCAAGCTGTTCCCACTTACTAATTGCTTACAGGTCAAATAGGGTCAACATGATTCGCACTTAGTAAGTGCGAACAACTCTTTGACTTTTTTTGACTTTGGAAAAAATGGAGAAGAAGGAAGCATCAGCAAGGTCAAAAAAAGTTAACATTACCTGTTCGCAGTTACTAAGTGTGAACAACGTCTTTGGCTTTTTAAAAAAAACAATGTTGTTCGCAGTTAGTAAGTGCGAACAACTCCGTTCCTTAGGTTTGGGAATTAGACGCGTATATTTGGAATAAAGTTAATTTTGATCTTATTTGGTGCTTTTTTTTGATAAATAATCTTAATTATTTCAAATTTTCCAAAAATTTTGGGGTACAATTGATAATTTTCCTTTAATTTATAGTTTAAGATATGATAGTTAATAGAATTAGATAGGAAGAGGGGGAAGAAGTGGAGGAATAAGGAAGTTATATTAGGAAATGAGAGATGGAAGTTTTAAATGTTGAGAGCAGTGACGGATCCAGGGTTCGGAGTCCCACGGGGCACCAACTAACGGACGGAATTTTGGCGCAGTTTCATTTGTAAAATTAACGACTAATTTTTTAATATTTTGAAAAAATGACAAGTAGAATCACAATAAATTTATCAAAATTGTGATCTTATTCTTGAAAAAGTTTCTCGTCATTAAATAGCGTTTTCGAATAAAAAAATGTTTGTAATTAACATCTAACTTAATCATATCCATTTCCTGAATTAATAATAATTTGAATTTATTTATTAAATTCATTCCACTTTATTTAAAATAATGTAACTAGAGAAAAAAGTTAAATATACTCTAAAAATAATGTGTATGTTGTAAATAAATAGTGAATTAATCTATTATAGTGTATGTTCTTTGTTAAGGTTGTCTCACCGTGAGACGAACTCAATTGGGTTAGCCTAAAGTATTCTTAAAAAAAATGCTTCCCGTACAAGTGGGAATTCAGTTTTCATTTAATTACTTAATTATTTATTTTACTAATGAGCAGCTTGTAAGGGGTCGTCTCACGGTGAGACGGTCTCATACAAAACTTGCTAAAATTTTAAATATAAAATACCTTAAAAGAAAATGAAACAAAATAAATCAACTGACTTAATAAAAAAATGGGACAAAATAAATATATAAGACAAACTTACTAAAATGAGAAAATATTTATCTTCAAAAGAATTCAATATTAATTTTATATTTTTACACTGACCAATAGAAAAGTCTAATTTGAATTAAAAAAAAACACCTAGGGGCACGTGTCCCCGTGTGCCCGAATATACGTCCGCCACTGGTTGCCATGTAATTAATTTTGGCAAATTATCTTTTTTTTTTGTTTTTCTTTTTAGTTTTAAAGAGTGTAACTTACTATTTGTTTCTTACATCATCTTGCAAATAAATAAAATATACTTTAAGTTATTTGATGGCTTTTATAATAAAAAATATAACCAATCAAATAATAACAAATAAATTAAGCACTTCAAATACGTATACCAACATATCCCAAACTCAAAATTTACCATAATTGAATTACGTAATTTATTTATTTACCCTAGGTGCGTTTTTATTTTACCTATTTTATCATATAATTTAATTTATCAAATCTTAACTAAATTTGCGCAATTAATCTTAAACCTAAGCTACTAATACGACTTTATAACATCCACATAATTAGCTCCAATTTTAAATAGGATTTTTAAGAAAAACTATAAATTAAACTTAATCATAGGAGCATTACCACCATATCTATTTCTGATAAGAAATGAATGTAAGACTAAACAAATATGTAAAATAACTTTATTCAATTTAATTACCAAACAATTCTTACAACTGGAAGTGAAATTTTAACTTAAACGGGACTACTAATAAAACCTAAATTCTAGTTAGACCTCACTCCATGAACCCCACGCGATCAAGAACCTGCAAATAATAAGAATGCAAGAAAACAAGAGAAAAACTTCCTAAATCAAGAAATTAAGTAATTCCAACTTCATTCCGTAAAACAATTTAGTTTGAAAAAATAGTTTAAGAAAATAAAATATAATCGAGTTGAAGGTGTTTTTTGAATACAATATATACTTGAGTAAAAGATCCATTTGTGAAAACAATATAAAATCACATAAACCAGTTAATTAATTTAATGGTTAATAATGACAATACATATATCTAATTTTGAAGGAATGAGAATGCCTGTATGCCGAGGCTTTATCCCTATACCTACTTCATCAAGAGGTCGTCACCTAAATTAATTTCAAGGCCATCAGAGTAGTCTCAGGTAACTCTAATGTGCGCACGCGTCCTACTTGGATCACAACAAATAGAATAAAGACCGAACATCGTATCAAGTATGATATATAATAATACTTGTTGGCAGCTATAATAACCAAAGAGGCCAACAGGTTCATCACCCTTATACTTGGATCACAAGTTCACAACAAATATAAGAGCTTCATTGTCACTCTTTTTTCACTATACGTGGTTTAATATATATAATAATAAGTCGTGAGCACAAAAACATATAATCAAACATACATGATCACTAGTGGAAAAAACGCTAATGGCTGCGGGTTTTGTGCCAGTAAAGGCTGCGGTTTTGGACCCGAGCACTAGTGGTGGCAGCTGATAGCTTGAAAGAAATGACGCGGTTAAAAAACGCTGCAAGCATAATTATTATAGGCTGCGGTCATGGCCAAAACCGCAGCCTTTAAGAATATATTTTTTTTCAATTTTTTTTGTTTAGATAATAATTGTATATATTATCATCATTAATATATATATATATATATATATATATATATATATATTATTATATATATATATATATATATATATATATATATATATATATATATATATATATATATGCATACATATATATAACTTTTGAGCCTAGTGAGAGAAATAGCGAAGAATCAACGAAGAACTGTGCGAACAACTGTTGCACCACCATCTCCGGCTGCTTCAAGCTAGGGCTGCAAATTCATGGCAGGGAGAGGAAGAGGGGGATGAGGAAGTAGAGGAGGAGGAAGAACATCAGGTGCCCAAACTCGCAGCTCGACTGAAACCCTAAATGACGAGGACCCATTGGTAGACAAAGGTTCAAATCTGAAGAGCAATGACAAAGAGATTGAAGATGGTATGAACCACGATTTTGAAGGGGAGCAGATTAATGGAGAAAGCCCAGAAAAATTAGGAAATTTGAGGCAACAATTTAATCAATTGAAGATACTATTGGAAAGAATTGAGAACCGAAGCCAGGACAACAACAGTGCAGTGCCTAAACCGCCAACCCAGATCGAAAGAACACCACAAACTGATCCAATTGCCACATGGAAGGAGAAAGTTTAGCCCAAACTCTCCCAAAAAGGTATTCCATTAAAAAATGTCCCTCCTAGCATTGATAATGGTAGCCCAATAGTGGAATTGAACTCCCATGACCTAAAAGACCTTGTGAATGAATGGGAGAAAGCAATGGTGTTCTATGTTGTAGGTGAAAGACCAAACCTTGAGGTGGTTAGAGGGTTCATTAGAAAACAGTGGAACCATGTCTCAATGCCAACCATATACCTCCATGATGTTGGGTATTTTTTGCTCAAAATCCAGACCGCAAGTGAAGTTAAGAACATTCTTTGCTCTGGACCTTACTTCTTAGGGAGAACACCTGTGATAGTTAAGAATTGGAGCACTAATTTTGATTTCTATGAAAAGGTATTGCGTGTTATTCCAGTGTGGTTTCGCCTTCCAAAATTACCTTTGCATTGTTGGGGAGAAAAGTCCTTAAGTCGGATTGTGAGTGCTATTAGGGTCCCGTTATTTGCAGATGATTGTACATCAAAGCAGCTTAGAGTATCTTATGCTCGTGTACTAGTCGAGGTTGACATCACCAAGCCTATAGTAAAACAGGTCCGAATCAGAGACAACACTGGGAAGGAATTTGCTCAATTAGTTGTTCCAGAGTGGGACCCGTACTACTGTCCAAAATGCCATAAAGTAGGACATGTGTGCAATGAAAAAACCCAGCCTAAACCTAATACAACTCGAGTCGATTGTGAAAGGAAGGAAGATGATCATCATCAAATCAGTAACTCTGAGCAGGGGCATACCCCACATCATGAAGACTAGCAGAACACTGATAGTGTAGCCTCAAATAGACAGGAAGGTAAGAAGCAAGTTATTGAAGGGGAATGGACCACAGTGGACGGCAACAAAAGTGCAAAACGACTCAATATCAGCAATACATGTATCATACCGGTGCGCAACACTACCATATCTATACTGGGGGAAAGCACAAATCAGGAGAATATAACAGAGAGGGGCGGGATCCCTTCAAATCCCTCTAGTAGCCAATGATACTTCTCTCTTGGAATGTTAGGGTTTTAAATAACACCAATAAAATTAAAGAGATAAAATAATACTTAGAGTATCACCATACTTGTGTTGGGTTGTTAGAAACGAGAGTTAATGAGAAGAACGAGAGGAATATCCAAAGGAAGTTTGGCCCAAATTAGAGCTGGTGTAGTAATTACGATCATCACAGGAAAGGGAGAGTTTGGGTTGGGTGGAGGAGAAGCCAGTGTCAGGTTGATCTTGTTCGCAAGCATACTCAATTCATAGCAGTTCAGGTAGAATCACAGGTGTTAGGAAATTTCATCGTCGTGTTCATATACGGTTTACACACTGTCACTGACCGTAAAGAACTCTGGAATCAATTGAGAACCCTTAACAATCAACCTCCTACGCTGTTTATTGGAGACTACAATGCTATATATAAAGTTGATCATCGTCAGGGATCCCGCCCTACCACCTATGAAATAAACGATATGAGTAGCTGGATGGAAGAGATGCATCTTCACACTCTTAAAGAAGTTGGTCATGAATTCTCCTGGTCGAACAGTGAAGAAGGGGAAAACATAATTGTGTCAAAGATTGATCATGCCATAGGGAATATTGCTTGGATGAATGTCTTTGCTGCAATCCCAGTTCACTATGAAAATGGCAAAACTTCTGACCACAGCCTTCTACTGATCAAGCTTGCTCCTCCTAATACAGGAACAAGGAAACCCTTCAAATTCCTAAACTACCTGACTGATCATCCGGAATTCTTTTACAGGATTAAAAAGTCTTGGAGTCTTGAAGTCCTTGGCATAGGTAGTGAGAAAATTTGGAGAAAACTTCAGAATGTTAAGAAGGAACTCAAACACTTGCACTCTCTTTAATTTCAAGGCATCCAAAACAGAATTCATTGGTTTGAAGAAGAACTTGACAAGGTGCAAACCAGGCTTCAAGCAGATCCTAATAACCTCAATCTTATTGCCGAAGAGAAACACACATTGCAGATGGTGAGACACTGGAGGAAGATTGATGGCATTTCTCTCCAACAAAAATCCAGTGTTACTTGGCTCAAGTATGGAGATGAAAGCACTGTATATTTTCATGCTGCCATCAAGGAAAGACAAGCCTCTAATGGCATCTATGATTTTTGGGATTCAGAAGGCAATCACCTCACAGATCAGAAAGATATAGAGGAGGAAATTGTGGGTTTCTACAAAAAGCTCCAAGGGACAGTAGCAAACAACCTCAGAGATATTGATAGGGTGAGTATGTGTAAAGGGTCTCAACTACAAGCAGAGGATATCCATTATCTGTTGCAAGATGTTACTAATGAGGAAATCAAGCATGCAGTGTTTGGCATCAATGACAACAAAGCTCCGGGTATTGATGGGTTTAACGCGAAATTCTTTAAGGTGACGTGGCACATCATCCAAGCTGATGTAATATCTGCAGTCAAGCATTTCTTTGCTGATGGGTCCCTGTTTCCCCCTATTAATTGCACTACCCTTACACTTATCCCCAAGAAGAGTAATGCTAGTAATATGGGTGATTACAGGCCTATTACGTGCTGTAATGTTATGTACAAAGTCATTTCCAAGATTCTAACTCGGAGACTGCAACAAGTGATTGGGAAGGTGGTTAATCTAGCTCAATCAAGCTTCAAACCTAGCAGACAAATTTCAGATAACATTCTTCTAGCAGCGGAGATCATTAAGGGGTTTACTAGAAAGAACAACAAGCCCAACTGTATGGTAAAAGTCGATCTTAAAAAACCTTATGACTCCCTGGACTGGAACTTTTTGCAGAATGTCATGGATGAGATGGGCTTTTCCCCTAGGTTTGTCAAGTGGATCATGCGGTGTGTGACCTCAGTTTCCTTCTCTATCCTAGTCAATGGTGCCCCTCTTAAGCCTTTCAATGCTGCGAAGGGCCTAAGACAGGGCGACCCCCCTCTCTCCTTACCTATTGCTATTGGTATGGAGTACTTATCGAGGCTCATGGATAACCTGAAGGACAATGATCAATTCAAATTCCACCCCAGATGCAGACGGGTAAACCTCACCCACCTCATGTTTGTAGATGATCTCTTAATGTTTTGTGGAGGAGACATGGACTCAGTCAAAACCATGATGGCTACCTTTGATCAATTCTCTTCGGCTTCAGGCCTTCAGGCGAATCCTTGTAAGAGTAATGTTTATACTGCTAGCATCTCTGATCAATCCCAAACCAATATCCTTCAGCATCTTCAGATGGAGACTGGCACCTTTCCTTTTAGGTATCTTGGAGTCCCTCTTCACTCTAAGAAACTTAATGTTTATGACTGTCGGCCATTGCTTGATAAGATTATAGGTCGTATTTACTGGTGGTCTTTGAAACTTCTCTCATATGCCAGGAGAATCCCGCTGGTGCGTAGTGTCCTCCGAGGAGTGGAGAGCTTTTGGGCCCAAATCTTTTGCTTGCCAAAAAAACTCATCAAAATGATTGAAGATGTCTGCAGATCCTTTATTTGGACAGGAAAAGAAGGGATTTCAAGGAAAGCTGCTGTCGCTTGGGATAAAATGGCCTGCCCCATGATAAAGGAGGTATGAACCTTCGAGACATGCGAAAATGGAACAAAGCTGCTATTCTCAAACACATGTGGAATCTTGCTCAAAAGAAAAAGAATTTATGGGTGAAGTGGGCCCATAGCTACTACCTTAACAGGAGAGATATCTTCAGTGTCGAGGTTTCTATGCATGCTACGTAGAGCCTAAAAAAAATCATCAATCAGAGAGATGTTGTCACCCAACTTGGTGGATGGAACTCTCTTCTCTACAAAGGTAAATTCTCAATCAACAGAGCTTATAACTACCTCATTGAAGATGTGCCCAGCGTGAGTTGGAGGAATATCATGAAAAGGAATTTTGCTTCCCCCAGTGCCCTTTTTATTACGTGGCTAGCTATCCAAAATAAGCTTGCCACCAAGGATCGCATTAGTCCACTACTGAGTGTGTTTTATGCCGCCTTGAAGATGAATCGATGCCCCACCTTCTTTTTAATTGCCCGAATGCTCAAGAAATCAGGAAGCTTGTTTTTGCGGGACTAAATTTCCACCATGATGCGAGGAATATCCATGATGAAATTGAGCTTATGCAATGGGTTAATGGTAAGAAGACCGACCGAGCTAAGATCGCTGTGATGCTTTGGACCGAAATGATCTATGGGATTTGGAAGCAGCGTAACTCTATTATTTTTGATAACAATTTTTGTACTTCCAACCAGATAGCTAGAGAGATCATATTTAGAGTTTCTTCTAGATGTACAGATAGAATGAGAGACCTTCTTATCTTGTAGGGAGTGCTTGGTTGGTCCACAGTGTGTTGTGGTGTTTTGCGTGGGCTTGAGTTAATTTCGGGTCCTTGTTTTGGTTTTGGTTCTCTTGGTGTATATATATATATATACTATATATATATATATATATATATATATATATATATATATATATATATATATATATATATATATATATATATATATATATATATATATATATATATATACTTATTTGCCAAAAAAATAAATACATATATACATATATAAAGTCCCAATTAATTATACAAAATAATTACTACGAAACATAACTACCAATATAAATTAGTAAGATACACGACAACTTTGTCTTTCACTTCGCGCATTTTCGTGTCCGTCAATTTGCGTGTTTCCCTTTGAGTGTCGTATAAAAACTACACAAAATTATATGAAATAATTAAAAAATTGCATATAATTAGACTTTCTAATAAATATATAATATTATAATTTAAAAACATAATAATTACTTACGGAATCAATATTTTTTACCCCGATGTTCGTCACGGCTTGTATGATATCATCCATAAAATTAATAACGCAGTAGCCGCAGTCAATGCTATTATTTTGGTGAAAACACTATGAAAAAATATATTATATATGTTAGTGCCAAAAACGCTTAAAAATCGTTAAAATCGCAACTTAACACGTATCTTC
The DNA here is from genome assembly GCA_019425755.1 of Amaranthus cruentus. Classification (NCBI taxonomy): domain Eukaryota; kingdom Viridiplantae; phylum Streptophyta; class Magnoliopsida; order Caryophyllales; family Amaranthaceae; genus Amaranthus; species Amaranthus cruentus. The sequence continues at coordinate 5,488,151 of CM033460.1, read as the reverse complement.
AAGCATTTGTTAATTATTTTGGATTCTAACCACTTCAACACAATAATATATACCAAATAGTGTTGTGTGCCAAGTTTCGTGCATAACAAACCAAGTTTAAGCTATTTTACGCGTGAAAGTGACAAAAATGCTTCAAAACTGTTAAAATCGCAACTTAACACGTAATTTCAAACATATGACAATTATTTTCGATTTTAACCACTTCAACATAGTAATATATACCAAATAGTGTTTTGTGCCAAGTTTCGTGAATAATAAACCAAGTTTAAGCTATTTTACGCTCGAAAGTGACAAAAACGCTTCAAAACCCTTAAATACGCAACTAAACACGTAATTTCAAGAATATGACAATTATTTGCGATTCTAAACACTTCAACACAATATTATTAACCAAATAGTGTTCCGCGCCAAGTTTCGTGCATAACACACCAAGTTTAAGCTATTTTATGCACGAAAGTGACAAAAACGCTTCAAAACACTTAAAAACGCAACTTAACACGTAATTTATAGCATTTGACAATTATTTTCGATTCTAATCACTTAAACACAATAATATGTACCAAATAGTATAGTGTGCCAAGTTTCGTGCACAACAAACTAAGTTTAAACTATTTTACGTGCGAAAGTGACAAAATTGATTCAAAACACTTCAAAACGCAACTTAACACGTAATTTCAAGAATATGAATATTATTTGCGATTCTAACCACTTCAAAACAATATTATTTACCAAATAGTGTTCTGTGCCAAGTTACGTGTATAAAAGACCAAGTTCCAGCTATTTTACGCGTGCAATTGACAAAAACGCTTCGAAACACTTAAAAACGCAACTTTACATGTAATTTCACGCATTTGACAATTATTTTCGATTCTAAACACTTTAACCAAATATTATGTACCAAATAATGTTATGTGACAAGTTTCGTGCATAACACACCAAGTTTAAGCTATTTTATGCACGAAAGTGACAAAAACGCTTCAAAACACTTAAAAACTCAACTTAACACGTAATTTATAGCATTTGACAATTATTTTCGATTCTAACCACTTAAACACAATAATATGTACCAAATAGTATTGTGTGTCAAGTTTCGTGCATAACAAACAAAGTTTAAACTATTCTACGTGCGAAAGTGATAAAATTGATTCAAAACAGTTAAAAACGTAACTTAACACGTAATTTCAAGAATATGATAATTATTTGCGATTCTAACCACTTCAACACAATATTATTCACCAAATAGTGTTCTGTGCCAAGTTACGTGTATAAAAGACCAAGTTTCAGCTATTTTACGCGCGCAATTTACAAAAACGCTTCAAAACACTTAAAAACGCAACTTAACATGTAATTTCACGCATTTGACAACTATTTTCGATTCTAAACACTTTAAGAAAATAATATGTACCAAATAGTGTTGTGTGCCAAGTTTCGTGCATAACACACCAAGTTTAAGTTATTTTATGCACGAAAGTGACAAAAACGCTTCAAAACATTTAAAAACGCAACTTAACACGTAATTTACAGCATTTGACAATTATTTTCGATTCTAACCACTTAAAGACAATAATATGCACAATATAGTGTTGTGTGCCAAGTTTCGTGCATAAAAAACCAAGTTTAAGCTATTTTACGCCCGAAAGTGACAAAATTTATTCAAAAACACTTAAAAACCGCAACTTAACACGAAATTTCAAGTATTTGACAATATTTTTGATTGTACCCAATTCAACACAATAATATGTACTAAATTGTGTTGTGTGGCAAGTTTCGTGGATAAAAAACCAAGTTTAAACTATTTTACGTGCGAAAGAGACAAAAATGCTTCAAAACACTAAAAAACCGCAACTTAACACGTAAATTAAAGCATTTGATAATTTTTTTTTGAATCTAACTACTTCAACACAATAATATGTACCAAATAGTGTTGTGTGCCGAGTTTGGTGTATAACAAACCAAGTTTAAGCTATTTTACGCGCAAAAAATGACAATAATGCTTCAAAACACTTAAAAACTGCAACTTTACACGTAATTTCAAGCATTTGATAATTAATTTCGATTCTAACTACTTCAACACAATAATATATACCAAATAGTGTTGTGTGCCAAGTTTGGTGCATAACAAACCAAGTTTAAGCTATTTCACGCACGAAAGTGACAAAAATGTTTCAAAACACTCAAAAACGCAACTTCACACGTAATTTCAAGCATTTGACAATTATTTTCGATTCTAACCACTTCAACAAAAAAATATGTACAAATAGTGTAGTGTGCCAAGTTTCGTGAATATTAAACCATGTTTAAACTATTTTACGGGCGAAAGTGACAAAATTGATTCAAAACACTTAAAAACCGTAACTTAACACGTAATTTCAAGCATTTGATAATTATTTTCGATTCTAACCACTTCAACACAATAATATGTATCAAATAGTATTGTGTGCCAAGTTTAATGCATAACAAACCAAGTTTAAGCTATTTTACGCGCGAAAGTGACAAAAATGCTTCAAAACACTCAAAAACCGCAACTTAACACGTAATTTCAAGCATTTGATAGTTATTTTCAATTCTAACGACTTCAACACAATAATATGTAGCAAATAGTATTGTGTGCCAAGTTTCGTGCATAACAAACCAAGTTTAAGCTATTTTACGCGCGAAAGTGACAAAAATGCTTCAAAACACTTAAAAACCGCTACTTAACACGTAATTTCAAGCATTTGATAATTATTTTCGATTCTAACCACTTCAACACAATAATATGTACCAAATAGTGTTGTGTGCCAAGTTTCGTCTATAACTATCCAAGTTCAAGCTATTTTACGCGCAAAAGTGACAAAAATGCTTCAAAACACTTAAAAACGCAACTTAGCACGTAATTTCAAGCATTTGACAATTATTTTCGATTCTAACCACTTCAACACAATAATATTTACCAAATAGTGTTATATACCTTTATTGCTCTCCATTTCGGGTATGTGGCTCTCACAGCTGATTCCATTTCCCCACGCATTTTCTTCATAGCACTGAAACGCGTGGGAAAAGGCAACTTAAGCATATTATATATATATATATATATATATGTATATATACATATATATACATATATATATATATACCTATATATATATATGTATATATATATATATATATATATATATATATATATATATATATATATCTCTATATATATATATATATATATATATTACACTTAAATGAAATTGGTTGACAATTTATAAACTTACGCATTTCAACAAGCCTTTGAATTTCATGTTGCGAGGCAGGGCTTGTCCTTTATTTAATGAGTCGAAGACGTGCACCGTATTCTTCATAGGAAATATGACCAAACGTATCCAATGCACACTACAAACCACGATTTGAAATCAACAAGTTAGAGAATAGGTGAACTTAATTAAAAATCAAAAGATAAGTTCAATTTCAAAAATGAAACTAATCACCTTTCATAGTATGGGCCCAGAATGAACGTGTGTTTAGATGCAAGGGAATGTTTCAAGGCACGTTCAATGTATACTTTGACGTCATCTGGATCACTCTCGCTCTTACCATCCTAATTTTATTGGAGGTTCGAGGCAATTTAGCTCCTCGTAAGCTGCACTAAACTCACGAATAAGAAAGATTTGTCAATAATTCGATTATTAAAAAAATTAAACAATAAAACCTAAATGGTAAGATAAGAACATCACCTCATGTAGGCATGGATAAGGGCGATATTCAACATCTCCCCTTGCAAAAATTGTCCAATGTCACTAGGACCAATAATGACGCTAGGCTCCTCAACAAAGTAGAATTGTTCCGTCTGCAAGGGTAGAATAATTGTGTCCTCCTCACGCATGCGAGATGCACCTTTGTGCAGCCATAGGCAGTCTTTAGAGAGATGTTTAAGCTTTGTATCAGTCAAGATTAGAGTGATTGCCACCGACGATGAGGAACCCATCTCTCTCTTAGAGTCATTTGAACTCTTTTCCTATTTCAATTTATAAAATTAAATTAGTGTAATCACGCAATTAAAATAATAAAAACAAATAAGATAATACATAAGATTATTACTACCTTGGCTGTGAATCGGACCCAAGCATATGGCCATGTGACGAAACTACCTTGGAACTGGAAGCGAGAAATCTTCGAACCCCTTTACGATAGTTTCTACCGTCACACTAATGTGGCCATTTGAAACAGGCATGGAATGCACTATTTGGCCCTTATGGGTTGGCTGTGCCACACCGTATGCAACCTCAGTTAAGTCGCCACCACGAGCAACGCCTAACGGAGGCAGCAAAAGAGAGCAAGGAGTCGCCTCCTGAAAATTTTGTCTTTTAGTATAATTAGCATCATAATAAATTATTAAAACACGTTGCAATTTAAATGAATACACGCTTATATATTTAAAAGCTATATGTACCTTTACCACTGGTTCGAGTGTTGGTTCCCGTTCCTGAGCAACGGAGTTCATAGCCTCCGGTGTAGGATTTTGTACTTCAGGGGTATGAATAGGCTGGTGTGCTACGGGGGTAATGGGCTCGGGTGATGGCTCAGGCGCTCATTCCACCGAAGCCTTAGGATCTCCATGTTGACTTTGCTGATCCTCGGCAAGCATATTTGCCAAGTCAACAGTGGGTGTTCCCATCTTCTGCAACATCAATGCCACCTTTTCGAGAATGTCCTTTGTCACTTGTGTTGTGACATTTGCTATGACATTTGCTGTGACATCTGCTGTGATTCGCTCTTTGAGTGTCTCTACTTCGTTAGGTGGAATCGTTCTGGATGGAGTAGCTACACACTCTTTGCCGAACACCTTCTTTATCCCCACGCGGACGCCTCCTTTTCCGACTACCCGTCCTTGATGGTCTTTCCTAAAGACCATATGCAATGCATCAATATTGCCTCTTGGGGTGAACTCCCCTGTAGTTTCTTTTTCCTTCCAGCCCAGTTGTTCGAATAAAAACGCTCAATATATATAACAATTTATGTATAAAACAAATCAAAAATATACTTAATAATATCAAAACTCACCACAGCATCAACAATCTTCTTCGTTTCCAGATTAGGAATGGTAAATTTACCACTTGCATCTCGAGCATGAAGCCCGCAGTACCAATCCCGCATCCGATCTCCTGCAAGAGTATTCACGGATGTGGAGGTATTCGTAGATGAGTTCGGGGTACTCTGATTGGGGTATAAACTCGCATCTACCCACTCTTTTCGGTCCTCATCGTACGTTCTTGGGCCCATGTTATGATAAAACTACTTTTTCTTTGCTGCCTCGGAAGCTTTACCACGCTTTTCCTAATTAATCAACAATATTCAAATGTCATATATTATCAATTAGTTTAATAATTAAATCAAAAGAAGTAAATTAAAATGAAAAGTTATAATATGGAATACTTACAACTTCGTTGGGAGTTGTTTTTTTGGCAACAAACGCCTCCCATTCATTCTTCAATATGTTAGGCCATATTTCATACGACATCTTTGAAGGTGCTTCTTCTCCACCTTCGTTTCCCATGTTGACCTTCTTGGTCTCACGGTGACTCCTCTTTGTGATCCAACGAGCTACAAGCTTGGATTGAAATCTCTGCTTCTTTCAGCAACAACTGAAAGAAAAATACTCTTCTTTTCTTCATCGTGCTCGATGTGAAAAAGATTCTACAAAAGAAAATTATAATTATTAATTAATTTCAAGTCAATTAGTTTTAGGAAAAATTACCATGATTAATACAACCTTTTGCTTATTTCCCTACAATAATACCAACTTTTGATTAACCATGAATAATACTAACTTATGGGGGTATTTTCTTACAATATACCTTATATGTTAAAAATCAAACGATAGGTGATTATATGACCAAAAATTTAGTAAATTAGTTAATAAGCTAAAGTTGGTATTATTGTTAGAAAAAACCCCCCAAAGTTGGTATTATTCATGGTTAATCAAAAATTCGTATTATTGTAGGGAAATTAACAAAAGGTTATATTATTCACGATAATTTTTCCTTAATTTTAAAATAAAAGTAAATGAATGAAAATACCAAAGTTTCTTACCGTAGTATCATCCCAAAGTGAATTCTTCAAACCCTCTGGAATCTCGTACCACGCGTGCAATGTGGAAATCTTGCGAATAGATACGCCCACTTGTTTTCCATATTGCCTACGCCACTTTCCACATGGCTGATCCAATGCTTTGTATTCAAGGTGCATGGGGTCCGTGACTTTGAGGTTTTTCGTAGGACCTCGCCCTTTTCGTTTCTTAGATGACATTTTTGTAGTAGGAGCATCTGTTGGTGGGTCGTCTTCATTGACATCATTGTTAATTGGAGGAGCATCGTGAGCCAATTGCTCGTATCCAACAAGTGCGTGGCGATCCTCATTGTCATGATCATCATCATTTATGTCCATCTCCTCCCTCGGATCATAGTCCTTAACCGACTCACTATGAACCACATTGTTCAAAGTCACAATCTCGGGCACAATTTCGTCTCTGAAAAGATGCATTGTAGATAAAGTACCTAAAAGAATATAAATAGAAATACATTAGAACATGTTTCAGCTACTTAATACATAATTTGAAGCACATGACTAAGATTTTCAATTCCCACCATTTCAACACAATAATATTTACTAATTAGTTTTGTGTGTCAAGTTTCATGCATAACAAACCACGTTTGAGCTACTTTTATGCGCGAAAGTGCAAAAAAAGCTTTAAAAACCTTAAATAATTCATACCTTGTGAATCACTTAATTCAAATGTATTCCTTCTGTGTGATCTACACGCATATAACCAACATCTTCATCATCTTCATTCACCGATTTTGGATTGATAAAAGGGTGGGGAGTCTTCAAAAGCATTATATTCTTCCTCATCCTCAACATAACCTATACAAAGGATACTTCATTTTCCCGATATAACAATAAACCATTTTTTATCAGAAGGGTCTACAATGTAGAATACTTGGTTGGCTTGTGTGGCTAGTATGAATGGCTCCTCACTATCACACAAACGATCTAAGTCTACAAGAGTGGATCCACAAGGGTCGTCATTTTTAACGCATCGTCGATTATTATCCACCCACTTGAATTTGAAAAGACCCATAGTGAAAGTACAGTAGTCAAGCTCCCATATTTCATGTACCCGCCCGTAATATACCGATTTAGCATCAACCGGCGATTGATCCTTGGCACTCGCGTAAAATGTAGATGACGAAAAAATAGAAACCTCACTATTCTGCAGATACAATGACTTCTTATCTTGAACCTCAGTCCAAAATGTGAACCCATTGACATCGTAACCCTCATATTTGTTGACATCATCACGAGGACCAAAAGCTAACCACTTAACAATTTCATATACACCTTTTAGTTCTTCACATATTACTCGATTATGAAAGCAATCAATAAACGTTTTGTTATGCAACTATATCAATGCCCTATCACCTTTAGATGGATATTTTGCGCGCAATATATCAAAATGCTCATTAAAAAAAGGATGGACTTTTGGAATATGATGCAACACATACAGGTGTGCTTGTAGAAGACTGTCCCGAGGAGGTGTGATTGTTTTGGAGCCAATTGTTCCTTTTCCCTCAAGTATTCCTTCATGTCGAGAGGTGGGAAGTCCAATAGGCTTTGCCATAGCCATATACTCGGCTATAAAGTTACCAATAACATCGCTTACAATGCCTTGAATCATACTCCACTCTGGTTGTGCTGGATTCCTCACTTTGTTTTGTAAAACACCCATGTGTCTCTCAAAAGGATAACACCACCTCAAAACAACTGGACCCAAAAGCTTGATTTCACGAACGAGATGGACAATAAGATGAACCATTATGTCAAAGAAAGAAGGTGAAAAATACATCTCAAAACATGCATAAAGTTACAATCATGTTGACTTAAAGAGCATCAAGTTTAAAGGGATCAAGAACTTTACTACAAATTGTGTTGAAGGACGAACATAGCTCGGTAATAGCATATCTCACATGTTTTGGCAGTATTCCACGGAGTGCAATCGGTAAGAACACTTGCATCATTACATGGCAATCGTGAAATTTCATGCTTCCCAACTTCAACTCACCATTAAACGGTTGAGCATCTTCTTCTTCTTACAGTATTGGTGATCTCGTGGGAGGAACTTTCGATGGTTCATGAATACATGTTTGCACTTAGGAATCCACGTGGATTCCATGTCATCGATACATATTGGGCACAATTTCTCCCCTTTGTTCTTATACCCTGATAAGTTTCCATATGCCGGAAAATCATTAACGGTGCATAAAAGCATTGCACGCAAGGTGAACTCCTCATTAGCATATGCATCAAACACGGAAACTCCTTCATCCCACATCTTTCTCAAATCCTCAACGAGAGGGGCAAGATATACATCTATGTCATTCCCAGGTTGCTTAAGACCCGAGATAAGAAGGGAAAGCATAATGTACTTACGCTTCATACACAACTAAGGTGGCAAATTATAGATCACTAAAAGTACCGGCCAAGTACTATGTTGAGAACTAAGATTGCCGAATGGGTTCATTCCATCCGTGCACAGTCCGAGCCTTAAATTGCGAACTTCATCCCCAAAAGTCTTATGCAACCTATCAATACTCTTCCACTCCGAAGAATCAGATGGATGTGTGAGCAAGTGATCTTTTTTCAACCTATCTGCATGCCACCTCAAATTAAACGCATCTTTCATTATAGAAAACAAGCGCTTGAATCTAGGTATTATTTGAAGATACCACAATACCTTAGTCGGGGGCCCTTTAGCATCCCGAGCCCCTTTACGCTTGTAATGCCATAACCCACACCTAGGAAACTCTTCTAAGTTCTCGTTTTCATTCCGATACAATACACAATCATTTGGACACACATGAATCTTCTGGTACTCTAACCCGAAAGGACACACTAGCTTTTTGGCATAGTATGTCGACTTTGGAAGTTCATTTCCTTCTGGAAGCATCTCACCTAGCGCTTCTAATAACATTGTGAAACTAGTGTCACTCCAATTGAACTTTGACTTAATGTTGAAAATTAACAAAACTGCTGTAAGTTTGGTGAACTTTGTACATCCAGGATACAAAGGCTTTTCAGAAGCCTCTGTCAGCAAGTCAAATACACGAGGACGTTTTCCTAACTCATCATCGACTCCCTCCATCATCTCATCAACACGATCCACATCCTCATCGACATTCTCTTCATCCGTCTCATACCCATCAACAAGATCCACTACATCCACTTTAACATCGGCCACATTATTGACATCCTCAACAACACTCTTTTCCTTGTAAACTCCCTCCTCACCATGCCAAACCCAAACATGATATTGAGGCCTAAACCCACGTCGAAATATGTGCTCCCTAAGGATATAAAGACTATCTACCTTTGATACATTGTCATAATTGACACATGGGCAATAAAAACCAACTCCCCCCGTCCTAACTTGATGTTCAACCGTAACACTACGAAATTCTAATACACCATCAATAAATTCTGAAGATTCAATGCGTCCATAAATCCAAGAACGATCTTTTGTCATCCTAAGTGTAATTATTTAATTCAAAACAAAATTAATAACAACTTTTTAACATATATACTTAACGAACATTAATTAACCACAAAATTAAGTAATAATCATTCATTTAACCCTAATTTACAATATTAATAATAAACCTTCGTATTCTAATAGTAACATTGTTTTAACCCTAATTTATAACTACATATACAGTCATAAATAAAATGTAGAAATTACTTAAAAATATAACAAAACATAATATATAAGGTAAATTTATAACTTAAAAACAACAACTAATACATACACATTCATACTAACAACTAATACTAAACAACATATGAAAACAACCAATATATTTTAAATTAAATCATATTTAAACTATAAATAATAAACAAAATCATTTAACCCTTAAAATTTGAAAAACAATGAAAATTATTATCAAAAGAAATTACCTTGTGGATCTAGATGAATAATAGCTACAATGTGACCTACAAATAAACAAGAAAAACAAAATTAGTAATATAACTAACCATTTTTTCGTGCGTGCAAAAAAACCAAAAGAAAACGAAAAAAATAGAAACCAAATAAACCAAAATTACCTTCATCAACTTTTTCGTGGGTTTTGAAGAAGAAGATGAACAAGAAGAGTAGCAACTCGTGGATTTTGAACAAGAAGAAGAGCAGCAACTCGTGGGTTCTTGAAGATGAACAACCGCAACAACAACTTTCGTGTAGTTTGTGAACAATGGCGTGTGTTTATGAAAATTTGAATAAAAAAGGAAGACAACAATGGAGTGTGTTTATGAAAAGTTCAGAAATTTCGAAGGAAGAAGAAGCAAAAATGTAGAGAAGGAAGAAGGTCGTATGGTTGAGTGCAAAGAATAGAACAATAGGTTTTTAGAATTAAGAGTAAAGTGAACATTAGAAGGCGGTTTTTTAATTTTAGAAGAAGAGTATTGGCTGCAGTCAAGGGAGAAAACCGCAGCCTTTAAACACATGCAATTTTTTGTAGAGTATTGGCTGCGGTCAAGGAAAAAACCGCAGCCTTTGTGTTTTTTTTTTGACCTAATTATTATTGCTCATATAAGCTACGTATAACTTAAAACTGCAGCTAATAAGAAGCAGCAAAAAAGTTTTTTTCCACTAGTGTATACATTTTATTTTAGGATCATGAATTTTCCCAACAAAAATATTTTTCAATAATATTCAATTGTAATCTCATTGTTCAAATCAACATTTTGATATCAATTGGTGGCAACATGAATTAATATCATTAATATTTTTTTCCCAAATTCAAACGCATTTAAAATTATTGTTAAAATAATAATAAAAAATTTAATCAAAATAATAATGTAATAAATTAAATAGCTAACAAAATATTTTAAATGTATTTTAAGAATTAAATATACAAAACATAATACCATAACTAATAGGAAAATTTGCTAAACATAATCCCAACTATCACCCGTAGGCCAAAAATAATCATAACTATCAATTATTTTTTAATAATCCCAACTATTCTCATAATTTGTTGGAAACATATCCACCTCCCTTTTAATCGGCTACAACAGGTAACTTTTTCACTTTTTTCTTTCTTCTTTGATTAATAGATGTAAGAGAAGGCTTAATTTTGAACAGTTAAATACATAAAAAGAAAAAAAAAGTGGAAAAGTTACCTGTTCTAGCCGGTAACAAGGGGGTGGGTATGTTTTCAACAAACTATGAGAATAGTTGGGATTATTAAAAAATAATTGATAGTTGGGATTATTTTTGGCCAACGGATGATAGTTGAGATTATTTTGAGCAAATTTTCCTAACTAATAATATCATGCAAAACTATACATCCCAATTAAAACACATTAATTATCATTTAGCACAGAATACTATCAGAATAATCATAATTTGATGGACATTAAAAATTACCTTGTGAAACAACTCTAAAATATAAATCTACGGTCCTATCAACTTTCACTAGAAGTATAATTGTTTTTTAAGGAAAAAGTGTCAAGAAGTACCTAATAAAATTTTTTTTTTCAAAAAAGTACCCAATAAAAAAAATTTTCAAAGAAATACCTAATAAAAATTTTTCTTTTCAAAAGAGTACCAAGTAACGGTTGGGTTAAGTTTTCCGTTATCTTTTTTGCCCATTTTTAAAAATTACCTAATAAAATTTTACTTTTCAAAAGAGTCCCAAGAACGATCTCTTCTTAACCACAATCAATTCTAGATCCTTCATCTCCTTATAGATCTCGTAGGGCACTGAAATTAGTCCATTTATGAGCATCCTCGGTTTTCGGCTTAAGGCATCTGCTACACGGTTTGTTGTTCCGGGATGGTACTCCAAAGTGAGGTCATAATCTTTCATCAATTCTAGCTACCTTCTCTGCCTCATGTTAAGCTCCTTTTTTTTAAGAATTAATTGTGAATTACAGTCTTGATGTTTATGCCTTTTGTGAATTACAGCCATAATGTTTTTTTTGCGAATTACAGCCACCAAGTTTTGAAAGTGACCACCATTACGGCTAGGTGACTAGTTCCGTACAGATTGACCGGTTGACCAGCCATTTTACCTTTGACTTCCTTTTTTTTATTTTAATTTTTTTTTGAGTTTTTCATTTAATTTATTTTCCCCATTTTCTCAGCTTCTCCCCCAATTACTCATTCTCCCTCCACCTCCATTGTTGCACATTAAAAAGCTTAAAATTGCTCTTCCGTCTCCAAATTGCTCTCCTTGTTCTTCATCATCCCTAATAAATTTCAAAAATTCCATTAATTTTCAAAGACCTAATTTTTTTCGAAAGTCCAAACCCTAAACTTTGCAGAACGGATTGCGGACCATATATTATAGAAATTAATGTTAGACTTAATTAATCTAGGTTGAGCAGACAGCAATGGCTGTCAATTTTGGAAGAATCAACAAAGAAAATAAAATACCATCCCTTGTAAATCCATTTTTTGTTTTTTGGAAATCTCTCATAGCACTAAATCCAAGGTTGAGCAGACAGCAACGACTGTCAATTTTTTGTTAATTAACTGACGAAATTAAGCGAAAAATAGAAGGTCAAAGCTATTTTAATTTCATTGAAAAACCTACTGTACTTATTTCGAAAATAAAGAAAAGGAAGAAGCAAATCATATTATTTTGAATTTCAGAAGAATATTAGTAAATTCCATGAGATTGTTGAGACTGTTTTGTAATAATCCAAAAATGACTACCTACTTAGAGAATAATTAGAATTATTACCAAAATTAAAATTGATGCAGAATCAAGTTTATGTTGGTAATGGGTTAGGCATTATTAAATGAAAAGATTTCTAGGGTTTGGACTTTGCAGAGAAATTGGGTCTTTGAAGATTAATGGTGACTTTGAAGATTAATGAAGTGTTTGAAGTTTATTAGGGATGAAGAGGATGAAGATGATGGAGAAGAAGGAAGAAAAGAGAGAAAAATGATTGGAGAAGAAGGAGGAAGATGATTGGAGAAGAAGAGAGAGAGAGAAATTGGGTCTTTGAAGATTAATGGTGACCTTGTTGATTCTTCCAAAATTGACAGCCATTGAAGAGGATGAAGATGATGGAGAAGGAGGAAGATGATGGAGATGATGAAGAGGATGAAGGAATTAAATTAAAAAAAGGAAAAAGAAAAAAAAACTCAAAAAAAAAGAGAAAAGTCAAAGGTAATTGTGCTGGTCAACGGTCATAACCGGTCATTTGGCCGTAATGGTGGTCACATTCAAAACTTGGTGGCTGTAATTCGCAAAAAAAAAACATCAAGGCTGTAATTCACAATTAATTCTTTTTTTAAACAGATAAGTCAACCTCTTGTGATCGGTGTAGATCTTGCAAATAGTGCCGTAGAGATAATGCCTCCAAATTTTTAAGGCAAATTTAACTCCGGCTAATTCCAAATCGTGCACTCGGTAGTTCTTCTCATTTGGCCTCAATTGTCTCGATGCGTAGGCAATCACTTTCCCCTCTTGCATGAGTATACAACCCAAGCCCTTTAAAGATGCATCACTGTATACCATGAACTCTTTCCCATCCTCAGGCAATACTAGCACTGGAGTCGTTGCCAACCTCTTCTTCAATTCTAGGAAAGCATCTTCGCACTTTTGTGACCACACAAACTTGGTATTCTTTCGAACCAAACTGGTGATCGGTAGTGTGATCTTAGGAAACCCATCAACATATCTTTGGTAGTAACCTATCAAACCCATAAAGCTTCTTACCTCAGTTACACTAGTTAGTGATGGCCAATCAATGATAGTCTTTATCTTCTCGGGGTCCACCGTCATGCCATCTTTTGAGATTACATGACCTAAGAAGACAACTCGATCCAACCAGAATTCACACTTGCTCAACTTCCCATAAAAGCTTCTTTCCTTCAATCGTGTCAATACCAATCTCAAATTCTCCTCATGTTCTTTCTCGCTCTTAGAATACACCAAGATATCATCAATGAAAAGCACTACAAACTAATCAAGATAGTCGTGGAATGTTCGATTCATCAAATCCATAAATGCATCCATAAATGCCGTAGGGCCATTGGTTAACCCAAACGACATCACTCTAAACTCATAGTGCTCATACTTGGTGTGGAAAGCAGTTTCGGGAATGTATTCCTCCGTTATCCTTAACTGATGGTAACCAGATCCCAGGTCAATTTTAGAGAAAACTCCGGCTCCTTTCAACTGGTCAAATAAATCATCAATTCTAGGAAGTGGATACTTGTTCTTGATGGTGATTTTATTCAGCTCCCGATAGTCAATACATAGCCTCAAAGACCCATCTTTCTTCTTCACAAACAATACTGGAGCTCCCCATGGTGATAAATTTTGTCTGATAAACTCTTTATCTTGTAACTCTTTGAGTTAGGTTTTTAGTTCAGCTAACTCAAGTGGTGCCATTATATATGGTGTCTTTGAAATCTGGTTTGACTCTGGAACTAGGTCAATGTGAAAATCAATCTCTCTCTTTGGAGGCAACCCAGGTAGATTATCGGGTAATACATCAGAAAATTCTCGCGCTAGCAAGAGCTGGCTTAAGTCGACCTCCTTGTATGTTGACTCGCTCATGTGGTAGATATGGGCTTTCCCACCTCTCTTTGTAAAGGTGGTAAGCCTCTCAATCATCTCTGGCTCAATATTAGGTATGGTCCCATCACTAAAAGCTACTCGATCCCCTAGATTGTTCCCAATCTTTACATTTCTCTCATAGCACTCAACCATTGCCCTGTGTTTACCTAGCCAGTCCATTCCCAGAATAACATCAAACCCTCCTAAGTGAAATATAATCAGGTCTACATGGAACTCCTTACCCTGGATCACTAATGGGCAATCAATCAACTTTGTATTACATGATACTGTTTATCCATCAGGTAAGTCAACTCTATGCCTTATAGAGCATTAATTAACAGAACAATTCAAGGATCTCACAAATGACTTAGAAACATAAGACTTGTCGGCCCCGGAATCAAATTAGACTCAAGCGTACCTACCAAGCAATAACAGTAGTCCGAAAATGACTTTACCTTCGATTTTAGGAATCAAGGTGCTAGGCTCCCCTACTGCAGTAATGGCAAAGAATTGTCCTCCTTCCGGGCGCTGGTTTCCTTGGCCTCCAGAAGATGAGGCTTTATTTACGCCTTTATATTCAAGCGGGAGCTGAGAGTTGTTGTTACGTTGGTCCCCTTGATTTCCTGAGCATCGTGCTCCACCATTCTCGGGGTTTCCCCGTTTCTTGCCCTAACAATCTTGTGCCAAATGACTTGGTTTTCCACAATTCAAACACACAGCTTCACCCTCACAGCTGACTCACTTTGAGTACCATTTCTTGCATCTGCCACACAATTAAATTTTTAGCGGGTTGGAGTTTTGTGGGTTTTTATTGCTGTAGAAGAGGTTTTGGTTTTGGGAGCATCTAGGGTATTCGTTTTGGTTCCCCTTCAAGTTTCCCTCAGCTTTGGAATTCTTGGTCTTACCTCCTTAGTCTCCTTCAAATCTCTTTTTCCTCATTCCTCTCTTTTGCAGACCATTTCTTTCTCTGCAGCATGTTCATACATAGCTTGAAAAGACTCGTATTGGCCTATCAGCTTTTGGTAGTTGAAGTTGAGATCATTGTAGAAGCGATCCATCTTTTCCTTTTCATCAAGCACATAATCAGGAGCAAATCGACCCAACTCCAAGAATTTGTTAGTGTGACTAGTAACGCTAAGAGAATGCTGCCTCAGGTAAAGAAATTCTGATTCTTTTTGTCTCTGTAGAGCTGCTGTATAGAGCCTCTCCCTTAGTTTTTTCAAGAAATCTTCCCATCTCCAACTTGTGGGCTGTGTTGCTCCACCAGAAGATGTGGAGGCAGATGAGACATCCTTTAGTACTCTCTACCAAAGCTCTGCAGGTCCTACTAAATAAAATGTTGCAAGTTTAACCTTCAGATTTTTTAGGCAGTTCAACACCTCAAGAATTTTCTCAGTTTCATTGATCCATTCTTCAAGGACAACTTGATCTATAGCACCATTGTAGGTCTTAGGCCCGTGTGTAGTAAGCCTTTTGTAGAGCTTAGTCTCGTCATCCACACTAGCATGTTGGTTGGCTATGAGCTGGACTAATTGAGTATTAGTCTCTTACATGATTCTAAGTTGCTCGGTTAAGAGATTCAACTAGGCTTGGGGATCCCTTCCTTCCCCAATTTCCTCTTAGTTCCTGCCATGAGGTAATAACTAATTAATAATTCTGCCTTTAAGACAAATAAGTATGCACATGCATAACACTCTTACTTAACTCTTATGGACTTCGTAACGTACTAACTTAATCAATTTCCATCCCATTAGGTAACTTGTTTTACAGTTTCAACACTTTTAATGATGAATTTACCCTCAACTTAATTTACCATCATGCTTAGGTAACTTAGCCACATAATTAGATCATCACTTTCTTACTAGGAACCTTTAAGACTTCTAGTTTACTTATGGCACTTAGTCAATAATCTGATTTAAGACTTATAACTTAAATCCTTCCTTTACCAATAATCCTTAAATTTAAGTTTATTTCTTAATTACTTTCAATAGTTACTCAAAACATCAACTTCTCTAAGTTAAACTAGTTATCTAATTTTCCAAATATTTTAGTCGAGCATCCAAAGGCTCTAATACCAACTGTAACCGCCTCAAATTATGAAGGCAAAGACTAACTGGAATTTAGTATTAATCAAGCAGAAGCTCACTTTTGCCAGCGCAATTAAGGGAGTTACTTAACGGTTAAACCAATGTCCAAGTAGAATACTTGAACTAAAACCAAAGCAATTTAACAGAAGTCTTAACTATCTAAAATAAAGAAAAATTACAACCAAATCGAAATAAGTCCAAAGTTCAAATTACATCCTTAAAATTAGGGGTGTCAAACAGATCAGGTTGGGTCGTGTTCGGGT
Organism: Amaranthus cruentus; assembly: GCA_019425755.1. Taxonomy (NCBI): domain Eukaryota; kingdom Viridiplantae; phylum Streptophyta; class Magnoliopsida; order Caryophyllales; family Amaranthaceae; genus Amaranthus; species Amaranthus cruentus. Next base: position 5,471,201 of record CM033460.1, on the reverse strand, counting down.
TCGGGTCATATATAAATAGGTCAGAAAACTCTTGACCCAAACCCAACCCATTTACTTAATTGGGTCGAAAATCACAACCTTGAACCAACCTGCAACAGATCAAGTTGACCTGATTTCAACCCACTTTACCCGTTTATCGTTTTTTTGTTTTCGTTTTAAGGTTTTTAACGTTGATTAAATCTAATTTTTTAGGCTTTAATTTTAATTTATGTTTTTTTGTTGTTTATTTTGTATTTACTATGAAAAATAAGAAAATATTAAATGAACTAAGTTTAGCTTATATTTATTGATTTATCTCGAAATTAACACATTTAATTACATGGGTTAAACAGGTTTTTTTCAGGTTTAAAAGTCTGACCTGAACCTAACCCATTTAATAAACAGATCACGTCGGGTTGACCCATTTAATTAATTAGGTCAAAAGTCTCAACCAAAACCCACTTATTTCGGGTTAGATTTAGGTCGGGTTAGCAGGACAGGTCAACTTTTGTCAGCCCTACTTAAAATAGTCCAAACCTAAACAACCAAACTAATAGTCTCTCAAATACAATAAAAAGATCTAAACAAAAGGAGAATCATACTTCAACTCGGGTTCATCTTCCGCTTGCATATCCATTCTCCGTCGAGGTGCCATAAGGGTTTACTCTAAAAAACAAAATCATTGGAAAAACATACAAAATTACAAAGCATAGAAGCAGCAAAAATGATGAGTTTAAACATACTAATGTCTGTCACACAAGCTATTAAAACTTTTTTTTATTTGAGTAAATTCATTTTGAAATATGCTTTTTCATTTGATAAATCATACTCCCTCCTATTCAGCTCAATTGGGACATTTGACTTTTCACGGATTTTAAGGTGGGTCTAATTGGGTCCCATTGAGTAGGAGAAAGAGATATATTATGGGTTTTAATGAAAAGATTAGAGATTTAATGATTCATAATAAAATTGGATGAACAAGCTAACCACAAAATCTAAAATAACACAGAAAACAAAATCAAACCAGAAAACTTAATTTGTATAGGTTTGAAGATGAACCCATAGAATCATCTCAACAACCCAGAAACCCAGAAAACCCAGAAAATCCATAGATTCATCATCATCATAGAAATCCATAGAATCATCATCATAGAAATTAAAGACTAAAACCAACAAAAACCCAGAAAACCCATAGAATCATCAGCATCATAGAAATTAAAGACTAAACCCAACAAAAACCCAGAAAACCCAGAAAACCCAACCGAAACAAAGTCAAAATTTAAATCCATAGAATCATCATCATCAAATTGAAATGAACAAAGTGAAAAGATAAAGCTAGAAATGAAAATCAAAACCCAGATGAAAAAAAGCACAAAATCAAAAACACCATCAACAAAAATAGATAAAAACAAAAACTTGATAAAAAAAACCCAAAATCAGCAAAACTCACAGTGACGAAGGCAAAGATGAAAAATGGAGATGAAAATTTCAAAAATGAAATCTTTTAAATTAGTTTCACCTTCTTTCTTTTCATCTTGATAAGAAGGCAAAGATGATGGAGGCAGGGTTACAGTGACGCCGACATACTACAGTGACGGTCGGTTGTGACGCCGGCGGCAATGGCGGAAGGGTTACAGTGACGAAGAGAGAAGAGAGAAGATGAAGAAGAGAGAGAAGAGAGAAGATGAAGAAGAATGGTGAACAGTGACGAAGATAAACCAGATCTAGGTTTAATTTGAAGATGAATTAGACAAAGGATGAAGAAGAAAGTTTACGAGGGAGATGAAGATGAGAGGTTATGAGGGAGGATGAAGATTCTGGAAATGGGATTGGAATGGGTAAGTAGAATGGAGGGAAATGGGAAGGGGTAGGGTATAATTAGGTTAGATTAATTAAATGTTTGGGAAAAAATTAGATAGATTTAATAAGGTTAAAAAGTAAATAGGTAAAGTAAATAAGGGTATAAGGGTAAAAAATTCATGCCAAAAAAGGAAATGAGACATTTGGGGTGACTTGACCCAAAAAGGAAATGGGACATTTGAGCTGAATAGGAGGGAGTATTATCATTCAAACTCAATTCAATGGTTCTATAGTAAATTCAAATTCTCAATTTTCATCATAAATCTTAAGATCTCAGTGGATCCAAATCAACTTCAAACTCATATCATAAGTTTGCATGGGTACTCTGTGAGTCATCCTGTGACTTGTTTGATAGTCGGTCTACCGTCCGCGACATGTCCGACAAGTGTAACACAATGGTATTGTGAACAATACGCGCTCAGCATTGGTGAGCCGTTTAATTATGCACACAATATTTGTTGTGGCATATGTACCCGCCATTTAGGCTAAAACATTTTTGTATATAATATATACCTTGTAATTTAAATAGTATTTAAAAAGTTAAAAAAATATTAACTTTTTCCATATGATAAACATCTTTTACTTGCAACATAGCAAAACATACTTTCTTTATAACATAGCAAATATCAAATCATAGTCTTTCCCACTTGGATAAAACATGCTTAGCATAATCATATCATCAAACATAACTTTTGTATTATATTGGGGCATCACTAGCATGTGTGAAAATGCATTGTAACAAAAAGAGATTAAAATTCAATACAATTTTTCTAGGAAACTACAAAGATGTAAGTAAATATAACTTAAAAGAGTTTTAAAGTTCATTCAAAACAAATCTATAATAACTATTACTAAAACAAAACACGGCTAACATCATCGTCTTTTAAATGTGCTTACGTGTCGCTTCCATATTAAAAATTTTCCCTCTAAAATTAATAATGATGTCATTATATTATGATTAACTTTGACCTACTATTTTCTTATTTTGAGTAATCCTATATTATTATTCTTATTAATTGTTATTTTACTTTTTAGGTCAAATAGCATTTAATGCATTATTTATATTATATTTATTTCAATTATATTTCATTTATTTCAATTATTTATAAAATGCTTTTATTTTTATTTATTAAATAAATATTATTTAGTGCATTGAATATTTTGAGATGGTTAAAACATAATATAGTTTTATTAGAATTTGTTTTTGTTATTCATACTATTGGTTACTTAAATGCAATGCTTTATTTTAATATGATTTAGGTTGTGACTATTTTTAGATAAGTCATTTATATTTTTTATGAGAAAATTTATCTTTGTCGTTTAAACTAATAAAATAATTTTACATATTTATATATTTATATTTGATTTTAAAATGTGTTATTAATAGTAGTAATATTATATACTTCAATAAATTAATGTAATAGGAGTAGTTATTTTTGTTAGCAAAAATTAGTATGTTATGTTTAATTAAAAAAAAATCATAATTTCGTATTGCACTCAAGGTATGAACCATTTGCTCTTTTACTTAAAATAAAAAAAATAAAAGTATAAGTATAATTATATTATGCACAATGCAAAACATGATATAATGTACGTAATGTATACAACCGTTTAGAGTGAAACGAAATATAACTACAATGTATAGCTTATTTCTTAAAATTTTAATTTCTTAACATATACAAATATGTTAAAAAATTTGATAAAGCCGTGCATCGCACGGGGACTATCTAGTATAATATAATTCATAAGCCTATAAAATCATTATGACAAAAGATTTCATAAAACACTATTTTCTTAAATACGAGATAATTTTGCCGGTAATAAAATCGATAACTGCTTTACAAAATACATATTAATTAAACCAAAGTTTTAGAAGTCGTCTGATACTTTCATTAGCCCATTTAAACTTATGAATGTCATGTGTGATATTTTATTTTTTGATATCGGCGTTTTGACAATAAATAAAATAAAATCAGTTTAAAATTATTTAAGTTCGAATAAAATAAAATAAAAATTTTATGATGTTCCAGAAACTATTTAAGGAATATAAAATCTTAAATAACCATAAAAAATCATGTGGGGAATTTTCAATGTTTAGGATTAGGGTTGAAGTTGATGATGATTGTTGATAGATTTTCGATTTGAATCTTGACCTACCACTCCTAGAGAGACATAGGGCGATTATGGGTCGTTCGCATGGCTATATGTCACAAACTTCCCCTCGATATCTAGAGTGTCTTGATTGATTGTCGTTCGATCTCCCTTTACATACCCTATCTCTATTTCCAATTTAGATGTATTGATACACTTATTTTTTGAATTTGAGCTCTTTGTATGGTTTGTCTCACCCTAAGACGATCTCATACAAGAATTGCTCACTAACACATATATTCTAATCTATAAACTTGTTTTGGTTGATGCTAGTAGTGTCTTATGTATGTGTATAATGTTTTTTTTGTTTAATGATTAAATATTATTATAAAAAAAATTATTAGTAAATCTTGCCCCTTCCAAAAATTATGCCAAGTTTCGCCACTACATGCGAACGACCCATAATCACCCTATGTTTCTCTAGGAGTGGCAGGTCAAGATTTGAATCGAATATCTATCAGCAATCATCATCAACCTCAACCCTAATCCTAAACATTGAACACAAGACCAAACCTAGTGTTTCTCTAACCTAAAACCCTAAAAGAACTACTCTACCATAGTTAAGGGAAAAGCAATAAGAAAGGAAAACATAAAAAGGCATGAAAACACATTAGATGAAATAAAGAACATGAAAGCATTAACACTATGTTTAGATAGCAAATTAGGAGAGAAAGAAAGGAAAGGAAAGGGAAGGAAAGAAAGGGGAAGGAAAGGAAGGGAAATACTCCATTGTTTGTATAGAAAGGAAAGGAAGGGGAAAGAACGGAATTTCATTTTCCTTCCAAATCTTTCCTCTTATGGAGAGATTTGGATGTTAACAAAATGAAGAGACTTAATCCCTCCAAATCCCTTCCCTCCAAATCCTCTCCGTTCCTTTTTGCTATCCAAACAAGAGATTCTCCATCCCTCCAAATCCTTTCATTTCTTTGCCCTCCATTTCCATGAATCCAAACAAGGCCTAAAGGAAAACATTAAGGAAATCATTAAATGACATTAAAGAAATAAATTAAAGTAAACTTATATAAGTAAATGTGCATTCCAGAAATATACCTTCATTACTTTTAGATTCAAACTTACATTGATTATTCTTACCATTATTATGGATAAAACACTTTCAACCAAATGGTCTAAGGTAAGCTATGTTTGGTTTTCTACCTTAACTCGTAGTGGTATTTCTTAAGTATAGGTCTAATGAGAGACCTATTTAAGACATAGTTTGTTGCATTAATTGCCTTGGCTCTATAATGTTTGCATAATCCATTTTCTATGAGCATAGTCCTAGTTATTTCTCTTAAAGTGAGGTTTTCCTTTGAACCACACCATTTTGTTGTGGCGTCCTAGGAGCTTAAAAGTTAGGGGTTATATCGTATTTTTCACAAAAAATATCAAAGACTAATTGATCAAACTCTCTCCCATGATCACTTCTAACCGAAACTATTACATGATTCAACTGAGTTAGCATGTTTTTACAATGTCTTGACAACGGTTTTAAGACTTCACTTTTATCCTTCTAAAAATAAACCCAAGTAAAGCTAGAGTAATCATCAATGGTTACTAGAATATAAGATTGACCTCGTATGCTCCTTACACCCATGCGCATTGGATCACATAGATTAATATGTAGAAGTTCACTTAGTCTTGAAGTACTTCCCATTTTCTTCGGTTTAAATGAACTTCTTACTTGTTTACCTCTAATGCATGCATCACGTGAATGACTGTGCTTGTAATCAAGAGCTGGAAATCTCTTAACCAGATCTTTTATTACTAACTCATGCATGGTGTGCGTGTTGATGTGACCAAGCCTTCAATGCCATAGCTTTGGATCATCCGTTATAGCCTTTAAACACTTGAAATTTTAAGCTGCAATTTCGTTAGTATTCAAAGCATAAACATTATCATGTTTAAGGGCGGTGATAAATGTATCTCTGGTGTTAGGATTTTTGACAACACATTTTTCTTCAAAATTACTTAATTACCTTTATCGCATAATTAAGACACACTTAACAAGTTAAATTTTAGACCTGCAACCAAATAAAATTATCAATAACTTTAGAAGGATACTTACCAACTTTGCCAACACCTAATATTTTTCATTTACCTTTGTCGCCTAAAGTAATCGAGCCACTGCACTTTTCTTTAATTTCAGAAATTAAAGAAACTTTACCACTCATATGTCTTGAACATCCACTATAGATCCATTTTTGCTTTTCCTCATTAAGATTTTTTTTAAGATCATCATGTTTGTCATCATTTTCCATTAGACATAAGTAAGCTTGACCATCTTCATGTTTCGATTGGGTTGCTCCATCGGAGTCACTCTACTTAGCAACCATTGCTTGTTTCTTTTTGTTTTTCTTGTAGTATTCCTTTTTCTTTTTAGGAAATTCCTTCACAAAATGCTCTTTAGATCCACACTTGAAATAAGCAAGTTAGTTATTTTAGAATTGGAATTAAAAGATTTAACTTTATTTCTAGATTAGAATCTTTTTTGCATCTTTATTATTCCTTCTAGACCTCTTATGATTAAGGAAAATGAATCTTCCTCATCATCACTTTCCTCATTTTCGCTTGAGGATTCTTGATATTTCTTTGTCTTTAGAGCATAATTCTTGATGCATGATGTTACATCATTTTCTCCATCATCATGTTGGGTAAGTTCATGAGTTGTGAGCTTTCCACGTAGATCGTCAAGTGATAGTACTCCCAAATCTTGAACTTCTTCAATGGTTATGACTTTTAGACCCCATTTACAACTTGGAAGACACCTCAAGACTTTCTAGACTTTTTTTGCATTAGTAAAAGTTTTACTAAGATTATTCAAACTGTTAGTGATCAATATAAAACGAGTAAACATTTCATTAATATTCATATCCTTTTTCATCTTAACATTTCGCATTGCTACATGAGGATGTTGATTTTTGTCTCTTTAACTTGATTTGTTCCTTGACTTCCTTCTTACGTCACAACCAACTTATCTCATATTTCCTTAGCACTTGTGCATAATGAAACCCTACTGAACTTGGTACCATAAAGCACAACCCAATTGATTTATTGCTCTATATTTTTTGGACAAAGATTCCAAATCGCTTTATGAGTGTTCAAACTCGGATTTTACCACATCATTACCTTGAGCGACCTTTATCATTTGCACCTTAGGTCTGTTTGTTATAATGTCCCAAAATTCTATCTTGATCAATCACAAACATCTTCCTTAAAGTTTTCCAACGAGAGAAATTTGTTCCACAAAACAACGGGGGTATAGAACACGAACGACCTTGAGCAAACAACCGTTCTCCTATCCGATCCAATATAAGATTTTAATCATTATATGTAAAATTCAGCTCTGATACCAATTGAAGATTGAAAGGAAATCGAATACTCTTTAGAGAGAGAGACAGAGAGAGGGGGGCGGGAATAAAGAGTATGTCCTTTTTTTCTATGGGATGTAAGCGCAAGAGCTTGGGAGACCTTTTAAAATACGTTTCTGCAACTATTTTAGATTGAATAATAGATCTATGAACTAAATGCGAAAATACAATCGAATAGAACAACGAATTTGTTAACGAGGTTCACCTATAAATAGTCTACTCCTCGCCTATGGGTTCTCTTCCAATCTCTTTGATTAATAAACTTTAGATGACTTAGAAGATCTCTCTATCTTCTCTCGCTACGTTCTACCCCTTGAAGAACGTCTTCCAAGTTCCCTTAATAAAAGATCTAAATCCAGTCTCACAAATGAGCAAACAAAATGAATACTTTAAAAAAGATTCTAAGCTTTAGGCGCAGATGATAACTAAAATTCTTATTTTTTTTTATTCTTGAATGAAGCCTCTTACTTATATATATATATATATATATATATATATATATATATATATATATATATATATATATATATATATATATATATATATATATATATATATATATATATATATATATATATATATATATATATATATATATATATATATATATATATATATATATGTGTATATTTTTTATTTATTTTTTTTTTTGAAAATTAGGAATATATTATAGATAATAAAGTAAAACACCAACACTGAAACTTGGGACCCCCAACACCTCCGGCATAAAAAAACCTTAGCAGGAAAAAAGCCTTCGGAAGAGGGGACCAAGAGACAGGCCACTCAAAACAGCATAGGAGAGGACTATGCATCACCTAATACACCAAAACAAATATAGATAAAACAAGCACCACCATTGACAGTACTACATAAACACCAATAAGATCTAGGAAGATCTTACACAGCATAGAGACGAATGACCCATAAAACATAATAACACCCCAGCACCTCTCAACATAGCACCAAGACCAAGATCCATACACGCACAAGCAGCACCAACACCAAATTTTAAGAAGCAGCATCATCTCCAAGTCTTAAACACATCACCATACCAGAAACACCATCTCAGAGTCGAAAAACACCCAGAAACAACACCCATGCCTTCAACAAGCCCGGCACCACAAAACACCTGCATCCGCCTGCAACTGCCCCACATAGAGCCGACAACACCAAGGAAAAAACACCAACAAACAGCACCCCACCAGTACACAACTCAGAGAAACCCATCTCAAACCAGCAGCCCAACACCACCAAAACCCCAAAGGCACCAAAAACACCACCTCAAGAAAACCATCAGCTCAGTACCACAGGACAAGGAAAAACGATCATCGAAAAATACCCAGTACAGAAAAAATAAACGCAAAGCCACAGAAATCAAAACCCCAAAGCCCCAACAACAATGAAACACCAAAATCATACTCCTGCATCAACAACACAAAACCCACCAATCACCCAAAACCCAAACCCACACAAACGGGTCACAGAACCCAGAAAAACACAAGCCACAGAAAACAAAGACCCAGAACGCCAAACCCCCAGAGGACTATAACCCAGAAAATGAAAGTCCATCTCCCAAGAAATATAACAAAAGCACCAGAAAACCAAAACCACCAAGGAGCCGTACCGAAGAAACCAGAATCTGAAATGACAGCCGACCCCTGACCATTTCGATTCATCGAGAGAAGACAGAGGATCGAACAGCTGACCAAACAAAATCCCCGCCGTCAAAACAAGAAGCGAACCCCACTCTCAAAAGCCTCCACCGACAAACCAGAAACCAGCACCCAAAGGGACTTTGATGGGTTCACAGTATAAAAAACCAAAAACGAAGGAAAAACTAGCAAGACCTTCACAATTCAAAACACTCAAAAACACCCGGGTTCTAAAAAATCGCACCCTCAAAAACACAAACACCAGCAACACCAAACATTCCGCCACCACCGTACCCCCCCCCATAAAATGACCTTTACAAACCGGAGCTTTTTTGTGATACTTCCTCTCTAGTACTTGAGTAGAAACCAAGAAACAAAGCAACATCTTTATGGTTCATGATTTTTCTCACCTTACCATGGCATTCTTAACTAAAGGGACAAGGGAACCCGTTTGATTTTCTGGGTTCACCAAAGCTTTACCCATATCCTTTGTAGAAGATGCTACAGGGGTGGGGGAGAGAGAGACCATACCAGTTGATTCATTTCCAGGTGACAAAATCGACGCCGATGTGTTCTCAGTGATATTCTTAACCACCATAACATTCTCTCTTTGTTTTGCCACATCAATACTATCAGGGATATCAATGTTAGGGAGAGACCGTTTGGTGTTTCCATTCTCCGCCGACGGGGTCATCAGTCGTTTTTTCCCCATAACCTCTTCATTGAAGTTTCTTGTGATCCTAACCTCAGGGATCATGGGGCATTTCTTCATAGCCTGTCTACCATGTCTTAACCCATGATTAAGATTGAAAGGGACCCCACCTTTTTTGTATTTCACCAATGAAACTCTCAACTTGGTACCATATACATACCACCCGTCCAGCTCTTTGATTGCCTTCTCTACTTCCCATCATTTTTGATACCTAACAAAACCGAAGAGATCCTTCCTAAAGGCCCTGATTTTTGTGGATATGAAAACATCTACGACCATCCCGAAGTTCTCAAATAACGCCCTGAGCTCTTTACCAGAAACTGCGCGTGGAACAAAGTCCACAAACAAGGTGAACGATCCATGTTGTTTTTGTGGCAGTCGAACACCTGGCCGCAGAGGAAACCGACGACCCAACCACCATGGGGGGTGGGGGACCCTTCGAAACCATGACCGCACCCCAACCTTAGGACGTTGAAAGTGAACAGAGGACGAATTCAGGTACCGTTGTGAAAAGCTTCTTCGAGATTCAACCGGAATTTTAAAATTTGAATCACTCCTTCTCTCTCTAAACCAAAACCTCTCACTAGCCATATTATATATTTATATTATATATATATATATATATACATATATATATATATATATATAATATATATATATATAATATTATATATATATATTATATACTTATATATATATATATATATATATATATATATATATATATATATATATATATATATATATAGATGTAGGATCAAATAAGAAGGATGAGAAGATAAATAAATAAATTGATAAATAATATAAAAATGAGGAGTTAGGGTTTTTAAGTGAGACAAAAACCATTCACTAACACATGATCACACGCCTCCCTCCTCACCTCCTTCTTTCTTCCTTCTTTTTCTCCTTCCCTTGCCGCCGTGAGCAACCGTCACACAGCCAGGCGTGTCGCTAAGGCCTCCACGCGAGCGATCCCTCTTCTTCTCTCAAGCGCAACGCGTGAGCGGGAGTTCTCCTCCACGAGCATCAGTTATGTGCTGCGTTTTCGGTCCAAAAAATCCACCAGCAGCGGCTGCTTGTGCCGCCTAAACCGTGGACTCAGTCCCCATCATTGTGTGGCACCACCATCACAACAATCATTTGTCTCTTCACCCCTTTTCTCTTGTTTCAACTTTGTAAGTCATCGCATCTTTCTCATTGATTTCCTTGCTTCTAATTTAAATTTTATAAAGTTTATGAGTTCAGTGTTGATTTTGTATTAATCTCATTGAATCTAATCATGGGTGAGAATTTGATTGATGATTTAAATTCAATTATGAGTTAGGGTTTATATTATGAATGAAAATGATGGTAGTTTTACCACTTTTAGTGTTTCGGGGGTGCCTTGTAATTTAAGAGATTTGTAGAAGCTTTAAAAATGCAATTTCATTCTGAATGAGTTATAATAGTTCTTATAATTAAAAATATTGGTCACTAAAGTGAGAGTTGATTGTCACTTGTATTATTAAGATGATGGTGGATGCTGGTTATGTTATTAGATATTATTTTTAGTTAATTTGGTGTGGTCGTAGTTTAGAGTGAATATTATCATTGTTGAAGTAGAAAGAAACCATTGTTATCATTGTTGCAAATTATTAGAGGTGTTGTTTCTTTTCATGCCCCTTTGTCATCATGAGTAATTTTGCATGTTTTAAATTATACCACTACTTGAGATTATCACTAATATCAACATCATTATAAGTTAGGATCATTTACCAACTACAACCTCTAAGTTTACTCAATTTCAAATAAACAGTCGCGAACTTTGTTTATTACCAACTACAGCCTCCAACTTACAAAACACGACATCGAGACAGCCAAAACAACCAAAAAAGGGTAAAAAAAAATGGGGTTAAAATGGGGTGTTTTGGCTGTCTCGATGTCATGTTTGTTAAGTTAGAGGCTGTATTTGGTAATAAACAAAGTTCGCGGCTGTTTATTTGAAATTGAGTAAACTTCGAGGCTGTAATTGGTAAATGATCCTATAAGTTAATAGTATTAACATTGTTTTACAAGTGTTATTAGTTTATAACATTACATGATGAGGCGGTTTTATAACTTGAATCTCATAGGGTTAAAGAAATGGTCATAAAGTACATTTGTTGTTGTGAGAGCTTATTCGATCCTTGGTTTAGTAGATTTAAAAGCTTATTTGATTCTTGAGTTAATGCTATAACTCATGAACAAGTATAAAATGAGTAATGTGAATTGGTTAAGTATGCGTAAGAATAAGTGGAAGTTACTTTGAGTTGGTGAATGGTAGCGTGTTCTAGCACTTAGATGCTCTTAAGTAGAGACGAATAGTCTTATTAGTTCTACTTCAAATTTGTATAGGTTTCCCATTTCATAAAAGGAAGATAGAACCTGAGTTGGGTGACTTTTGTGATTGTTGGTCGTGTAGTGCACTTACAGGTATATACACGCAGTAACTATCCTTAAATGCAATTGCTTTAAGACTTTATTATTATTGCGATAATATAAACTGTATCGAAACTATGAGGTACTAGTGAATACATTTTATATGAAGAGCTATTGATTATGAAATCCTTGCGCTTAGAATAGTTTAGTGAATGAGAGTGTTGGTAGAAGGTGGGGAACACCCCCTTATTTATTTGAGAATCGGATTATGTCTTATTTGGAGTTAGAATGACTCCTTTATAGGCGAATTTCGTATCTTATTTGAGTTGCTCAGTGGGCTTCGGCGTTCTGCTATCCCAGGGCACTCATTAATAGTCAAAAGCGAGAATTATTCCTATTTAATAAAGTACTAAATTATGATTAGATGGCGTGACTCAACTGGATTATGTCTTGTTGATTTAGTAGTCCCCTAGGTGAGGTCCGACGGGACCACCGTAAGGGGGGTATGAGCATACTTTTGTCATTGGGCGCCGGGTGGCCGATAACGCCCCTTGACCGAGGTGTCACCAAAGGCAGGTGTGTTAGTTTCCCAAAGTGTGTTAGTTTCCCAAAGGCAGGACCCGAGAGGGTCAGCTGGATGGGGTATGAGCTCGTACTTTGCCATGGGTGCCGGGTGGCCGATGACACCCATGGCCGTGTCACTATGCCATGAAGTGAAGAAAATATTTACTGATAGAATGTTACTCATTGATAGAAATCTTATTCATTCATAGAAAGCTTACACATTAATAGAACATTTACTTATTGATTACTCAATGACAGAGTATTTTATGCTAGTGAGAAGTGCGCCTAAGCTAACTTACCTCAAAGGAGTTACCAGTTCCAAAGATGGGCTATGAATACGCTTACTCTAAGATAGACAAGCTCTATAGGGTCACGTGTTAGATAGTTTGTTAATACCTTGGTTGAGTTGATACTACGCGTGTTCTGCATGAGTTTATGTTTTGAGAAGAAAATGTGAAGACCTGCATTCTATCCAAAAAGCATAGGTGGACGGTAAACGGTTACTATATATGCTTGTGTCCTATGAAATCATCTTATGTTGTTGTAAAACATAATGTTATCTATTAGTTGGTCTTATTTTATTTGATGCTAGTTACTGACGTGTATGTGTTTATGTTTGATTGTTTGATGACTTTCTATGATTTTCCTGCTATAACACATTAGCCTTGGTCTGATGTCGAGCAGCAGGAGGATCATGGATAGTCGTAGGTATTGCAGCTTCTTTTTGCATTGCATTGCATTGGGGGAGAGTAACAAAGGCGAAGAATAATCTTTGTCATATCGTTATCCTTTGATTTTGTTGTTCTTATTTATCTATTGTAAACTTTCGCTGTATACGTTTGTTAAGAGACCTTGTGTCCTCCTTTGTATATTTGTATTTCCGCTACGTAGTTTATAACGTTGTATGGTTTTAAAGTGTTATGCCATCTTAAAACGCACGCGTTGACTTTGGAACCACGATCCACTCTTGGCACGTCGATTTGAGAAGTCGGTGATGAACTATTCCGCCGTGGCGTGAGATTTTAAAGGCATAGATGCCTTAGGTTAGTTCAATGTTTTATTGTGCTAATTGCTCTACCACATATGTTTGAGTTTAGTAGAGGTGCTGCCGAATTTTTCCCCTCGCCTTTTTAAAGTTAATCTTTTGACGTTTATTTAAATTCTTTTCCTTTTCTTTTATGTAACACCCGAATTTCCTCCCATCCTTTACGGTTTTGGTTTCTTACAGGGGGTCGGAAATTCAAGGGTGTTACACTCTCCTATTTTTTTAGTGCATTTTTATTTTTCTCACTTGTTTTTATTGCATTTTTAATTTTTTTTTGTATGTTTTTTTTTTTTTACCAAGTTGACCTACAATTGTAAGTTACCAAGAAGTTAAGGATGCTATAGGAAAATCCACATCAAAGTTGGTATTATTTTGGGTTAATTGAAAGTTCGTATTATTGTAGGGAAATCAGTGAAAGTTCATATTATTCACGGTAATTTTTCCTCTAAAAAATCCACGCGGTAACCCTGAGGTTTATGTAATTGTTCAAACGTGGCCTTTTTACATATAAAAACATTAGCAAACGTTAATTTTGAAGCTTTACGGTTGATGTACGCCTATTTATGCGACTCACCATTTGAAATGCCATCAGCGTCAACCTTTTTCTTCAAAACATAAACCCTTACTCTAACATCTTTCATTCAAATCATATTTTTTCCCACAAATTCAAAAATAGTAGAATTGGGATTTTTTTATATTTTTGGGGAAAAGATTGAAACTGATGGAATTTGAAATGGTGAGTGACATAAATAGTCGTACAATAACCTTAAAGCATCAAAATTAATGTTCTCTAACGTTTTGCTAACTTTTTATGTGCAAAAAGGTCACGGTGGAAAAAGTCGGTAAACCTCAGGGTTACAGCGTGGATTTTTTAAAAGTTTTGGTTACCACGTGGAAAACCCAAAACCTTAGGGTTACCACGTGAAATTTCCCAGAAAAGTATGATACGTATAGTGTATGTTTTTTGATGAAATTAGGATTCTGCGTTGGATATTATAAAACTAAAGACATGCCAATTAGAAGTTGTTTATTTGGAAACAACTGCAAATGTTGAGAATTTCACTTATCAGAAACTAATGGGGAAGTGACCAAGGAAAGGGTTATGGGATATGGTCCTGGAGTGACTGTTAAAGACCTACATAACATGCATTATCGAAATGAATCACAATTCATGATAGATCTTATGAAAAAGATGGATACCGATAAGAATGAGATTGTTGAACTAAAGGCTAAACTTGCCGAATAAGCTTCTCAACATTGATCGCGTGGGTTCGTGGAGTGAGGTCCACCTAGAAAATTTAAAATTTCACTTTTAATTGTAAAAATTTTTTATTAGTTAAATTATATAAAATTATTTTACATATTCGTTTAGCCTTACATTTATACATCCATCTATATATGATTGGCCCTCCAAACTTTGCTTCTTTAGTTAAATGTACAATAAGACGAACCATAATAGTAAAGAAGCTAGGCAAAAACACCTCCTCCATTTCACACGATACCATCACCATATTTTTTTCAAGTTAATCTAGTTTCTCCACCAACAATTGTGATAAACAAGATATTATTTCTAGAATATCATTATCTTTTGCAGCCCTTAAGAAAATAAGAAGTAAATCATGCATCAAAATATGACAGTCATGGGTTTTCATGTTGAACAACTTATGCTCCTTCAAGTTAACACAACGAGAAATAATACTTGCATACCCATATGAAACCTTGATATGCTTCAACACCCTTAAAAATCGCATTTTCTCTTTAGATGACATTGTGTAAGTTGCATTAGGAAGATGGAATTTACCATTAGGAAATTCTATAGGATGAAGCTTTGGCCTAATGTTCATAACTTCAAGGTCTTTACGTGCCTTATAATCGTCCTTTGATTTTCCTTCTAGGTTGAATACAGCTTCTAAAAGGTTATCACATATATTCTTTTCAATATGCATTACATCTATATTATGTCGAAGCTTGTTGTACTCCCAATATGGCAGATCAAAGAAAAAACTTATTTTTTTCCATAACTGTTTCACAACCTTTTATTCAACCTCATTAGATGAGACATGTTATCCATATGTGAAAGTTGATCCTATTTAGCTCTACAAGAATATCACTACCTCTAGGCGGTATTGTAGCACACCTAATAGCTCTACATTACCATCAAATCCAACATCATCATAACGAAATAGATGGTCATTAGGCAACCATTTTCTGTCCCCCAATTAGCAAAATTTAAGTCCATTTTCTAACCATAAAAAATGTGTTTGGTAAGCATATGATGGACATGCATAACGACCCTTTGTACTCCAACCAGACAAGTTTGCATATGTTTGAAAGTCATTAATGGTGCAATGAAGAGCTACCCTTAACTTAAAGGTTTTCGTATTGTATGCATCAAACGCATCAACTCCTTCCCATAACTGTAACAATTCTTTAACAAGTGGTTGCAAGTATACGTCAATATCATTACTAGGAGCTTTTTCCCTGGGAATTATCATTTTTGATCATATGATCATTGATTGTTTCATGCAAAGCCAAGGGGGTAAGTAGAAAGGAATCAATAACACAGGCTAAGTACTATATGTATTACCCATGACACAAAAATTATTAATTCCATCACTTCCAAGCCCTAACCTAACATTTCGTGGATCACATGCAAAATTAGGGTATCGCTCATCAAAGTCTTTCCATGCTTTACCATCTGCTGGATGCCTAAGACTTCCATCATTAGTCCTATTCTTATGGTGCCAAATCATATCCTTAACTATTCAAGATTACTTATACATCCTAAGTAGCCTTGGTATGAGAGCGAAATAACATAAGACTTTACTCGTAACCTTCTATCCTTTTCCTTCCATCGTGATGTATGACACTTGTCACATACATCTTGGTTTTATCTTCCATCCTAATATAAAATACATTTATTTGGACAACTATGGATTTTTTATTAGAAAATGTACTTTAATTTATAAAAGAACACTAAATTAAAGATACAAGTTTGTGATAAAAACCAAATTACATATGACGATCAAGAACCTTGCTTATATACACCACTGAGATCTCCGATATACTGATCTTCAACACGAATAAAGTAACAAGAAGATTTTGTTGGAACTTGATATTAATTCTAGGTGAGATGCTCTTTCCTAAAACGTTATTTCTCCCTACCACGGTGCTTGGGAACAAACCGAAAATACGTTCTGAGATACAAAGAACCACATTAATTTCTTAGCACATAGAAATTATAATGACATAAGAAAAACTTAAATGGAAGGAAATATGGAAAATCACAATCAAGGATTGCAAGTTCTCTATGTTAAGTGCTCGAGAAGAGAAGAGAATCAGAAAATTCATGTGTCAAATAACACACAAGCATTCTATATTTATAGAATAGCTCACAATACTTCATGAAGCAAAGTGTCGCTTCATGAAACACAAGGTTAATCCGTGAAACACGAGATCGATTCATGAACCAAAGTCGCCTTTCACTCTACCCATACATCCCAAAGAACATGGTGATAATTAACCATAATAGCTGTAGGAAGTTATTATATAACCACAAAAACAAAGCAAATCGTCGCAAGGAATAAATCCAGAAATTTCAGATTTTTGCGGGTCGCAAAAATAGTCGCGGGTCGCGACTTTCTATTTTCTCAAAAACAATAGCATTCTGCCTGCTGTTCGCGATCTGTGAAACCTTTCACGACAGGTGACTTTTAATTTTCCTAAAATCAATTTTTCCTTGTAACGTTGGGATATACTTAATTAATTTAATTAAATTTATTTATTTAGTTTAATTAATTTTATTTCGATCACCATTATACACCTCTAAATTCCAACAATCCTCCCACTTTTAGAGTGTATTATCCTTTTTTTCTTTCGCAATCCATAATCTCCAACTCATTTCGTGCATCAATGCCAATGTTCGTACGAATTGAATTGACACCTAGTACCACGCATCTTTAAAATTGATCATATCCCCTAATGTCCTTACGGATTGAATTAAGCAGATATATCCAACCAATTGAAGGAGTAGTACACATGAAATAATTCATTAATCTTTCTTTCAAAAAAAAACAAATTCATTAATCTTTTGTCCTTGACACGTTAAAGGTCATGTGTCCATATCTATTCATAAGTTCATCAAAATCATAAGTATGCCCCTTAATTTCTTTGAGACGGCCAAATCCCAAACTTATATAGGTAGCTTCTCCTAGTTTACCATGCTTTCGTGAATAAAGCACTCAATCTAGAGATCTTCATAACTCTAGAAATGGAGACGTCGAGGGACTACTTTACTACCTCGTTATTTAACATCACGAACAAAGCAATTAAAGGGTCTCAAAATTGCTTCCCAACATCTGATGAGCGATCAATCCACATTGAATTCAAGACTAGATGTTTCTTCTAGCGTTAAATTGGGTTTTGATCATGGTGTCGTAGATGGGCATAAACTAGTTCCTTGAACCATAAGATCAAAGGAATTTCTACTCAATGGCTTAGTAAACTGATCCGCCATATTGAGTTTAGTATTAATATAGTCAACAGAAATGACCCTTCCCTTGATAAGATCACGTACAAGACTATGTCTTAGTGTTATATGTCTTGACTTACCATTGTATGTTTGACTATACACTCTGTTAAAAGCCGAATCACTATCACTATGGATAGCTACCATTAAGATTGGCTTAACCAACAGAGGAATCTCATACATGAGATCTCTTAACCATTCTATTTCCTTGCTAGCAGATGCTAAAGCAATAAACTCAGAACACATCGTAGAGTCTGCAACACATGTTTGTTTCTTAGACGCCCATAAAATGGCACCTCCCCCAAACATGAATACCCATCCACTTGTTGAATAATTATATTCTTTATTGGATGCCCAAGTTGCATAAGAATATCCTTCCAAAACAGGAGGATCTCCGCGATAATACAAACCATAATCCTTGGTTCCAATCAAGTATCTAAGTACTCTTCTAACAACTCTCCAATGGGTAGGACCAAGTTTTTGAGTAAACCTACTTGATTGCCCCACTGCAAAAGTTATATCTGGCCTTGTACAAGTCATTGCATACATCAAAGATCCAATGATCTTTGAATATTCCAATTGAGAAATCACGACACCTTTATAAGGTAATAACTTCTCACAAGGATCCGTAGGAGTGGAAATTGGAGCTTTCTCAAACATATTAAACCATTTGAGAATCTTCTCAATATAATGAGATTGGTTCAACATAAGACATCCATTATGACGTAATATCTTAATACCTAAGATAACATCAGCCTCCCCCAAATCTTTCATAGAAAAAGGTGTTGACAAAAATTCTTTTGTCATTTCCACTTGCTATATACTTGTACCAAATATGAGCATGTCATCGACATAAAGGAAAATGATAACCCCATTTCCTTTATTATCGAACTTGCTATAAACACACTTATCGGCGTCATTAACAACAAAACCAAAAGACAACACCGTGTCATCAAACTTTTGATGCCACTGCTTCAGTGCTTGTTTAAGTCCATAGAAAAACTTAACCAATTTACACACCTTCTTTTCTTGTCCTTTAACAACAAACCCTTCGGCTTGTTTAATGTACACTTCCTCCTCCAGATCACCATAAAGGAATGTCGTTTTGACATCCATTTGATGAATCAACAAATTTTGGATAGAAGCTAAGGCAATCAACAACCGAATAGTAGTAGTTCTAGCAAACGGTGCATACGTATCAAAATAATCAATACCCTTCTTTTGTCTAAAGCCTTGCACCAATAATCTTGCTTTAAACCGAATCACGGACCCCTCGGGTCTATGTTTGACTGTAAAAATCTATTTACTTCCAAGCGGAGTACAACTTAGAGGTACGTCGGTTAAAACCCAGGTGTTATTCCCATGATGGAATCCATTTCATCATTAATGCTTCTACCCAAAAAGCCTTATCACGAGAAGACATTGCTTCTTCGTAAGTAGATGGATTATCCTCTACATTTAAACAATAAAGCATAGATGTACAAAGAGAATCTCTTGTACCCTCTACTAAGTAGACTTCAAAATCTGGACCAAAAGATTTGGCAATCCTTATTCCCTTACTTTTCTTAAGAGAAATCTCTACATGTTCATCAATTGATGGAACATCTTGAGTATCAAGTTGATCTTCATCAACTTCTTAAACATTCGTACTAATTTGTAGGTCTTTAGGCCTACCAATAGATGAAAATCGAGTTTCATCAAAAATAGCATCTCTAGACTCAATTATCGAATTAATCGATATGTAGTCGTTAAGTTCTATTATATAAAACCTATAAGCATGACTATGATTTGCACAGCCAACAAAGATGCAATCAAAACCTCTTTCACCAAGTTTCTTTCTTTTATTACCAGGCACTCTTACAATTGCCCTACATCCCCAAACTCGAAGATAATTCAAGTTTTGTTTCCTCTTGTACCATAATTCATTAGGAATAGCCTTTTCCCTTTTGTGGGAACCCGACTAAAGATGTGACATACTGTCAACATCGCTTTACCCCAAAATCCTTCACTCAATCCCGAGTAGGATTACAAGGAATTAAACATTTCTTGCAAAGTCCGATTTTTCCTTTCGGCAACACCATTTGATTGTGGTGAATAACCAGCTGTAGTTTCATGGACAATTCCCATTTCTTGGAAATAACAAGGGTTATAACCTTCCCCTCCTTTATCCGTTCTAAGTCTTAGAATTCAATTGTACTTCAACTTCATTTTTAAATATCTTGAACATGCTTAAACTTCATCTTCAGAATGCAATAAAAACACATAACAAAATCTAGAATAATCATCAATAAATGTGACTATATACTCTTTGTTACCTAAAGATGGAGTACTATGGAAATCACATAAATCACTATGAATCAAATTAAGAATGTTAAAAGATCTTTCTACTTTCCTAAAAGGATTTCTAGTGATTTGATTTAACATGCAAGTACTACACTTTTGTTTATCAACCACAAACATAGGAATAATATTTATTTTACTCATATATATTATATTATCATAATTTACATGACATATCTATTGTGCCATAATTCATACATATGTACATCCTTATCATAAACATGAAATATACTACTATACATGTCTTAATAAAAAGCTTATAGATTAGAATTCAAATAACATCAACCAATAATACACCACTTCTGCTAATCACACATCGATCGGATTCAAATACTAATTTATATCCCATGCGATTCGAGGTTGGCCCCGACTCTAGTTTCTTTACAATCTTAGAAGCAAACATCACTTCCTTCAAAGTTAGAGGATTTCCCGAAGTGAAATGTAAATCAACCGATCCTTTTCCAAGAATTTGAATAGTAGAATTACTTCCCCTATAGAGAAACTCATCACCATCACACTTGTGAAAGGTCTTAAACCATCTCCTATCCATGCAAACGTGCCTTGAGGCCCCCGAATTGATGTACCATGAATTATCCTGCACACAAGAAATATTATTATTTGTTCCATTTAATTCCCAAATTGGAATTAAATTTAATTAATTGTGAGGAAATACCTTCATTCATGGGATCTTGGCTTGTAGAAGCCTCACCCTTGTTACTATTCTTTTTCTTGAAAAGAAAACATTCCTTCTTTTGATGACCCAGTTTCCACAAAACCAACACCCATCAACCATAGGCTTCTTAGAGGATTTAGTAGATTCTCCCTTGAAAGAATTGGAGCCCCTCTTCTTATTCTTCATAAGTTTAGACTTGTTTGAATTTTCAGCTACCATGTTAATGGTAGAAACTGAGGATGGATTTTTACCCTTCTCTTGCTCACGGATCCCAATTTCTATGAGAAGATGGTTGGCAAGTTGGGTAAGATCGATTTCCTCCTTTTTATGCTTTAGGGTATTCCTAACATCTTTCCATGATGGCGGTAATTTATCGATAATTCTTGAAACAACAAAGAGTTCATCCATATTTATATCATGCATTTTAAGATTATCATACATACGTTGGATCTCATGAAATTGTTCCATAATAGGGCGAATATCATCAAATTTAAAGTTATAGAAATTACTTACAAGAAAATTCTTGCTTGATACATCTTTTGCCATGTGTAGTCTCAAGGGAGGACCACATTTCTTGTGCGGATCCAACATTTTGGTAGACATCGAAATGAGTGTCACTTATACCATTAACAATACGTCCCCTACATATGAAGTCATCATTATCCCATTTGCTTCTAGCACGGGTATCCTCCGGAGTCTCATCTTCCTTTTCACTAAGCCTTAGTGTACTTATCACATAAGCAACATTTAATGTAGTCAATAGGAAAAGCATTTTCTTTTGCCATCTCCTAAATTCATTGCCTACATACTTATCCAATTTCACAAAACTGGTAGTCAAATCCTTGAGACTTGTCATATTGTAATTTAAGAGAATAACGTTTTAGAATGTTAGAAAATGTACTTTGATTTATAAAAAAACAATAAATTAAAGATACAAGTTTGTGATATAAAAAACCAAATTACATATGACGATCAAGAACCTTGCTTATATACACCACCGAGATCTCCGATATACCGATCTTCAACACGAATAAAGTAACAAGAAGATTTTGTTGGAACTTGATATTTATTCTAGGCGAGATGCTCTTTCCTAAAACGTTATTTCCTCCCTACCGCGGTGCTTGGGAACAAACCGGAAATACGTTCTGAGATACAAAGAATCACACTAATTTCTTAGCACATGGAAATTAGAATGACACAATAAAAACTTAAATGGAAGGAAATACGGAAAATCACAATCAAGGATTGCAAGTTCTCGATGTGAAGTGCTCGAGAAGAGAAGAGAATCAGAAATTTCATGTGTCAAATGACACACAAGCATTTTATAGTTATAGAATAGCTCACACTACTTCATGAAGCAAAGTGTCGCTTCATGAATCACAAGGTTGATCCGTAAAACACGAGATCGATTCATGAACCAAAGTCACCTTTCAGTCAGCCCATACATCCCAAAGAACATGGTTAAAATTAACCATAATAATTGTAGGAAGTTATTATATAACCACCAAAACAAAGCAAATCGTCGCAAGGAAAGAATCCAAAAATTTCAGTACTTTCAATTTTTACAAAAACAATAGCATTATGCCTGTTGTTCACGATCCGTGAAACCTTTCGTGACCAATGCTTTTAATTTCCCTAAAATCACTTTTTCCTTGTAACTTTGGGATATACTTAATTAATTTAAATAAATTTTTTTATTTAATTTAATTAATTAATATTCCTATCACCCTTATACACCTCTACATTCCAACATTTTTTCATGTCGAAAGCCCAAATCCTTATTCAATTGCTTATAATTATTCTAGGATGACAGAAAAGGAATTATATTAGGAAAGATTGTTACGAATAAAGTGAATAACTGATTGAATGACTTGTTAGACCAACCATACATGGATTTCAAATGAAATAGGTGCAAAATAAAAGAAAGTTTCAAATAACTTAATCTCGGATATAGTACTTCGTCAACCATTTCTTTGAACCTTTCATATCCAACAACCTTATGATGTCTCTCTCACCCACTCATCGTTAAAATGAAAACCATTATTAATATCATCATCTTCATCTTCCCCCTCTATAGGATCTCCCATCTGAAAATCATGACTATGATCATTATTGTCAACACATTCTTGTTCAATTGTCTTAAAAATATCATTCAATAATGTCTTAGTATCAACAAGACCGGTTATCTCATGATCGCTATTGATCAAGCTACTTCTAGAAGAACTGAGATTAGAAGATGTTGACATGTAAATTTTCTCCCCGTGATATATCCAATCTTTGTAGCTATGCAGAAATCCATTAAACATCAAATGACGTGTAACAATATCTCTATTAAGCCATGCATTTTTTTCAACTTGGCATTTAGTACAAGAACATAGTATAACCTTTGGATTTAAAGTGTGAGCAAAAGCAAAATAAAAAATGATTCAACTCCCTTTATGTATTCATCAGAAGTCCGATGCATATTAATCCAGCTTTGATCCATTTTTTTTAAGTACATTGTAACCTAAAAGTTAACATATTGGTAACTTAACAAGATTAGTTATAATATCATCTAAAATTTCAAACTACATATAATAGTTATATTCCTTGATTAGACCTAAGTTTGTAGTTAGAATTTTAATAATTTATTAAAACATAAGTTGGTTAAAAGTAAAATGCCGACAAAATATAACTTATTCAAGTATTCTTATAACTTCAAGTATAACTTCAAGTATACTTCAAGTATAACTTCAAGTATACTTCAAGTATTAAAACATCAGTATTTGGTACTTAAGTAAATATAACATTCTTTTGTTTTTTTTGCCAATTGATTTGTATTATATACCAAAAATTGATACAAAGGGAGACGCTCGGCCTAGAAATTAACTCCACCACGAGCCACCAAAAACTCTACCGCTCACGGCAAATATGGGAGCGAGAGCCCGAAAAGCCCAAAAGACAGCTACATAGATACAAGCATGTCACTCATTCTACTGTTTACCCTCCCAACTACCCTAAAAACTATACAATCGCTAATCTCCTTCAAACTAAGGGTGTGATTGTTAAAAAAAAAAATTTATGTTGCCTCCATATGTTGTAAATCATCTCCGTCCACAGCCCAACTATAAGCTTTGCTCGATCGGTTTTCTTCTTGTTGATCTTGTTCATCATTAGAATTTCCGCTTAGAAGTTTGGCTCGTCAATACTATATGAGAGGAAATTGAAAAGCCTTGCCCGAATTTCTCGAGCATTCTGACACTCAAAAAGAAGATGTTGAACCGATTCCCTAGGCCCATTACACAAAACACAATTCTCATCCATGATCTCAAGCCATTTCCCAATTCTATCCCTTGTTGCAAGCCTATTCTGAATCGCAAGCTAAGTAATGAACTTTGCACTTGGGCTGGCCAAGTTCTTGATCATGATGTTCCCCATGTGACCCTAGGTGCCTCTGCGATAAGAATGTGGTAGACCCCTCCAATGGTGAAAGTGTTCCCTTTTGTAATGATTTCCCAACCTCCTAGACTGTCAACCAGGTCAGTTTGCTTGATGATCTTCTTATAACTAAATATAACATTCTTATATTAACAAAATCATAAATTATTACTTCAAATCATTAATCTCCACACCCATTAATTCCTCAAAACTAGGAGAACTAATCATTACTTGTTTATTTTGTAGTGAAGATTCGGTACTTAAGTAAATAGAACATTATTAAATTTACAAAATTTACAAAGTTATACTTATAAAAAATAATACTTCTTGTTCAAAGCATACAAAAATGGCACTTAAAAAATGGCTTTGAAAAAAACAAAGCATACAAAATGGCATTTAAGTTAATAGAACATCAACGATTAATAGTTAGTAGCCGTATGATTACAGTTTTCTTTCATAGTAAACGAAGCAGTCGATTTTTCTTTCGGAGTTACAAAGCAACCAACTGAAAAAAAAAAAAAAAACAAAGCTTCAAGGGAAGCAATCAAGTTTTCACAGTTTACGAAGCTTTAAGGGAAGTTTTCATAAAAGAAAAATAGTCGTTATAAAATAATGTTAACGAAGTACATTTACTCATTTCTCTTTAAGGTTGTCTTGACGAATAAAATTAATTTTTCTTTCACGTATTTTGAAAAAATTTTAAAAGCAATATTCAGACAATATTACAGTAAACGAAGATTAACGAAGTTTTCATATAATCAAGTATAATAGCCGTACGATTACAGAGTCATAGCAGTTTACATTGTGCTTCTTTCACGGATACAGTCAAGTTTTCTTGAGTACTAATTCAACCTTAAATATTCAGACAATTAAAATTTTCCATAATTCAAGAGTTAGGGTTCAAGGGAAGAGAGGGGAGAGCCATTAAAGTGCATCCTTAATAAATTTAAAAGACAACATTAACAATTCATAATTTAAATACTTACCTTAGAGAGATGAAGCCACAAGATAGATTGTACAGGAAAGAAAATGGAACAACAATTTTGACAGGAAGAGGGAAGTTTCAGAGGGAAGAAGAAGAGGAATAAGGTTTAGAAGGAAACAGGCGCGCGAAATATAGCTTAGCTTCAAACTTTTATTTTATATTTAAAGTAGTGTTTTGCCACGCTTCTTAGTGTGGCTGATTTTCATTATTTTTATATTCTTATTTGTGTTTTAGCCACGCTTATAAGTGTGGCTGAATTAATTATATATATATAGGGGAGGCATCCAATGAGATGGGTGTTGAAAATAAGAAGGGTAAGAAGGATTCTACACCCTTTATTTCACTAAAATAAAAAAAATCTATGCACATGATTGAGCCAAAAACACATAATTGTAAAAGTAACTATGTATACAGAAAAGTAACACTACAAAAAAAACGCACGTTTTCGACTGGACAAAATAGTCAGTGGTTGGTCGGTATACGCCTATACCGACTAACCTCCGACTAAATCATGGTAGTCGGTACAAAATAGTCGATAAAAAGAAATAGTCGGAATTTTAGTCGGAATTCCGACTAGATGTGCTGTGGTAGCAGATTGGTCAATATTCCGACTACAACGTTTAGTCGGAAAGTAGTAGCCATATATACCGACCACTTTCCTACTAGATGACCGTCGCAAAATACACTACACATTTAGTCGGAGAGTAGTCGCGGGGTTTTTAAAATATAATGGCAGTTTTTTTCCCAAAAAAAAAAATATAATCACCTTTTCCGACTACTGTCCGACTATAATTTAGTAGGTAAGTAGTCGGAAAAGTCAAACCTTAATTTTACCCAAAACTTGACCAAAATCTGGCGGTTGTGGATCCCGACCACTTTGCGACTACCTTGTAGTCGGCAGATGGTAGGTGATTCTCAAATGTACCGACTAAATTCCTATTACTATTTAGTCGGAATTTAGTCGGAAAAAATATAATATTAAAATAAAAAATCTGGTCAAATGTGGTCAACGATGTTGACCACATTTGACTAGTTTTTTTATTTTAATATTAAACCTAAATTATCAATCAAATAAAATGAAAAACGCAATAAAAGATTATATGATAGGCACGTAAAAAATAATGTTATACAACCAAATGTTTAAACCATAAAAGTAATAATATAAAAACAAAAAATACAAGGACTCAATTAGGCGGAGGCGGAGGAGGTTGTCTTTCTACAAATACAGTGCGCATAAAGTGGAACATATTGTTGACCTCTTACCTCAACTGCCGATGCTCCTCCATGAGTGCATCATGCTCCTCCCTTGAAATGTGCGAGTTGAGGCGTTCCTCAACTCGGTTCATAGCCTGCTGTAGACTATCCAACCTCTCGTTCATCAATTGCGTTGGGGGAGGGGCGGCCTGGTATTGAGACTGCGGCGCCACAACATCGGCGTAATAAACCGGTGCCGCATCACCAACACCAAACACACTCTTGGAGGACTTCTTCGTCGGCTCCTGTGATTCGATATTTTTGACGGCCTGAAAATAGGCGTCGTTAATCTCCTCATCAGGCGCACCGACTGGAAGATCGGCAGAGAGGCGAATGTATTCGTCCTAAACAACAAAACAATATATTCTGTAAAAATTTCGGCAGAGTAACGACTGTAAACTAACTAAACCAAAACTTAAAAAAACCCTGAAATAGAAGCCAATATAGATATAATGCGTATCTACAACGAAAACAGCTATCAAACCAGCATTTCCTCAAAATCCAATATCAAATAAACCTAAGAAATATTCTAAAACATTTAATTTACCAAAAGCTAACCTACCAAAAAACTAACTAAGCTACGATTCAATGATAACCAAAAAAAGCTAATCTAAAAATAAGTAATATAGATCAGAAATTCCACTTACGTTTATGGCCTTGGACTTCTCGTTGACCCACTGCAACCCGTCCTTTGTATACACCTTATGAGTGCGTAGAAACAAAGTTGAAGGTTATACGAAATTAAGTTTAAATATTTATGCGTATAAAAATAATAAATCAAATTATTACAAGCTGAAGGTTATACCAAGATGCGCAATGTCCTACGCGCAGACACCGATCTGCCGGTATGGGTGACTTCAGCGACACCCGCTTCATCGCCCCGGCGACGGTTCCTCCTCCCTCTGGACCGACTAGCCTCGAACTCTTTACTTTTCCAGGCAAGTACCAATCGGTCCTAAGCCTCCGCCGACGCCCAGCTTGGCTTGTACTCATTATTTTCCTCATAGAATTTTCTTTGATGATGCATAATGTCCTTGTACCTGAGCTTGGCCCTCTTCTCCCACTCCTCGCGCACCCTCGGAGTGATAGAGGGATCCCAAGCCCATTGTTTCTGAAACGATTAAAACAATCAGTATTAGTATAACAAAGCAAGTCAATAAAAAGTTAATCAAATAATGAAGAAATGAAGTACATAGCCTTACTTGAAACTGCTGCCAATAAAACTTGATAGTTTGCCTAGATAGGTGCTTCCAAGCCCATCCATTAGGATCTTGGTAGGCCTCAAACGTCCTACGGATGGACGTGGATATTTGGTTGTCACCGTCTGTGGCAAACGTGCGCTCGTCAGACACCCATGGTAGAGGTAGAAGTGGATGATGCGGCACATGAGCAAAGTCATGCGTATCTTTGTGGTACGAGAGCGATTAGTCGTATGGTTGTCGGTTACGGTCAATAGTGTCCTAGATTGTTTCTCATTCTAGGCATCTAAATTTCACAAATAATTTCATAGAAAATAATAAAAAACAAAAAAATCAAATTAAAAAACAAAACCAAAAACTCAAAGATATTAAAAAAAAATCAGATTATGTTCATAATCAATAATCTAAAGTAGATTAAACATAATAATTAATAATATAAACAAAAACAAACTAATAATTAACAATTAATAATTTTCAGGATGTAAACCCTAAAAATCAGGAAAATATATTTCAATAATTTCGATAATTGCGAAAATAAAAATAAGGAAAATAAAATTTTCAATAATTTCGAAAATAAAAAAAATCAGGAAAATATATTCGATAATTTCAAAAAAAAAATCAGGAAAAAATCAAGAATATAATTTTAACAAAAATAATGTCGAAAATAAAAAAAATT
Organism: Amaranthus cruentus; assembly: GCA_019425755.1. Lineage (NCBI taxonomy): Eukaryota > Viridiplantae > Streptophyta > Magnoliopsida > Caryophyllales > Amaranthaceae > Amaranthus > Amaranthus cruentus. Next base: position 5,442,401 of record CM033460.1, on the reverse strand, counting down.
AGAAATATAAACCTTAAAAAAATCCAAAAAAATGTATACATAGATTAAACATGTAAACCCTAAAAAAACCAATAATGTCGAACATAAAAGAAAAACAAAAAATCGGAAATATAAACCCTAAAAAATCAGAAACACCCTAAAAAATCAGAAACAAACCCTAATTTCATGCAAGGTTTGTAGTTGAGATTGATGAGTGGGTATGACCCAAAACCAGTCGGAGATGAGGAGTTAGTAGGAATGTAGTAGGAATGTAGTAGGAATGAGAGAAAGAAAGAAAGAAGAAAACGATGAACAAATGGGTTTAGGAAATGAAAATGTTCGATTTTCTGGTGAAGTGTTGGTTTATATATCACCTAAATTCCGACTAAATTGCGACTAGTATTTAGTCGGTATCTTGTCGGTGATATGTTTTACCTACTTCATTGATTGCCAATAGTAACTTTTCAGAAAACCTCGAAAGTTAAAAACCTTTTCACTATACCGACTAATTAGCGACTGGAGGCTAGTCGAAGTTTAGTCGGTATACTGAAAAGTTTTTTTCTTTCCCAATGCGTCTGACAATCAGAGAAGCTTCTTTGGGAAGCTTTCTAATTTCAAATTACCGACTACTCTGCGACTGGCGAGTAGTCAGTGAGTGGTCGGAATTTCAAAAAAAAAAAATTCGCGCCTTTGTGATTTGGAGTTCTGATTTGTATTATTATTATTATTATTATTATTATTATTATTATTATTATTATTATTATATGATACTTATCATTTTATAATTATTAAAATTGTAAAATTGCATACAGCTCGCCAATCTTTCATGTTTTGCCTTAAGCTGGGATAAGGTAAATAATAAACTTGGGAAGCTTGACTAGCTAGCACAAAAGGATCGTACTTTCTATAGGATCGACCAATATGAACGTCAACTAGCTTGTAACGCGGATGGATTCTCGTACCATGGGCGTATCCGGTGGTAGTCTGATCAACCATTGACATTTGAACAAAGTGACCTTTTTAATTGGAAGTGCTCGATACTCGAGGTCTATAATATCCTCTAACTTACCATAAAAATCGGTTTCATCCGGACTGTTATCATCAGATTTCACGCACACCCCGCTGTTCTCAGTAGATTTATTTTTTGCGGAATGGCAGATAGTGTGAAATCTATAACCATTCACGTAACAAACATCATAGCGAGGTCCTTTAGAATATCGGCATTATCCACACCGTCAAGAAACCCGTCCCTAGACTGCATATAAAATCAATAATTCAATGTTAATTCGTAATACTGTTTACACAACAAATTACGATGGTAAAGGTGTACTCACAATCTGTTTAAACCAGCGGGCAAACTGGTCTTGGACCATATGGTCAACTTGCTCTGCGTTTAGATTGGGTTCGTACTTTGTGATTAAGTGTACGAATTGATCATAAAATTGATTCACCTCCGGACAATTTCGCAGAACATAAGTCTGAGCAATGTTGAGATCTGCTTCATCCAGCATAAGAGCCTTACCCCGCCCATGAAATTTGATTGGGTGTGTGAATATGGACAAAACACCCGATCTCACGTTATCAAAGCATCTGTCATCGTTTCTAGGAAGATCTCTAACTCTGCATCGAATGTCTGGCCCAAAGTAATGCGAGACAAAGTATGATGCTTCTTCTGTAAGATATGCGTTACAGATCGAGGCCTCAACATGCTCCTTGTTTTTGACATTAAGCCTTAAATGTTGAAGATACCTGTAATTTAAACCTAGTAGTAATTATTAAGACATGTAAAAAGTGACCAGAAAATGAAATAATACTTAGTTTAGACATGTAATAGTAGTTACCTCTCAAAGGGATACATCCACCTATATTGTACCGGACCACCAATTCTTGCCTCATAAGCTAGGTGAACAGGCAGATGTTCCATAACATCGAAGAATGTTGGAGGAAATATAGTCTCTATCTTACATAGCACCACTGCAATTTCCTCATTCAACCTCCACATATCTGCGGCAGATATCTTCGGAGAAGTAAGACTTCTAAAGAACATACTAACTTCAGTAAGTGCTTCCCAAACTTTGGCTGGCAGCAACTCCCGAAATGCTATTGGAATTAGTCGATGCATGAACACATGACAATCATGACTCTTCATCCCAAATATCTGATGTTTAGCCATGTCGATATTCCTGGCTAAATTGAAAACATAACCAGCAGGAAACATAACCTTTGTTCTTGGGGGTTTGGATCTTCATCAATATGTACAGGCAGCGAATATGGTACATTTGCGACGACATCATCACAATGCGGTAGAAAATGATGATGTGTATCCGGAAAAGTACTCGCCGCTGCATCGTACACCATTTGTGCATAGGGATTTTGAACCGTGTTCTGTTGTGGCTCAACCGGAGCCGAATCAGTACAAATTGGTGCACCGTCAAAACATTTGTGCAGGTACTAATCGTAATAGTTTTCAACAAACCCCTTCTTTAACAGATGATTTCTTACGACATCTGGAGCCCACACTCTACGATTACCGCACTTTTTACACGGACATCTAACTTCTTCTCGATTTTTTTTCATTGCAAATTGTATAAATTGTTCGACCCCTTCTAAATATCTAATATTATAAACTCCTTTAGAACATCGCTGGTACATCCATTTCCTTTCAGTTTGTAAGTCCATTGCTCTGCAAAACAACAAATACCACGTTTATAAAAATATTTTCACAAAAAAAAAAGAACCGGTCAAAAATTAATTTTCAAAATTACCGACCAACCTGAGACCCAAGGTGAGTCGGAAAGTGGTCGGTATAAATAAAGTTGTCTGCCTCATTTATTGTTGTCAGACTACTTTTAACTGATTTGACGTTTTTATTTACCGACTACTTTGTGACCAATATTTCCGTCGCAGGTTAGTCGGTAAATTTATATAATAAAAAAAATTTAATAAGGTTTTTTTCGGGCCATTTTTGGGTAAAAATTATAAGTACTATGAAAAAATAGTAGTTTTTCTTTATTATTTCTCTCGAATGTACTATGAAAATTTGAAAACGTTAAATTTTTTTATAGTACGCATAAAAGAGAATAAGTAAGAAAAACCACTATTTAGGTTCAGTACTCATAATTATTATAACGAAATGGCACCAAAAAAAACCTTATTAAATTTTTTATCTACAACAAATAGAACCAGTGGCGGACCTATTAAGGTGCCTGGGGTTGCCTAGGCACCCCATTTAAAAAATAAATTTTGAAGTTTGCTTTGGTCAAGGATCGAACGCACGACTACTCTTTGTGAAGCTTCAGCAATTACCACCGAGGCAAACTGATTTTATTGAAATATTTACTAAAATGTAAGTAATAACTTCAACTTTCCTCTTTTCTACCCATTTTAAAAGATGACTCTTCAATTCAAATCAAGTAACTGAATATTTATGATTGGAATTTTTCGATGATAATTTGCCATATCTGATTTCTTTCCCCATTCTTACCCATTACTCCTCAATACCCAAATGGCAAAATACCCACTAATTTCTTTCCCTATTCTTACCCGGTATTATTACTCTTTGACCTTCGTGATTTCGTCCTTCAATCGACGGCCACCGCAAGTCCGCAACGATCGGCAATCGGGGCATGCCTGTTACTCTTTGTCCTTCACATACTCTGTATTATGTAATGTAAGTTTTAAATTTTAGTTTTTAACATGTTTTATGTAATTATGTTGTAAATGGTAATTGTCTAATTGATGTTTATGTTTTGAATTCCTGATTGTATTTTAAGTAGGAATTGATAGTTATTAGTATTCTTTGTATGTTTTGTTTGGGTATCATTGTAAATCGGTAGGAATTGTTGGGTATTTTAATTAGGAATTGATAGTTATTTCTTATTAGTATTCTTTGTAAATTGTAAGTTTAGTTGTAATGTTTATGTTTATGTTTAGGTATTCTTTCGGCAATAGTGTATAATTAATAATTGTATTTTGATTTCATTTTGTCCATTGTAAGTTTTGTTTGGGTAAATCATGATAATTTTAATTGTATCTAATATTATTAGTTTTAATTGTTTTTTTATTGGTATAATTTCAGTCTTTAAAATGAAACGAATAAAAGATTCAAATATATTACAATTTTTTTTTCAAAGAAGAGACACGAAGAATCTACAGTATCATCTAGTCCACGTCAAGCACCAACTCCCAATCAAATCCCCTGTCAAAGTCAAATTCCCACTCCAAGTCAAATTCCCACAACTTTGGAGAGACTAAGTGAAAGTGATATTCTTTCACTTGAACATGATCCTGGATTGAGGAGGAAAATATCTGACTTTCATGTGGATGATAGGGAGTTAGTAAGGTGTGAGTACATTCGACGAGGTCCATGTCAACCTAAAAACAATGATTTTCCCTACACATATTTTGGTAAAAAAAGAAGAAGGTTTGTTGTTAAGTGGTTTGATAAATATACGTCTTGGCTTGAATATAGCAAAACCAAAAATGCTGCCTATTGTTTTGCTTGCTATTTATTTAAAAATGATAATGTTTATCGTGGGGGAGATGCTTTTGTTATTGGTGGGTTTAATACTTGGGGTAAAGTTGATTCTTTTGAAAAACATATTGGAGGTCATTTGAGTACTCATAATAATGCTTTAAAGACTCTAATGGACTTTAAGAATGAAAAGACCTCCATTATTGCTATCTTAAAAAAAAAACAACTCAATATGAATGTGACTATGAAACTAGATTACTTGCTCATATAGAGGTTGTTAGGTATTTGTTATTTCAAGGATTGGCATTCCGCGGTCATGATGAATCTGAAAGATCCTTGAATAAAGGTAATTATCTTCAGTTGTTGAAAGTGATAGCAAAAAGGGACTCTAATGCTGGCATTGTTATGTTGGAGAATGCTCCTAAAAATTTTCAATTAACATCTCCTAAAATACAAAAGGATCTTATTAATGCTTGTGCAAGAGAAACTACGAAAAAGATCATTGAAGAATTAAATGGTGGGTTTTTTGCTATTCTTGCCGATGAATCTGCAGACATTGCTGATAAAGAACAGTTAAGTCTTTGTTTAAGATATGTTGATAAGAAAGGAATGGTGAAAAAGCGATTTCTTGGCTTAGTTCATGTGGGTAACACTACTTCTATAACTCTCAAACTTGCTATTGAATCTTTGCTAATGAAACATTCTTTAACTTTGTCAAGAATTCGAGGGCAAGGTTATGATGGTGCCAGCAATATGAGAGGTGCAATTGGTGGCCTTAAAACTTTAATTTTGAATGAATCTCCAAGTGCATATTACATACATTGTTTTGCTCACCAACTTCAACTAACACTAGTTGCAGTTGCATCTAAGAATGATGATTGTGCTTGGCTTTTTGAAACACTTGCTGGCTTATTGAATTTGGTTGGAGCTTCTTGTAAACGGAAGGAGATTATTCGAGACCAACAAGCAAAACATGTTTTGGAAGCATTAAATTGCGGTGAAATTGAGTCTGGTACAGGCTTAAATCAGGAGTGTAATTTAAGTAGGCCATGTGCCACTCGATAGAGTTCTCAATTCAAAACAATAGTGAGTTTTTTTCGTTTGTATCCCACTATTCTTGACGTACTTAATTTTATTGGTGAAAGTTCAAGTACTGCTGAAAGATTGAAGTGTGAGTCTACTTCATTTGCACTAAGAAGGTTTGATTTTGTTTTTATTGCACAATTAATGATGACAATTTTTGCTATTACAAATCAATTGAACCTATCTTTACAAAGAAGAGAACAAGATATTGTGAATGCTATGTCACTCGTCAATGGAACTAAAAAGCAATTGCAAAAGCTTAGAGATCAAGGGTGGGATGAGCATTTAGAGAAGGTTACTTCCTTTTGTAATAAGTATGAAATTGATGCTCCTAAGATGGATGATAAGTATGTGCTTCCTGGAAGATGTAAACGTGGACAGGTACAAAAGACAAATGACCACCATTTTCGAGTAGATGTATTTCTTAGCTTGATTGATCAAATTTTATTGGAGTTAGATGATAGATTTAATGAGATAAGTAGGGATTTACTTATTTGTATGGCATGTTTTCACCCAGAACATCAATTTGCTGCTTTTGATTCGAAGATGTTGGTAAGACTTGCTCAATATTATCCCAATGAATTTTCAAGTTCCGATTTGATGTACTTTGAGTACCAACTTGAAAGTTTCATTTATGATGTTCGAAGTGATGAAAGATTTCGAGATGTAAAAAATCTTAATGAGCTTTCGATTAAACTGGTTGAGTCGAATAAGCATTTGACACATGAAAAGGTATATCTCCTTTTGAAATTGGTGTTGACTCTTCCAGTAGCGACAGCTTCTGTTGAAAGAACATTTTCTACAATGACTTATATCAAGAATAAACTCCGTAATAGCATGAGTGATGAATTTCTAAATGATAGTTTAATCACTTATATGGAGCGAGATTTATTTGAACTAGTACCTGATAAAGATATTGCAAGAGAATTCCAAATTATGAAACCTCGTCGCAATGATCTTGATTAAAGGTAAATATAAACTTTTTGTGCATGTGTAATTATTTTTTTATCGATTTTCTTAATACTTGATAATTATTGTTAATTATCTTTTTGCAGATGAAGACGTGAAGATTAAGCTTTTGTGAATTAATTGCTAACACACTCAAGTGCATAATTTTGTTAGAGTTTTCATACATTATAACGACTAACGGGTTAGTAAAATTTTACTTTATTTATTATGCCTTTTTTGTGCTACCTCATTCCTAAAATCCTGGGTCCGCCACTGAATAGAACCATACTCAAACTCATTAAATTTTTGTTTTTCAATTCATCCCTCCCTTCCCAAATTCATACTCGGTTGAAATTAACCAAGTATGAATCCGAAGAAGAGAGGGGCAAAGTAAAAAACAACGCAAGCATCTACTTGTTTAAAGTAAGCAAAACATAGCTAATATCATACCTAAAATATTTGGAGAGAATAAAGTAGAGAGAACGTAAGGAGGTAAAATGTAAAATGTAAGATAGATTTACGTTGATGGCTATTTATAGAAAAATCAGGAATTTTGCCGACTAATGTCCGACTAACGTGCGACTACATAGCAGTCGGTATACTGTCGATTCATCAAAGGTTGTGCCCAGTTGCTGGATTTAAAATTCAAATTACCGACTAACCTGCGACTACATAAAAGTCGGAAATTGGTCGGAGAATCTGTCATATTTCGATGATTGAATTGACGTTTTCACCGACTATAATTGCGACTACTTGACCAGTCGGAATCTGGTCGGTAAAAAAAAAATTATAATGAGCTTTTTTTTTCGGCAATTTTGGAGTTAAAATTATAAGTACTAAGTTCAAATAGTGTTTTTGCTTAAATATTTTCTCGTATGTACTATAAAAAATTGAAAACGTTAAATATATGTTTCTCAAACCTGAGAAAATTTAGCATCGTATATTTTACTTTTTATGAGTCTACTAAGTAAAATAATACGATGCTAAATTTTCTTAGATTTGAGAAACATATTTTAATCGTTTTTAACACATTTTTATAGTAAACGTACAAGACAATAAGTAAGATAAACAACTATTTCGGTTAAGTACTTATAATTATTACAACAAAATGGCACAAAAAAAAGCTGATTATAATTTTTTTTATATTAAATTGAACCATTAAATTTATGTTTATCACTTCATCCCACCCTTCTCCGACTCGTACTCGATTGAAATTAACCATGTACGAGCCTGAGGAAGAGCGGGACAAAGTTAAAAACATATTTTAATCGTTTTTAACACATTTTTTATTACGACTATTCACTAGTCGGAATCCAGTCGGTGAATTTATTAAAAAAAAATTTTAATGAGCTTTTTTTTCCGGCCATTTTGGGGTTACAATTATAAGTACTAAGTTGAAATTGTGTTTTTCCTTAAATATTTCCTCGTATGTACTATAAAAAATTGAAAACGTTAAATATATGTTTCTCAAAACTGAAAAAATTCAGCATCGTAAATTTTACTTTTTATGAGTCTACTAAGAATAATTTTTTCATTGCATGGCATTGGCTCCTCCATAGTGCACTTTACAGCCTACAAAATACTCCCTCCAATTCACCATTAAGTTCCTATATGTTTTTTGACACAATTCATATCGTAAAACAAATAGGAACTACTTAATGGTGAATTGGAGGGAGTACAATAGGCCGTAATTACCACTATCGAGGAAAATCAACGCCCTGCAAATCGAAGTTATTCTTTTTCAGTAACAAATATAAGTAAAATAATACGATGCTGAATTTTCTCAAATTTTGAGGAACATATTTTAATCGTTTCTAACACATTTTTATAGTAAGCATACAACACAATAAGTAAGAAAAACAAATATTTCAGTTAAGTACTCATAATTATTATAACAAAATGACACAAAAAAAAAAAAGCTCATTAAAATATTTTTTTACAATAAATACAACAATTAAATTTATGTTAATCAATTCATCCCACCCTTAATATCAAATTTATGTTTCGCAATTTGTCCCGTTCTTCCCACCCTCACACTTGAGTGAAGAAACTCGAGTGTGAGAGTGAGGATGAACGAGGCAAGTGAGAAACATGCCAAAGACCTTTAGACCACTTTTTACAATAAATGGAACCGTTAATTTCATATTTTTCAACTTGTCCCTCTCCACCTCCATCCCCTACTTGATCGATAAACACTCAAGCAGGAGATGGAAGAGGAGAGGGACAAAGTGAGAAATAGATCGAGTTTTAGAGAGAAAGTTAAGAGTAGAGAGAGGTGAAAGAAAAGTGAGAAGAGTGACGTTGACGGTGGGTATTTATAGACAAAATCAGGAAGTTTCCGACTAATTAACGACCACGAACTGGTCGGAAACCAGTTGGCCAACTACAGGTTTTTTTACAGTTTTTTTTTTTAGAACTTTTGCGACTAACTACCGACCACAAAGCTAGTCGGAGAAATTGCGACTAACGTTTGGGTCGCAATTCCGTCGGAATTTTGCTACCATATCCTTTCAGTCGGAATTTCCGACTAAACGCGGGTAGTCGGTAAAATAGTCGGTATTTTCCGACTAAATACGTGTAGTCGGTAAGTTTGGTCGCAACTTTGCAAAATTTTTGTAGTGTAACTATGACATAAATTTTAAAGTGTTCTTTTTTTATAACATAGTATCCTTTTTTGTATATATAGTAACTAAAAAAAATCAAACAAGATCCTTCTTATCCTTCTCATTTTAAAATCCTTTTCATTTGATCCTAAATCTATATATATATATATATATATATATATATATATATATATATATATATATATATATATATATATATATATATATATATATATATATATATATATATATATATATATATATATATATATATATATATATATATATGTCCTTTAGCGACGCTTATTAGTGTGGCTGAATTTATAATATTTTAACGTTATTTAAATAACGTGTAGCCACGCTTATGAGTGATATTATTAGTCTCATGCTTAATAAGCATCTAAAACGAAATAAGTGAAGCTAACTGCAAAAATGACTGCCACACTTAAATAAGAGTGCCTAAATAAGTATAGGTACATGCCACAGTTTTTGTAGTGTAAGGGCTTTATAATAAGAAATATAACCAATCAAATAATATATAAAAACTACTAAAGAAGAAACAATCTCGACACGTGTCAGACAGTAAGCAAAATTTTCCCGCCCATTCTTCAAGCCAATATGGTAGAAAAAGATTGACTTTTATAATTCATTTCTTAAGAGCTTCAAAAGATACCGATGTGCTAGATATTGTATCTAGTTTATCAGGATTTTTTAAGGAATTATGTGCGAGAGAACTCTCAATAGAGAAGCTAGATAATCTTGGAAATGATGTGATGATGTTATATCGAATGGAGAAGGTAGTTCTTCCAAGTTTCTTCACTATCTTGGTTCATATAATTGTACATTTAACCGAAGAAACAAAGCTTGGAGGAGCAGTCTTATATAGATGGAGGTATCCTATTGAAAGGTTAGCATCTATTCTAATGGTTTATGTACTTTATTTAGAAAGTAATATTTATAATAATTCTGAGATACGATTTAGAAAATTCAAGATGAACTACTTTTATGGTTATTGTAGATATTTGGCATCATTAAAGGCCAAGGTTCGTAATCGAGCACAACTAGAGGAATCAATGGTTGAAGGATAAATTGCACAAGAATGTATATCTTTCTGTTCAAGATACTTTGATGGAGTGGAAACCGTTTTTGATAGTCTTAAGAGAAATGATGATACTCCGATCAATGCTGGGTCGAGCGAAAGTACTATTCACTTCCAGTAGCTTTAGAATGTCGACAAAAGCAGTTTCGATAGGTCGAACGAGCGAGCTCGGTCGAGCGGATAGGTCGAGCGGAGCTAATTTTTGGTGATTGTTCTGTTTTTAAAGATTTTGACATGTGTACCTGATGCTTGCTCGACTGGTCGAGCGAAATAGGCGGCTGCAGCTTTTTGCGAATTTTTTAAAAGGCATCAAGGTCCAATTACATTTGGTTTCTTCCAATTGCTGCTGCCAAAGACTTCCTGGCCACCTTACCCGATCCACTAGGGGTGGCACCTCCCTCCTACAACCTAGGAGTGGTGGAGCAATTATGAAACCACCCCCTTGAAGTCTATAAATAGAGAAGAGGAAGAGGGAGCTCACCATCTCAGATTCTACCTTTCATTTACAATAATTTCTATGTATTCTTCATTTGCTTTGCTTTTTTATTTCAATAGAGAGAGTTAGTATTTAGTATAATTTCACTTTTAATTCAATCAAACACTTGCAATTTCAATTACTATCTTAAATTCATCCCCTATTGTAACACTTTGCAATTTGGATTCTTGAATCATTGGTGTATTATATTGAACCTTTTGGAAGCAATTACTTTGAATCATCCATTCATCTTGTTCATCGAAGAGTAATTTCTATCCTTGCTTTTATTGATTTCAATTCATATTATTTAGTGATTGTTTGCCTTTGGTTTCATATGTTCATGCTTGTTGTTCTTCATATATTGTACTCATCTTATTAGAATACTTTAGTTAAATTAACTCAACCCGTAAAGTTATTAGCTTGTTTGCAATCTATAACTACAATATGAGTATGATTGAGTAGTTTGTTTTGGCTTAGGCTAGGCATGATCACCATGTATGTAGTTTGAATTTCTTTCTTTACCTTAGGCTTGGTTGTGTTATTTATGGTTTAACATAGGTTTTTCTATTCTTGTTTAATGTCATTGAATTGAGGGCGAGAGTCGATTTTTAACGATAATCTATGCTTAAAAGTTGAATCATCTCCATGAGAATAGGTAGATGTTTTGATTGGAAATAATGAATGTGTGCTCCATGTCTTAATCTGTGCTTAGCTCCATGAGAAAAGGTAGTTGAGTATGTTTTAGGAAGCTATTGTTGCTCAAGAGAGAACATTAGTATTTAAGATACGTTCTTCCTCACAACAACCTATAACCAAGACCATAGGTTGAAGTTAGTAAATACTACCTTGGTGAGAAAGCCTAGCCTATGCCTATTTAGCTAATTGATTACTTAATATTTTCCTTAGTTCATTCTGCTCTTAATTGCTTTTATGTTTTGCTTTTCATTCCATTCTTTTTAATTGCTTCTTCTTACCTCCAAACACCATATTCTATGTTTTTGAACTAACTAAAGATGCACGAACATGTAAAATGCACCTAACCCAAATCTACCCATACTTATACAGTAATTTTACTTTAAAGTTTTTAAATGAAAACACACGTGTTTTCAATAGGAACCTTTGGCTCTGGTAACCACCTGAGCACACCTGAATTTCCGATACCCTATACGAAACTAAAACCGTAAAGTACGGGAGGAAATTCAGGTGTTACATTAAAAATAAAATAGAGAAATAAAAATAGTATCTTTAAAAAAATGTACCTTGAAACTGGGTACCTATGTAGAAGACAAATATAAGTATGTTTGGAACACTCACTCGGATTAATCATACAAATTAGTATGTTTGAAACTCTCACAAACTCACTAATTTCTTCAATGATGAGAAAAATCCACAATTGGAATTCAGATTGGATTCTATTATTCACAATATAAGGCCCTTATAAAGGCTTACAACCATAAGAAAATTCTAGAAAAAAAGATTTTTCACTTGACTACAAGCAATCAAATGACTACATCAAACATAATCAGAAATCTATTAAACCCCTTTTCAATTCAGCTACGAGAATTACATCCTTCTTTAATAAAGAAAACAAAACATTCATACTAATAAAAACATAAAATGAAACACCTCAAATTCCAATCAATGAAAGATAATAATTCGTCCCTCTTGATGCTTGATATCCGAAAACTCTTGGTTGCCAGGAATGCTTCAAATCTTTTGATATTCTTCTTGAATTCCACCATTAAAGATGAATATGAACCAACCTATTTTGAAGGGAATAAAGGCCAAAATAATTTAGCCATAATGAACAAACAATTCAGCAATTACAAAGGATGGAAACAAAATTTGCCATATTTATTGCCCGAATAATGAGGAAATAATACCCTCATGAATACTTCCCTTTTAAGACTAATTAAAGGCTGAATTTGAATGTCTTATTTAGGTAAATATTCAATTAAACATCCCCTTTTATTGTATGAAAAACGTAGTTCACTTAGACTCATAAGGACGAATTCCGTTGTACTATGATCTTTTTATCAAAACCTTGAGATACAAGTCAAAGCAAGACTCGTAATAAAAGAACCATGTAACCCCTAAGAATCAAATGATGACTCTTCAAAGGATTTAGCGAGGATTATGCCCTTCGAATGTTCTTGGACTGATCTTACATCAGGTAGACAACTAATACTTACTCGTATCATGAAACATTAATAATAACTTTTAATTTGGTTACAATTATACAGCTTACAACAATCAACAAAGCAATCATGTCAAGCATCCTTAGCATGCAAACTATCACTCTAATAACTATGATTACACCACAATTAACAATAATACTCAATAATATAAACAATGTCCACCCTTACCTTTATAAAGTAAGTGATAATTACCAACCCCTTTTAGTGAGTAATAATCTTAACCATTTATAAATACAATTATCACAATTCACAATATAAACGCGTATTCAAATTTCATACCAATTTATTCAAGTTATAAATCATCTTCAAACAACAAAGTAGTGTAAGTAGCATTATTTCTATTCAAATTTTTAACCCTAATTCATAAGTATATTAAATTCACACATCAATTTCTTACATCACCATATTAATATTCAATAAAAGCTAATAAACAAGCAACCAACTCATTAACATGGAAAATTCCAATTAAACAAGAAATTAATCAATTTCTTACATCACTATAATAAAATTCAATAAAAATTAACAAACAATCAACCAACTCATAAACATGGAAAAGCCCAATTAAAACAAGAACATAATTAATTAAGGGAGTAGAGGATGGGTTACAATGGGGAAATAAGAGAAAGAGTTGAAGATGTGGTGGTGGAGGAAGGCCAAACGGCTGCCACAGCAGCTGGTTGTTGGCCGCTTGAGTGGCACCGGACGGTTGCCGGAGTGGGGAAGAGGGACGCAGCCATTGCTACTACTGGGATCGGCTGCTGGGGTAGTTTTGGCGGCTGCAGTCCAGACGTGAGGGATAGGGGAGAGAAAGTGAGAGGAGAGAAGGGAAGGGGGAGTGGCGTGAGGGTTAGGAAGTGAATGTGTCTCAAAAAAAACCCTAACCCCTCTTTTATTAGGGTAACTTTTCTAGTAAGGCCCAAACAAGGAGAACCCACATTCGTTTTGTTCATATTGTATAGAAAAAATTACAAAAACTACCTAGTGTATAATACTTGTTCCAAAAAACTACCTATTATAATTTTTTTGCAAAAAACTACCTTAAATGATATAAACGTTTTCAAAAGACTACCTATTAACAGAATCAGTTAGTTGACCGTTAGTTGACCAGCACGTGTGTTACGTTGTTTACTAAAGTCATTGATTTATTTTGTTTTAAAGCACGATTTTTCCCAATTTCTTCTATGAACCCTAATTTTTTTCTCTCTTTCAATCCCCTATCAATTCATGACTTCTCCTCACATTAAAAAATCGAAGCTCAACAGCTGTACTTGCGGATTTCCTTTTGCACAGAGAATTTCATAGACTAAGGAAAATCCTAGAAGACGTTTCAATACTTGCAAATTTTTCGATCCAAACACGAATTTTTTGGAGGGGATGCAACAAGTTCAAATGGACTGATGAACCTGAAATAAATGATTGGAAAAAGACAAGTGACGAACACACTTGTTGAGGAGAAGCGGCATTTATCAACTGAAATCAAGATATTAACTTCAAGGGTTTGTTGCTTGGAACATGAGAAGGAACAAGAAATTTCAGAACTGAAAAGGATAAAGAAGAAATAAATGAACGAGAGAAACCATGGAAAAGAGATATCATGTTTTCTACTAGGGTTTTTATTTGGTTTTTTGTTGTTGTTGATTGTACTAATGAAGGTTATATAACCTTCAAACCATATTGCAAGAATCAATGTTACGTATTAGTGATTGGGGAATGTATTAGTGTTATGTATTAGTGATTAGAGATTGTAATTGATCTTTGTAATACTTTTGTAAACATGATTATGATGAATTAGGAGGCTGATTTTCTTGCTAATCATATAACATCAATTTTCATTACATTGTTCACAAAAAAAATCGTTCCACAACCTAACATAACATAACATAGACAACAAAAGTTGTTCCATAACATAACCATAGTACTTCCAACTACATAGACAACAAAAGTTGTTCCACAACATAAAACATAAATTCTACATACTACATACATTACCACTACTTTGTTTTTTACTTTGTTTTTTGAGAGCTTGAAGATCCTTGGGTTGAAATCACCCTTGGGACTGCACCTTTTCCTCGTTTCTTTTTACATCCATACACCCATGATTTTTTTCTACCTCCTTTTGACGGTGAGTTCAGTGGTCTTTGAAATGAGCTGGCAGCATGGTTGGTAGGGGCAACAGAGCTTGCAGTTGCTGTTGTCACCATTGGTTTTGAGCTTTGAGTTGTAGGAGGGGTTGTGCTTGTTGTTGCAGAAGGGGCTATTGTTGCACTTGTTGTTGGCATAATTGGTGTGGTTGATGATGATGACACTGAACCCTTCTTAGGCCTCCCTGCCTTTGACTTCTCCTTGGTGGCTGTGGGTTTAGGAGGGTTTTTGCACTTCTTTTTGTTATGTCCTAAAGTTCCACAGTTACCAAACCTGCTTTGCTTATACTGCCTCACCATAGAGCCTTTTTTTTCCCACCCCTAGCTTCATCAACCTCTAACTTCCTCTTCCTCTTGTTAGGCCTACCAGGCAGGTTTCTAAAGGGAGGTGGTAATGGCCTAGGGTTTGTAGAGGTGGGCCACATTTTAGGGCCTGGAATTCTATGAAACCTAGGTCCATATGTCTTGACATGATAAGCCTCATGCACAAAATCTGTGTAGTCCACTTTCCACATCACATTGCAAGCAATGGCATGCTTGCAAGGGATTCCAATTAGGGTCCACCTACCACGATGACATGTCTTATTGGTCAAGTTCACAACATAAAACTCCTCTCCATCATCAACCTTAAACTC
Source organism: Amaranthus cruentus (assembly GCA_019425755.1). NCBI lineage: Eukaryota > Viridiplantae > Streptophyta > Magnoliopsida > Caryophyllales > Amaranthaceae > Amaranthus > Amaranthus cruentus. The sequence continues at coordinate 5,426,766 of CM033460.1, read as the reverse complement.
TAAAACATCAATGGAGATAACCCTAACACCAAGGCATGACTTCTCATTGTTTTTAAATTTCAGCACAAATGGCATAGCAACTCCCTGAAACTTACTTAAACCTTCCCTCTTAGTTGCACTCCTCTGCATTACATACCTCATAATCCATTCCACCAATGAAATTATTGTTTTTCCACTTGCCTCCCTAAGCACATTGTTGAATGACTCACAGCAGTTATTCAGTAGCATACCATACTTGCTCCTATTGGGAAAGCATGTCTAGACTAATGGTTGGGGGGAATTACATTAAGATATTCAAATGCATCTACATAAATCTTTTTTATTGCATTCATTTCTTGGTCAAAAGATGACTGTCAAAAAAGAGTAACAGTTAATTATAGAGTAGGTGAAAATTAGATATTCAAATGCACCTCTGAAATTAAAGAACATGTATACCTTGTTGAAAGATTTCGCTGCACTCCAAAAGTATTGCCTAAACAATTCGATCTCTAGCAAACTTTATTTTCAAATTTGCCCAAATATGTCTACTTCAAAATCTGATCTCAGCTTGTGGAACTACTGAACCGAAAGCCTCCAACAGTCCTTGCCAACTATATCACAACAGACAAACCAAGTAGCAGTTGTTTTACAATTAAGTAAGCAAGAATGAATAGATGCTACAACTGTACCTTTTGCCTATCACTGATGAAAGTAAATGACTCTCCCTTTTCTTCAACCCAGCTAAGTTGATGATGCAACAGAATTTAGGTCATCATTCAGTAGCTGCAAAAACCATGTCCATGTTTCCTCATTCGCTGTCTTAATAACAGCCAAAGCAACAGGAAAGATGTTGTTTCCATCTTTCCCAACAGTTGTTAACAAGATGCTAAGAAATTGACCCTTTAAATGAGCTCCATCAAATCCTAGGATTGTCCTGCAAACGGCTATAAAACCCTCTTCGCATGCTTGAAGACAGACAAACATTATTTGGAAAAGTGGAGGTGGATTCTCAATACTTATGCACTTAACTATGGCTGTACTACCTGGGTTAAAGGCCCTTATAGACTTTGCATAGTCCCACACTCTACCGTATTCCTCATTTGTATCTCCAAAAATCAACTTCGTAGCAATCCTCTTTGTCATATAACACTTAGAATATTTAACCTCACAACCTAATTACCTATTCACCCTTTTCTAAAAGGCCTCAGTTCCCAATTAGGATTCTCCCTCTAATCCTCTAAGTACTTCTTAGCTAAACACAATGCAATAACCTTATTATTATTATTGTGATGTTGGTGACCACAACTGCGCTCAAGAATATATGTCCCGATCTGAAAAGTCTCTTCTTCCTTTAACTAAATGGCATGAACCTTAACCACTTTCTCTCTTTCCCACAAACACATTTAACTATCCTTACTCTTTTTTTCTTGCAATCATATATATTGTACCAATACACAGTCACCCTACTACTGCCATTATGTAAGTAATAGTAGCTATATCCACTTTCAATGGCATGATACCTCAAAGCCTTTCTAAAAACAGAATTGAAAGGTAATTTCAATCCAAGGGACATCTTAATTTTACCTTTGAAGTCAACCTGAGGATTGAAGGTTAGATATGATGTTTTCCCCTCCTCACTGTCCTTCAAATTCTCTTCGTCATCACTGCCTACTTTATCATCACCTTCACTGTAGTAGATATCCCTATTGCTTTCCGCATTCACTTCCTTACCCACTGCCTACCTAACTTCTTTATCACCTAACCTACTTCATCCAAACTAAACTCTACATTCTCTGCAAACAAATTAGTATCATCATTAACTCACTTCTAGAATCATCCATGTAATCATTGTCACAGCTCTGATCCACTACAATACCCCAATATTTTGTGAAGTCCACTTGCTGTTTTGGTGTTTGGTGTTTGGTGTTTGGTGTTTGAGTACTTTCTGTTTGTGGTGGGTTTTCAGAGCATTTAATAAGGGTTAGGGTAGTCGTCTGGGTTGATCATACTACCTTTGAATACCTTTTAGATCTAGGGATTGAGTTTTAGGGTACATTTACAACCTTATCCTTTAGTGGTGGTCCCCTCTTCAAATGACCATTAGAACTCTCCATACCAACACCTACCTTATCTCCCACATCACCCTTATCTATGTCCAAATCATCACCCAATATGCACATATCATCATCAATTTCCATGTCATCTGCCACATCAGCTTTAAGTATCTTCTTTTTTGATTTTTTTTCTTACTAATTTCCTCACCTCTATCATCACCCCCATGAACAACATAAAGATGGTACCAACCATTAGGTTCACGGCTTTGAAGGAAATTTGGGATGCTCTTATCTTCCTTAATTTCTGCCCATACCTCTTGTACCAAATTCTACCAACATCAGCATATCCCAGCTTATTTCTAATCCAGTAAGCCATTTCAAAATAACAAACCATTTCTACATTTGGGTGCAAGCTAAGGCCTAAATGTCTATATTTTGTTTTACAGTTTTTGGTAACAAAATACCCACCAAATATATGCTGACTGGCTTCATCATCTCGAATGTAGAATAATAATGTGCAAAATTTCTACAGTAGTGAAATTCCAAACAACACATAAAAATATTAGAATACAACACATATACAACAATCAACAAGCAACATTAAATTCAACAAAACAAAATGTAATCAGAAACCCTAGAAAATAAAATCAATTTTAAAAAGTTTTTTGAAAAGAAGAATTTACCCTAGCTTAGTTACCCACTTGAAATCAACCCGTTTTTCCTTTAATAAAGTCATTTTTTCCCATAAACCAAAAATTGATTCAACAAAAGAAAGAGGTATGCTTCGAAATCTCAAACAAAAAAAAGGAAGATTAAGATAAGAGATCAGACGATAGAGATTAGGGAGTAGATTAATGAAAGAAACCCATGCAAATACCACTGATTTAGTGAATTTATAAGAGAAATTCAAAATTTAGGATAGATTAACGACATAAATAGCAATTAAAGAACTTACCAGATGATTTGATTGGAGGTTTAATGTTGCATTCACATTGGGATTGAGTGTTGATGGATGTAAGTCATGAATAGTGAGATCAATCATCAAAGGAGAGTGGAGGGAAATGAAAAAAAGGGGAATTAAACATCTCAGGGAAATAAAATGAAGTCACGTGCGATTCATGGGTAAAGTCAAACATAAACTTGACGATCAACTAACTGATTCCGTCATTAGCTAGTATTTTGAAAACCTTTATATCATTTAAGGTAGTTTTTGCAAAAAAATTAGAATATGTAGTTTTTGGCAACAAGTGCTATACAATAGGTAGCTTTTTGTAGTTTTTCCTATTATATATTATTATTATTATTATTATAAAAAATTACAAAAAACCACATAATCTATTTTTTTTCAAAAATCTACCTAATCTAATTTGTTTTGGAAAAATCTATCTTATATGATATTTTTGTTTTCACACCACAACCACTTGACGGAAACCGTCAGTTGACCGTCAAGTGAGGCATTGACTATGCATGTGAGAGGCACATGACATACTCTTTTCTATGAATCTTCTTCTTGTTTGATTTCTTCTCCTTCTCTTTTTCTAAATCCTCATTTCTGTTTTCCTTTTCTTCTTTAGGGTTCTATCTAGAACATTCTCTTTCTTTACATCCCCATTTTCTTCTTTCATATTTTTAAACCTTTCCATCGAGTCATTGAGATGAACAGGTACTTGTGGGCAAATTCACCTTTCGATTCAAAGTTCATCCTCTACAAATTTATACAAAACTTGTCTTTATCCTTGTATACATCCCCATTATCAAAATTCTTAATCTCAAAAAAGAAAAAAATCAGAGCTTTTAGTCAAATTCAAAGATACCCAAGACCAAAAATCTGATTAAATCAAGGAACAAAAAAACCCATAAATTGAAAACAAAAAGCTTCACATAACCCACAACTAAAATCCTCATTCTTTTCAAATTAAACATCACAAAAAGAGAGATGAACAAGAAGAAAGTAGAAGAAAGGAAGGGGCTTTAACTAGGGTAGTGAGTAAGCCTTTGGACAGGTCCAAAGGACAGATTTGTTGGCAACAGAGAGATAGAAAAATACACAGTTGCTAAATTAGTGCGGAAGAGAAGTAGAAAAATACAAATTTGCTAAATTAGTGACCACATCAGATTCCCAATAGAGCAATTAGCCAATTATGGAATTAGTTTAGGCAATTAGGAGAACCAAGCTTAAGACCTAAGGGTATATTTTGTTAATTAAGGAAATTGGCACATATAATTTGCCATAGTTCTTAGAAATTAGCACATACAGTTTGTTGTAGTTCAATTTTATTTTTTATTTTTCTTTTTATTCTTTCTTGTAAAAGTCTTCTCAAATCTTTTGGTGAGGAAGTAGAAAAAGAGAAGGTTGTAAATGGAACCCAGAAGAAGAAAAAGAAAGAAGAAAATAAGGATGTAGAGAACGAGAATGTTCCAGAGGGAACCCAAAAGAAGAAACAGAAACTAGGAAATAGAGATTTAGAGAAAGAGAAGGAAAAGATTCTGAGATTTGAGTCACGTGCCTCTCACATGCAAAGTCAATAATTCACTTGACGGCCAACTGACGAGTTTCGTCAAGTGGTAGCAGTCTTTCGAAAACAAAAATATCATATAAGGTAGTTTTTTGCAAAAAAAATTAGATTGATAAAGCAAAAGGTGTTATAGATTGGGTAGTTTTTTGTAATTTTTCCTTATTATTATTATTATTATTATAATAAAAAAATAAAAAAATAATAATATTAGTAATAATAATAATAATAATAATAATAATAATAATAATAATAATAACAACAACAACAATGACGACAACAACAACAACAACAACAACAACAACAACAATAATAATAAAAATGATTTCTTATGAAAGGGAGGAACTTTACAGGAAATTAGTGGGGAGTCGTGTAACAAGCTGAGCACCCACACCTTTATGAATACAAAAAGCTAATCTATGGAAAATGAATGCCCTAGACTTAGTGGTATTTGTGTAGCTCATGGCGACTGATGTAATCCTTGATAGCATGTCGAGGGCGTCCTCACCAAGCTCTCCAAAGGTGAAGAAAGCAAAAGGAATGAATTTGTAGTCGTTCTGCTCGCAAATAGTCGTGTACTTCTTCCTCTTTCTTTCTGCGGCATTGACTATAGAAATACCTAGGGCCCATGAGGAGGCTCCGGTGCTAGCAAAGGGCGAACCTCCTGTTACATCCATACATGCATCTTTACCATGAACCCAATTGAAACTGGGTACAACTATTACTATTTGCATAATGGTAGTTGTAGGGTAACTGTTTATTGTTTTAATAGATGTGATTGCAAGAAAGCTAAGGCTAGGATTGTTAGTTGTTCTTGTGGAAGATAAAAAAATATAGCTTTAAGGTTCATGCAATCAAATTGAAAGAAGAAGAAAATTTTCAAATTAGGACATACAATCCTAATCATACTTGTGGCCACCAACATAATAACAATAAGGTGACAGCTTTATATTTAGCTGAGACGTATTTGGAAGATTGGAAGTAGGGATGGCAATGGGTCGAACTCGGCTCAGATTATACATACTCCGACTTAGCTCCGGATAATAGTCGGACTTTTGTTTTCAGTCCACCTCCACTCGGATTCGGATTATGCGTACTCTAAGTTTGCCCCGACTCGGACTCTCGGATCTTCAACGGAGTCGGATGTAGAGTCGAATTATTATCAAATAGTACCGTTGTGAAATTTGACTAATGATTTTAAAAGCATACAAAATTAACAAAATATATTTTCATATACAATTTAACAAATAAACATGTACTAGACGTTAATTCAATCTGTACGAATATTAGCGTTGATGCATGACATGGAATTATAAAATTTGTTTTGTATTTGAAAAAGAGGTTTTCATACACTCTAAATGGGGGAGGATTGTTGAAACATTTAATGTATATTAAATCCTAAGTATTATCACAAAGTACTACAAATAGTAGTAGGACAAAATGTATTAAATATACAAGATTTAAAAGGGGTTCATAAGATAGTACAAAAGAAAATTGGAAAACCGAGTTAGCAGGAAAAGCCGACTCGGCTTTAGTTACCGGATCAATATTTTGTCCAGCAGAAAAAGCCTAGTCGGCTTTCCTGTGGGTGGGAGAAAAGCTGACTCGACTTTTTGTTCTGATTAGGTCGTTTTGTCTTTACATTTTCTTTGAATTAAGTGCATTGGATTCCTTTTCTTATTCCATATCAATTCTGATGTTACAAAGGCTTAATGCTCATGAATACCATAGTTATAATGATAGTGATTGATGGTCACTATGGTTGATCATCAATGGGCAATTCAATGTGCCTTACCTTTTCTAAACTTGAACTAGTATAAATAGAGGCTTGAGAAACGATGTCAATTACACCTAATTTCTGAATTCTTTATTCTTGCATTCACTCTTATTTGTGTGTTTTCAAAACTAGTTATAAAGTTCTTGATGTAGTGTTTGGGAACAAGTATTTTAGTTTTAAATTATGGATTTCAATTATGACATCATAAATGAAGAATTTGAGAATGACAAGATTCGATAGTCATTCTCATATTCTCAACTTTAACTATTTTTAAAATAATGGTGAATTTTTATCCAATTCTAAATTTGAATATTTTTGATTTGCCAAAAAATAAATTTGAGCCAATTCCAAATCTCCAAATAAAATCATGGTTCCCAAACGTTGCATGTTAGAATTTCCAAAGTTTATAATTCATTAAACACTTTGTCATTTATTGACATACCCTAAGTACTAAGGGTGTGTTGTGTTGTTTGTATCTCGTTGTGCTGTTTATATCTCGTTTTGAATTTTCAAGTCCCAACCCAAATACCTTTGCGGGGGAAATATCCCAAACGAAAAGTGATTACACGCCTACAACAAGTGTTAAGTTTCCGGTTAACGGTTATCGTTACAAAGTACATCTTCAAGTTTGTTTTTTGTGTATTTTGTGTAAGCTTTATTTTAGCCATCAACAAAGGGAAAATACAAATTCCCAAATCGTAATTTGTATTTTGTATTATTATTTCTTAATAGGCGGAAGAAATGTCGATCTCAAGTTATGTTTCGCTAAATGATTAGATGAATGCTCTTGGAAATGATCAAGAGTTAATGACTGCTTTGTTATAAAAAATTCAATTTTGATCTAAAATTATCAATGCAAACTTTAAAATGATCCATTAAATGAATGATTTTAGAAATGATAAAGAGTTCGTGACTCGTTTGCAATAAAAAATTTCAATTTTAATTTAAAAATGATCAATTCAGACCTTAAGATGATCAACTAAAAAATCAAATTTGACCTTAAAGCCTAAAGGTATCAATTATAACCTTAAGGGGGTGTTTGGTAGAAGGGAATGAAAATTGTAAGACTTATAGGTGAGACTTATGTTAGAGACTTTAAGTGAGACTTAAGATAAAATGTCTCATGTTTTTGTTTGGTAAAGGTGAGACTTGATTAAATATTATGTCTTTTTATTCAAGTCTCATGTCCCAACCTCAAATACCACCTCCCCCAAGAATATTTTTCTTGGGGACTTTACCATCAAAAAGTCTGATTCCCTAACCCCTAAATTCCCATTCCCTCCTAACAAACAATGACATTTCATCATCATCATCATCATACCCAGTGTTCCCGCACATAGATACTCTATGGTCAGGGTCCGGGGAAGGAAGGTCGACGGCATCTCATACCCATAAGGAGAGGGCGGTCATAAGAGTCCTTCGGCTCTAGAGGAGTCTTCAAGGATAGGACCTGCAAATATCCGAAAACCTGCATCTTACACCCACGTTAGCCAAGCATAGGGATCATTTAAAAATTTATAAACGATACAGGTAAAAGAGGCAGTGAATAGCGATGACGAAAGACACAGAACAGTAACAAACTAGTCTAGTAATCTAGGACGTGAATAAGGCGCCGCCATGTGGTTCTATCCCTGGTCAGGTCCTTAGGGAGGTGTAGTTCGAGCAAGTCGTTGTTAATCTGCTCCTCCCACGTCCTCTTAGGTCTTCCCCGGCTTCTCTTGCCCTCCACTATGATGCGTTCAACCCTTCTCACTGGGGCGTCATGGGTGCTTCTCTGCACATGCCCAAACCATCTGAGCCTGTTCTCCCGCATCTTTGCAGAGAGAGGTGCAACCCCTAACTTCTCCCTAAACTCCTGATTTCTAATCCTGTCCATCCTTGTCTTACCACACATCCATCTCAGCATGCGCATCTCTGTTACATCCATTCTCTGCTCGAAAGCCTTCTTTACAGGCCAACACTCTGTTCCGTATAACAAAGCTGGCCTAATCGCAACACGGTAGAATTTCCCTTTTAGTCTACTAGGAAATCTTTTATTACAAAGCACCCAATGACATTTAAAGTTTCAATTAAAAATTCTATCCCCAAATCCCTCCTACCAAACACCGGATAAATAAATCAAATTCTAAGTGAATATTGGCGAAAATTATTTTTGAGTTGATTGGCCTGTCTGTCTCATACTGACGCAGTGTCAACTCTTGCAACAGACCAGCTGATTTTAAGAAAATTAGAGAGATTTGCATACAGAGTTTTTTCGATTCAGAAACTTGTTCAAAATGCATTGATGAAATCATAAAAAGTGACCATCTATGGTGACTGATTGGTGATGCCTTTCTCTCTTCTCTGCCCATTCTACAGACTACACAAATACAGAACTGTAAATGCCAGAAAAATCAATTAAGAAAACAACACAAATAGGAAGACGGAGAAAAATCCATGGAGAAATTAAAGTCGATAATTCCATTAAAGATTAGGAGAAAGATAGAAGAAAGCAGTGTAGAAGAACTTTCTTCAACTAGTTCTTCCCTCCATGAATTCTTGGCTGAACATCCCCTTTTTCAATCAGTAAGAATGTACTTTTTTTTCCCTCTCATTTTCTGCAGTTATATTCTTATTCTAATTGTTTCTCCTTGCAAATTGCAATGTTTCAGATGTTGCAGGACTTGACAAATCCTCAAATGGGTCTTTGTACCAAGAACAACGAGGCTGCTATTGAGTTTAAGCTTAAAGGAAATGGTTGCTTTTCTTCATCTGATTACTCCCAGGCTGTGCATTTCTATTCTCAGGTAGTCATTTTGAAAATGCTAAGTATGTAAAGGTTTTAAGTCGTTGTGTCCACATTACCCGGATGTAGTGTCAAATAAGTAAAGGTTTTTAGGTCATCGCCAAAAGGAGCGTGCCCGTATTAACGGAATGTGTTGCGAGCGCGCCCGTAGTTCACTGAAACCAGAAACTTCCCACGAATTCTATTTACTCCTTCAGCTCGTCTTATATGAGACCGTCCTATATAATTAGCCTATTTCTTTAATTGATTACGCTAAGATCTTAAGTGATCGTTTTAAAGTTATAAGTAATCATTCTAAGACTATAAAAAGTGATTATTTTTAAATTGTAAGTGATCATTTAAGGTTATAAGTGATCACTTTAAGACAAAAAGTGTATATTGAGCTATTGGGCCAGCCCAATAGAGATGGTTTCACCGTGAGACTGTCTCATTTAAGAATTAGTGATTTACTTTTTTAATGATTCTTTTTTGTAAGACAAATATGTACCTACGAATTATGATTCCTACATTTCTGACACTTTAAAATTAACGTTTATCATTTCCTTAATGTATCAGATTGAATTTCTTTTTAAGCAACATTGGTGTTAAGTATGTTAGGGTTGCTAAGTTGCTGCATTTTGGGCATGCCCCAAGAAAGAGAAACATAGTTGATATTATGATGGATGACCGGTTAGGCAATGATGTGGTAGAGTTGTAGAGTTGTGTAGCTTATATGATAGAACTACAAAAGTAAAGCTTGTTTGTGGAAGAGAAATATTAAATATTATTAGGGCATATGCGTATGGTATCAGTGAAGCACTCAAACGAACATTGTAGAAGTTATATGGTGATGCAAAGTATCCCAACATTAGAAAAGTTGTATATTAGCGATAAAGTGAATGATTATGTTGGGTAGACAAAAAGTTATTTTCAGATTGAGGACTTTGTATGTAGTACTATGGCATGTAGTTTAGAAAAATGTGAAAAATCATTTGGTGACTTTTAGAAGTGGAGTGGATTCTACTCTAAAATGATTACTTCTACACTTAGAGAAATGATTGGGGAAAATGCCTAAAGTGTAATGTCATACAAACAATATGTGTGATCACCAACACAAATTCCTACTTATCGATGTTCATATGAAATTAAATCAGTGCAAACAATATGGGATGTTAGTCTCCCAATAACTCCTAGTGTTTTTACTTCTCTTTCTAGTTATTTTCCTGTCCTCAACATTCCATACCCCCCTCTATTTTAAGATATGGGAGAGGAAATACAAACAAGAATAAAAGCTAATAAAAGACTTCTAACATAACAACCTATAACAACAACTCTAACTAACATAACACGACCTATTCAATTTGAAGTTCCCTGGTGCATATTGTTTGCCAATAACATTGTATTAGTAGACAAAACTAGAATGAGCTAAGGTAGATATGTGGAGGCATACATTTTAATCTAGAGGGTTTAAACTAAATTGAAGAAAAAAAGTATATGGAGTTTCATTTTAGCATAAAGGATCGTATTAGTGGTGTTGTAAAGGGATTCAAAGGAGCTCTTTTTAAGTAAATGTTTCAAATAACTGGACTCAATCTTCCACAAGAAATAAGATATTGATCAAGAAGTTATAAAAAATCGTAATGCGAGTGACTAAAATGAAGAGGTATGGCCATAATATTATGTGATTGATGTGTGCTAGTTTGGTTATAAGAGAAATTCAAACACACTAATTTGACAAACACTACAATATAGATAAGATGTGCTTTTGGAAGAGATCGTTGTAGAAAGATGGAAGTAATTGATAATATAAGAAGGGGTCTTGGAGTGGCGTACGAAGAAGAAAAATGAGAAAAAAAAATTTAGATTATTTGGTCATGTGCAAAGAAGACCATAAAATGCACCAATTAAAAGAGTGGAAGGTTGGATTTTAAGGAGAATATGAAGATATAAGAAAGGATCTTGGAGTGGCATATGAAGAAAATAAAATGAGAGAAAACCAGTTACATTATTTGGTCATGGGCAAAAAAGATTAAAAATGCTCCAATTAGAAGAGTGGAATGTTGGAACTTCGAGAAGTTTAGAAGAGTGGCATGTTTTTTGTTTTAGATTAGGTCAAATAATCTTTATTAGTGACGATTTCTCACTTCTATTTCTTTTAATTTGGTCTACTTTGATCTATTGGAGCAAACACAAAGAAACATAGGAAGTATGTAAGTAAATTGTATTAAAAAATGTGAAAGCAATATTTAAATTATACTGAAAATATACATTCATTTTAGGGTACATTTCTAATGCACTACTGGTTAAAGGTATTCATGTCTATTGAAATGAACTTTCTTTGAAGGGTGGTGAATTTTTTTTCAAAAATCAAATGTGACCTTTCTTCTACGGAAGGGTATTACAATGAATCCACATCCCTTATCTTTTTGAATTCCATTTGGTTAAGAAAATGGAGATGTTTTATTAGTGAAATTTTCTTAAGCTTGTGTAGTTTTGATTGTGTGATTGCCTGATTGGTAACTTTTGAAATATTTGTTAATTTTAATAATAGGCTTTACGTGTTGCTCCCGTTGATGCTTTCGAAAAAGACAACAACTTGGTTGCTATCTTGTATGTGAATCGGGCTTCTTCTCTTCATGTAAGTTTCATTTAATACAATTTTCCATGCTTCATTTTTTGAAGAAATATCATGTAATGCATTTCTTCCTAGCCTATATTTAATGTAGATCATGGTATATGTTTTATAAAGCCTTTAGTGATTGCTGAGGAATTTGAGAATACAAGATGGCTATTAAGAAGTTTATGTTTTGGTTTGGAGTAGGAATGCATATGTGTAGGGGGCTAAAAGGGAAACCACATGTGGTTTTTTTTTCTATTTATTATTTTTTTTATTATATTCATTGAGTATGCCTTACTAAAGCAAGTGAAAATAGCTCAAATTAAAGGAGAGGGAAATGTGGCTGAATTAAAGAACTGACTCAAATCTATATTGGCTGAATGCAGCACCCGCATTGACTTATCTCGAAATATGCTATACCGAAAAATAATTTATGCCCATAATGAGCTAATTCATATCGATAATTGTTCGGCTCAAATCAACCTAACTCAACTTATAGATTTGCATGTCTATTTGCAATATATTGCTTACAAATTTTTTCTTTTGTGTGAAATATCTAGTAGCTTTACGACTTGGATATCATATTTAGGGCCAGTTTGAATCACCCTCTTTGTTATTACTAGTGTTGTGGTCCCTACCCTAGCTATTGTTGGTGTTTCTTGATCTCCAAAAGTACATTGATTGCTAAAATTTTGTGCGTTTGTTTCTGCAATCTACTATTAAATACCGAAATTCTGGCATGGCTGATCTCTACTGTAGTATAACTAACTCCATTGTTTGCTGATGTAAATTTGTATGACTCTTCCAAATCATAATGCGCTTGTGATGTTGTACTAGGAATAAATGCATCTGTCCTAGTGGAGGTTTTATTCTTTCCTTTCCTTCTGCGTACATTCACATTAGAGTTTGCATTTCTTTGGCATGATTTTACCCTTTGTTTATCATATCCTACTTTGTGCTTGCACCCACCCACCTCAAACATACAAAAACATTTTGTCTCTCTCTCTCTAATCCATGGAAAATAATCGCGGTCGCAGATGCGTTTGCGGGAATGGTCGCGGTGTCGCGGAAAACGGCTATAACGGAGAAATAACGCGAATCGCAGCCGATGCGGTGTGATTTTTGGAAAACGAATTCACATGAGGGGTTTTGAACTTATAATTGCATTTTTGTTGTTGAACTACTATTATTATGCAACAATATGCAACTAGCTATTATGATTGCAATATTTGATTCTTTTAGTGTATAGTTAATTAACTTATTAGTTATGAGTTGATTATTTTTGTTGTTGAACTATTAATAAAATTTTAACAGGAAGAGTGGAAGACAAATAACGTTGTAACGGTGAAATATCGTTATAACGGTAAAATAACGGGCGTTACACGTTATATAACGGTCAACGCGGCTTTTTGACCGTGAAATTTCGTGAACCGTTATATAACGGGATTTAACGTCGCGGCAACTTTCAAATAGGTTATATAACGGGCGTTACATAACGTAACAGGGGAGTTTTTATTCCATGCTCTAATCCATAATAAGTCGACCCATTAGAGAGTTGATGATTTTATACTTGAAGATTTGGTACCATTATCTATTTTTAATACTACCTCCTATTCAACCCATTAGTCCCATTTGATTTTTCACACTTGCCGAGACAACATTTGAACCCTTAATATCTCTAATTGTTTTTAGTTAAAAGTCATAAAAAGTAGATATCAATAATCTTTGTATTGAGACAAATCAAACAAGATCAACTTATAGATTAAGAATAAAATACAAATTAAGAGTGATAAGGGAACAGTGAAAAAAAATCAATGGGACTAATGGGTAGAATAGGAGGAAGTAAGAGATTTTTAGTCAAAAAGATTGTCCTTTTTGAGGAATATACATCATATTTTAGTAAATTAGTGTAGCATACCAAGCTGCTTACATAGTTGATTGGAAGTGCATGATTACAATTCTTTCTCTAGTTTCAGATTCAAGCATAGTGAAATATCTATTCTTCCGTAAAAATATATTATTTTTCTACACCTTCATTTCTAGTTAATTGTTATTACTTGACTTTGATGGCCACATTTGTCATTACATGGTGATGTGGATTATTTGAAATTTCACCTAGCACATGATTCAAAAAGTTTCCAATATGTCATGGGAGATTTTTGGCCTAGCTTCTTCCAAATTTGAATTTCATTGAAATGCATCTGCTCCAAAATGATGGGCCACATTTGACGTTTATAATGATTGGGAGATTTTTTCATGTTCCAGAATCTTAATGCATATAAGCATTAGGAAATCAGTAATTAAGTGGTCTGCTTGAGTTTAAGTTGTCTTGATCTGATGTTTAATTTGGTAAGAATATGTAACATGAGTTCCAATTTACCTAGTTCAAAGAGAAAAAGAATTAGAAAAAAATGTTTTCAGCTGAAGGAATGTGCACAACGCATAACCTACTAAGTCGATGATTATATATTTTTTACGCAGCAATCAAATGTACTTTTGTTATTTATGGAGGTCGAGTTATTAAGGAAAAGAAAAAAATGTTTTCTTGCACTTGGAAAATGTAGGAATGCCAAGTATGAAGAAATTATAACTAAGACAACATTAGCTGTTTGTGAGGCAAAATTAAAAGCTTTTAAAGAAGGAGAATGTGATATATATAGGATGGCAAAGAGGAGGCAATCAAAACCTAATGACATAGGTTTAGTGAAGTGTATTAAGTATACAACTAAAACATTCTAGTTCAGGATGAGAACAATCGATTGAGGGAATATTTTGATGAGTTATTTTTAAGGAGAAAAGAAAATGTTGTAGGAGAAACAATAATCACTCCCTTAGATAAAAATACAAAATTTATGTAAAGAATACAAAAATGAGAGGTGGATTGGGGGAATTGAAGCTCAAGAAAGGGTTTAGTAGTTGCAGATATTAAGGAAAAGATGAAAAAGAATTGTTTAGGATGGTTTCGGCATGTGCAAAGACGAGGTAATAGCGAACCAGTAAGAAAAATAGAAAGTTGTTGCTCGGGAGACTTAAAAAGTGGGTGAGGAAGATTAAGGATGACTTAGAGGACATAAGTGAAACAATGTGAAAGACTAGACTTAAAAATTAAGATGGTAGAAAGCTGAAATGGACAGACGGAAAAATCCATGTGGACGACCATTGGAACTGATTTATTGGTTCATGTTGCTGACCCCAATCTTTTTGGATTAAGGCTTTGCCATTGTTGTTATTGTTGCGATCTCTCAAGAGAGGTGTTGCAATTCATAGCCACTTTTTAACATTTTACAGTTAGTTTTGAGACATGGATCTATCCATAGGGTAAAGATAGAGAAAGATTGATGTAACATGCATGGCATCATAACTTTCTTAACCTTTCCTCTATTTTTCCTTTTTTCTTAATCTTTGAGCATTTTGTCAGTCAATCAATCAACAATGATTTTTATTGATGTCTTTTCTCCAGAAATTGAATCATTTAGAGGAGTCCCTACGTGATTGCAACCGCGCCCTTTCTTTTAGTCCACGATATGCCAAGGTAAGAATGGATCAAATACATTGTACATTCCTTTCTCTTCGCTGTCTTTATTTTTTTAATGAATAATTTGTGAATTACAGCCTTAAACTTTAGCACTTAATTGAATTACAGCCTCAATGTTTATTTTTTGCGAATTATAGCAACCAAAGTATCAAAGCTTACAGGTTCAGGCCAAAAAGACAGAACTCCGACCATTTAACCTAAAATTCCGACCACCAAAATGATCGAAATTTTGTGTTTTGGCCTGAACTGCAAACTTTGATACTTTGGGCGGCTGTAAAACGCAAAAAATAAACATTAAGGCTGTGATACGCAAAAGTGCTAAGTAATTCGCAAATTATTTTTTTTTTAAAATTTATTTCCCCCCCTAGAATATGCTTTCTTTCCTTGCCAGAAAACGTAACTTCTTATTTCTTCTTCTGGAATTTTATTAATTGTGTGTTCTATCTGGCCTTGATTAAAGTGGAATCAGCTTGCTTCAGCACTTAATGTGTAATTTTGTATTTAAATATGTTCTAGGCTTGGTACAGAAGAGGCAAGGTCAACTCTTGTCTGTTAAACTATGATGATGCAATCTGTGATCTGAATGTAGCCTTGAAAATTGAAAGTACTAATAGTGGAAAGAGACAAATACAAACTGACTTGTATTCAATAGCAAAACAGAAGAACGCTGCCAATTCTTGTCATGAGCTCAGAAGAGACGAGCAGCTTGTAATTGGTGAGGTTTTGAATTTACTCACATTTTCATATGTTAACTGTCATGGCTGCTAGTACCTTTTTTATTTCAAACAATCTTTCAAAAACCAGTATGGTGCTGTTTTTACCACTAACTTGTATCTTCTGCAAGTGTTTTTCTTCTCTAGTAGAGAAATGATAATTTTTTTTGAATTAAGAACAACTACAATTAGTTTATGGTTGACACAGACCATTAAGGAAGTTGAAATTTATAAATTAGTGATTTTGTAGAGTAGTCACCTATTTGCCGAATATTGTAACACTTACATTTGCTCTTCCATTGTTTCTATGAATAATCCACTAGACTTCACTGAGAAATCTGAATTTGAATAGTTCTTTTTGATCTATTAAGTTAGTTGCGCTTGCAAATTTATATTTTTCCATGCTATGTGAGAGGATATATAGGTGCTTTGAGCTCCTTGTTATGTTGGTTACTGGCATGCTGTATGGTAATTTTTATATTGGTTGCTTCCTAGCTCTCCATTTTTTCATTTGCTAATAAGTAAATATAGAGAGTTATGTTCGAAATATACAGAGTTATGTATACCGAAGATTAGTCAAATTTTAACATACAAGCCAAAATATTGGAGGGAAGAACAGGCAAACAATCAGCCCCTAGCTAGACGCTGCATTTTAGTTGTATACGTGTATCAATGTGGTATTAATATTAAGAAGATGGTATCAACTAAAGAGGTCATTATCTAATTTTGGACATTTAAACAAATATTCTGTTAGATTCTTGTTTGTACTATTGAGTATTTACTTAAAAGAAACAACAGAATCTGCAACATTGCAGTAGTAACATATCAGCATTCTTATTTTACTGTTAATCCCTGAATTATATGTTAATTACCTTAACCAATGTCATGAATTAAAATTGATTTGAATCTAGTATTGTTATTATAAATGGTATTATTCTGTACTGTTTATTATAAAATGATAAAACCCCAAGAATGGGAAATGTTTCCTTCTTGGCCTAGTCAATTTATTTCGTCTGGACTCTGGTATGAAGTTTCTGCTTCAAAATAATGTGTTTCCTGCCCTTAATTTGTCAATCTTGGAGCCCTTATTATTTATTGAGTTTTTGAGACCTTTTTCCATAGATGAGTTACCGGAAGCAAAGCTGCTCTGTGTATCAACTCCAACTAAAGGGAGGGGTATGGCTTCACTGTTTGATTTATCTCCATCTTCTTTAGTTCATAAGGAAGAACCTTATGCTGCGGTACAGATTTCTCTGTTTTCTGTTTGAGGATTCTGCTATTTACTTTTCTTTAGGCTATTTCAAGTGATTCAAATACACTAGGAAAGCCTTCTGCAAAACTTAGATTCTTGTATTTGTTTCTTAATGCTGATTCATATTGTAAAGCACATCTCTGATGTACTAAAGCATTTCACAGATAATTTTGAAGGGATTCCGAGACACTCATTGTCATTTTTGTTTCGATGAACTGCCCGTTGATAACATTCCGTGTACATCATGTTCAATACCACTGTATTGCTCTGAGCATTGTCAAATACAGGCTGGAGGAAGGATCTCTAGTCAACTTTCAGTAAACAAAGAAAAGGATGATACTTTTTCTAATAAACTTCAAGCGCATTTTGCAAAGGTGACTTCGCATCGTAATTTAGATTCAGGCATAAAGTGCTTCACTGAACACGGACATGAATGCCATGGTGTGAATTGGCCTGTTGTATTACCGGCCCATGTAGTATTGGCTGGTCGGATTTTAGTAAAGTTAATGGAACTACAGGATTTTTCGAAAGATTTGGTATGACACTAACTTGGCTATTCAACCGTTAGGTGATTTTACATTCTTTAATTTTTACTTAAGGGTTTTTTGTGTGTTCAAACAGGATCTTTCTCATAATTATGCACATCTCCCTCCTGAAAGTAAAGTGGAGTTGCATGTATACGCAGTTGTGTTACTTTACTGTGTTCGCTCTTCATGTAGATCTAAATTAGAGCTTGATGGAGCTACTTTTACAAAGGTCTGTCCTTTCGATCTTCATGTAGATCTAAATTAGAGCTTGATGTAGATCTAAATTAGAGCTTGATGGAGCTACTTTTACAGTGTTCGATCTTCATGTAGAACATAATTATGAGACGGTCTCACCATGAGACTGACCCATATAATTAGCCTATTTCTCTGATTGATAATTTTGAAATTGTAAGTGAGCACTTGAACGCACTAAATGCACATGGGCCAGCCCAATAGTGATGGTCACACCATAAGATTGTTTCATTTAAGGATTCACACACGCTTAATAGGTAGGTTTAATTATTTTTTTTGAAGAAATAGGTAGGTTTATTTAAAAATAAACAATAGGTTGATTATTTTTAGTGGATTGAGCAAAGATTGGTTTATTATTGGCAATTTTCCCTTTTAAATATTACAAACAATTCTTCCCTTACAATCAATCAATTTGATGTTTTCACTTGGGCTATGTACATGGATACTCCTCTCAAGGGGTGGAGAGGGGAGAGAATACCTAGTGGGGAAATTCTTAGATTTGATCATGTAATCATGCTTGGACATGAGTGAACGCTGAAGCAGATTTTCTTCTTTTATTCATTAAAGGCACAAAATAGTCTCTAATTGCTTGATGAGGTTTATGAGGATACCACTGTATCTATTCAAGTCCAATGCTGTCTCAAGTCTCTCAACATTCTTTCAATTTTTGATGTTATCTATGTTATCAAAGTCTGGAACTTTTTTGTAAGCCTGTTTTTTAAAATATTTGGCTTAATAAGTGCTTCCTCAAACATATTGGAAAAATAAGCTTATACATGGAAACTGCTACTTGGAGTAGCGTTTTTTTTCCTACGGCACAAATGTTTTTTGTGGTCTCTACCAAACCGCTACTTCATGTAGCGGTTTCCCCCTTAATTTTTTTATTATTAATTTTTGTTATTTTTCTAATAAAAACGATTAATTTTCATTCAAAATCAAATCTAGGTTCAATAAAATCCATATTAGGACTACAAATACCCAAAATCAACTAAACAAATTAAGTAACCATATTGAATTTACCCAAATAAATAACCAGAAACAAGAAACCATGTACAACAAAATTAATTTCAGTAAAATCAAAATCAATATCAATGTTTCTTCATAAATCCTTGAGCCAATTTGATATAATCGCTTGCACCACCACTACCACCTTCACCACCATGATCTTGCTTCTTATTCAACAATCCTTGAGCCAATTAAATATAATCCCTAGCACCACCACCACCACCACTAGAATGACTACCTCCATTTTCACCGCCGTGTGATTGTGAACAGGTCGTAGCAGAAGAAGAGTGAGACGAATGATATCTTGGCTGCTCCGATTCTTTTCTTCCAGTTTTCCATAGTGTTTGGCTGCTCCGATTAAATCTGCTGCTGCTCCAGCAACTTTGGCTTTATCGACCTTTTCTGTGATATCTTGCCTACATTGGCTTTATCGACCTTTTCTATAGCCGCTACTCCATGTAACGTTTTATTAGGAAAACAAAAAAAAAATTTTAAGGGAAAAACCGCTACATGAAGTAGTGGGTTGGTAGAGACCACAAAAAAAAAATCATTTGTGCCGCAGGATAAAGACGCTACTCCAAGTAGCGGTTTCCATGTAGAAGCTTATTTTTCCAATTAGTTTGGGGAGGCACTTATTAAGCCAGATATTTAAAAAAAAAGGCTAAAAAAAAGTTCCAAAGTCTGAAGGTCTTGATGATCTTATACAATTAAGAGTGCATCATTTGCTTTCTTTATTCTGGCTTTTTGTGGGAAATAATTACTTAAATTGTGTTTGTAAATGGATCAAAAAATAGTAAATGACGACATCTTCAGTATTTAGATTCTGTCCTTGCAATGGTTGGTTTATGTTTCTTTTTGTGGCTGCAGGTTATCATTCTTCTTTCTCAAATAAATGTGAATTCCATGGCAATAGTTCGAATGAAACATGCTGATGTAAACCTTCCACTTAAGCAATCAGATTTCACTATGTGTGGAAATACTATGACAAGCAAAGTTGAGCAGGTATATAATCAAATTCACTTGTATGCTTACTTAAATGCTTCTATATCAGACATGTTCTGCCATAACTTCATGTGAACATTGATGTTACATATCAATGGTAGATCAACATTTTAAATGAGGGAAGGGATCAAAGCTTCATCGCTGATTGTTGCAAGCTCTTAACTAAAGGCACATTTTCATTTACATTCACCCATGATTCAAATAAAAGAAACATCGCCTACAATCATTTGTGAGTTTGTACCATTCACGATTTTTGTACCGTGTGGAAAGTATATCCGTTACTCTTAATGAATCCTCACTACTCAAATCTCCTTTCCAGTCTTGAAGTTTTAAACTTCTCAATTGCATTCTCTTCTTTGTCTAAGTTCCAAACAACTTTTTGTTTGCAAATTCCTATGCATAGTAGGTTTACTTGCACAATTTTTAGTGAATTTATGTAGTGAAAGAGAGATAGTTATTAATTGCAGCTTTACAAATGGCAACTGATCTTCCTCAAAGAGAGAGATAAGCTAGGGCTTTTTGACTTGGCTTTGCAAGTGAAATACAGAAAGTTGAGAATGTGTTCCCTCAAAAAGAGAGATAAGCTAGAGCGTTTGAATTTGGCATTGCTAGTAAAATACTGAATATTTACCAAGTGTTCATAACATGAACAAATCTTAGTTGAATTCGTAATTCAACTATTAAATATAGGAAAAATTATCTAGAATAATCAAAAGCTATTCATGATTTTCCTATAATAATCACACCAATTGATTATCCATAAATAATCCCAACTTTGAGGGGTATTTTCGTAGAGTAAACTCGGTAACCGGATGACTTGCAAAAACAAGATTTGTTTTTTTTTAAAAAAAAGATAAATTAAAATAAAATGTAAAAAAAATAAATGTTAAAAAAATGTTTAAAAAATTTTATAATTTTTTTATAATTCATAATTTTTTATGTAAATTTTCAAAATTTTTCTCTAATTTTAAATTAATTTTCAGTTTACTATTTTGGTGAACTACCTACTATAGCAGGTCATCAGGTTACCCAAGTTTACTCTAGGCAAATACCTTCTAAAGTTGGGATTATTCATGGTTAATCAATAGGTGGGATTATTGTAGGAAAATCATAAAATGGTTGGATTATTCTAGGTAAATTTTTCTTAAACAACTAGTCTCTTGAGAGACCGTCTCTTTGAGAGACGTATTTCAAGCCCATTAAAGAATAAAGATTAATGTCTACTTACTGTATTCTTAATACCTACTTACATTATCCGTAATGCCTAATTTCAATATCTTAAATGTCTACTTACATCATTCTTAATGCCTACTTACAATATTTAAAAAAAACATGTAATGGGCCGACCCAATTAAAGATGGTCTCTCAAAGAGACCGTCTTTCACAAGAATTTGTGTTCATTAAATATATATTTGTGGATTTGGCACGTTGACGTAAATAAACTTTGTAACTATATATTTGTGGATTTGGCACTCTAACGTAACAACATCCATAATGATTAACCAACTTTTTCATTTTGTTTCCCAACAGTAATCTTGTGCTAGACTAGAGTTTTTTTTTTTTAAGATACCTTCTATCAATTAGGCTATGCTCTCTTCACTGAATTTCAAGAATTAATTTTTTATTAGATTCAGATTACTAGTGAGATTTCTACTAAATATAAAAGCTTTTCATGGAACAGATTATCTTTAATGTTTTTGAAAATTATGAAAAACTAATATGATAAAAATACACATAGAAAAGAACCTAATAATATCAGTGCTTTGAAAGTATCAAAGCTTTCTCTCTCTTTGAAAATCAAATTAGAACGAACCTAGCAATGTCCCACATGGTCACTTTGCTATGATTTATATGTTAGAACATAAAGCAAATAGAAGAAGAGATAAGGATTATATTAGAAGAAGAAAGATTAAGAGTATAACCACTGTTTTCGAGTACAGACACTCCTACCTTATAGGTATTTCTTACAATATTCTTACGGCCTGTTTGATTAGTGGTACTAAATAATTGTTAATGGGAATGATTTATAGTGTAAAATTTCATCAAAAGTTCCATATGATTCCCATGGTAATGAAAATTTGATCACAAAGTTTTTTTGGTTATAAATTTCCATTACCACCTAAAACCACATCTCCCAATGGTAATGCATTGGAATGGATTTTATGAACAAAATGAGATGATTGGAGTTAGACAAGCATGACCATCAAGGTAGGCAAGAGATTTTTCAACTAAAATTACACTAGTTTTTCATTCCCATTACCACCATTTATTACTATCTACCAAGCGGGCCGTTAGGGATATTGTAGTACATAAAATTTACCCTATATATAGAGCTAGATTGACTTATTTGCCACCTCATAGGAAATCTAACAAATTGCTTTTTCTGTACTTTATTCCAGTTCTTGTTATAACAGGATTGCATTCCAGCAACTTCCATTCTTCCACGTCATTCCCTCCTTTTTTAGTTAGTCTGCTTTTGTTTTAATTTCCTTTGATATGTGATCCTTGGTTTTGCCTTAATGAAGGGCATAACAATACCCCCGATGTGAACACGCACCTTGTTCTCAAGTTTTTTTTAGCTCTGGGCAAGCCAACCCATTGAATCAAAAGGATGCCTCTTCCCAAGTTTCTTTAGCTCTGGGCAGGCCAACCCATTGAATCGAAAGGTCCAGTACCCAATCAATTCTGACTCTACAATGTGGACATGCAATGCAGTAAGGGTGTAGGTACCTTTGGCCAGCACGAATTGAGAAACATGAAGGACCGGATGATTCTATCGGAACTAGGTAGTAGTTCATAGGCAACCTTCCCAATTTTCTTCTTGATTTTGTAAGGCACATAAAAACGAGGAGCGAGCTTTTCATTGTAATTGCAGGCAAGAGACTTTTACCGATAAGGTTGTAACTTTAAGAAAACATCATCTCCCTCAACAAAGTGTACATCCCTCCTATGTTTGTCCGCATTATTTTTCATTAACTGATGTGCACACATTAATTGGAATTTTAATTCATCCAATTGAGCATTTTGTTCCTGAGGCATTTCCTCCAAACTCCCAAGGGATGTGATGCCCTGAGAGACACAACAAAGTTGAGGGGACTCCTTCCATACACAACCTGGAATAGGGATATTTTGTGGAAGTGTGGGGGGAGGTTGTGATGAACCCATCTACTACACACCCGAATTTGTAAAGAAAAGAATAAGAAATAGAGGGAGAGAGAGTAGATTAGAATACAGAGAAAGAATAGAAGAGGGAGGGGGTGATAGATAACAGAGAAAGGATTAAGAGAGGAGGAGAGGGTCTTGTATATTCATAATCATGCCCATTACATTCTTCATTATACTATTTATAGCTAACAAGCCTAACAAACTTGCTAGATTAGTTACATAATATTCTTTTTCTAGAAACTTCATTAAAAGACTAATCTACCCCTCATAGTAATATTAATTCATTACAATATCGGCCGCCCCAAGATCCACCTTGTCCTCAAGGTGGGTAATGATCTACATCCCAGTAGAGAGATGGTGGCACAGTAGTATTAATTGTCAATGAAGATGCTAAAATTTCCTTTAAAGTATGCCCAACACTATACTTCATTGCCATGTGACTAGTGATGTCACCCAAGATGAAATTAAAAGATGTATCAAGACCTGTGTCAAAATCCCAGCAAGACACTTGTGTGCTGACATCACATATGATGTCATCGTCAGCATTATATTCAAAAGGACTAGCCAATATTTCCTTTCCCACTTGAAGCCCTAAATACCCATATTTAGCAAACCCATCAGCAGCCCAACTGGAAGCCCAACTGCTGCCCATTTTTCATCAGAATCCCTAATAAGCCTTCCTTTAACATCAGACCCCTAAATCCCCAATTGCCCATTCCTTCTCCTTAAAAGCCAAAACCCCTAGAATTCCTTTCTCAATCTCTGAGCTACTGTCCTTATGGCCGCCACCTGGACCACCGCCACCAGTACCGTCAGCCACCACCCAGAAACTGCCGGTGATAATGTCCACCACTTGGCCACTTCTGCCGGCTCCTTCTTTTTCCCTTTTTCTCTTTATTTCTTCTTCTTTCACAAACCCAACATTCAATTCCTTAGATTCTTTAGAACCCACAAATTTTGTTGCTCCGTCGAAGCCTCCAATCTCCTCATCAAGTACACATGACAGATGGGCTATCCTCACAGGTTGTTTCATATCTCGAACAGTAGAAAATGGAGGGTGGACCCACTTGTCTGACTCAACAACGACGAAATCCATATGGGAGTTTTGAGGAGTAGCATTTCTCATTAGCAACTGATTCAAGGTTTCTTGTATTTTGAGTTGGTTTTCTACTAGTAATGCCATGGATTTATTCAACTCAGTATACTTTGTTTCAAGGACCTTCTGATTTTTAGCCATCTTTTCTTCCAATTTGGTCATGTCAGAGTGTATTTGGGCTGATACACACTGCCCTAATTTCCCGAAATTTTGTTCAAGTTGTTCAATACGTTGCTGATTTGACAGATTGCCCATTTTGAGGAGTGTTTGTAACCGCTCTGATACCAATTGAGATGAACCCATCTACTGCACACCAGAATTTGTAAAGAAAAGAATAAGAAATACAGGGAGAGAGAGAGAGGAGTAGATCAGAATACAGAGAAAGAATAGAAGAGGGAGGGGGTGATAAATAACAGAGAAAGGATTAAGAGAGGAGGAGAGTGTCTTGTATATTCATAATCATGCCCATTACATTCTTCATTATACTATTTATAGCTAACAAGCCTAACAAACTTGCTAGATTAGTTACATAATATTCTTTTTCTAGAAACTTCATTAAAAGACTAATCTACCCCTCATAGTAATATTAATTCATTACAGAGGTATTGTAACTGCATTCAACCCAAGGAAGCCATGAGAGCCACTTCTTGGGTTGGCCATTGATGAAACAAAGTAGGTAGGTTTCCAACGTTTTGTTGACCACCTCGGTTTTTCCATCCGTTTGAGGATGGTAAGTTGTGCTGCGACGCAGATCAGTCATGCGCAAACGAAAGAGCTCACGCCAATATGTGCACAATTTCCTTGATGAACTCCTCAGCTATCATAGGCAGTGGCGGAGCCACATTGGAGCACCCAGGGTTATGTGCCCCTAGGCGTTTTTTTTAAATATTTAACGTAGACTTTTCTATTGCTAAGAGTAAAAGTGTATAATTAATATTGAAGTCTTTTGATGATAAATACTCCCTCATTTTAGTAATTTTGTCTTATTTATTTATTTTATCTCATTTTTTTAATAAGGTCAGTTGATTTAACTTGTTTCATTTCTTTTTGTGGTATGTCGTATTTAAAATTTTAGCAAATAAGAGTAAAATAGTTATTAATTTTACAAATAAAACTCTGCCGAAATCTCGTCTACTTGCTGCCCCCTGCTGCCCCTTGGGACTCCGGACCCTGGATCAGCCACTGAGATTCATAGGTGTTGTAAAAGGATGCTTAAGGGCTATGAAGTGAGCATATTTAGTGAGCCTATCAACAACAACTAACACCGTGTGTTTACCTCTATCCTTTGGTAAGCCTTCTACAAAATCCATAGATACATGTTCCCACACTAGGTTTGGGATGGATAAAGGTTGGAGAAAACCTGCGGGAGGGATAACGAGGACGTTGTCTGTCTTTGGCACACTTCACACATTCTTACATACTCTACTGGTTGTTTTTTCATTCCCTCCCAAAACCAATCTTGTGCGATACATTCGTGAAACAAGACACTGTTTGAGCAAATGCCAAAACAACAAACAGAAGCATTCTGTTTTGTTCCGTTGTTATGTTTATGCTTAGTTTATGCTTTTAACACGTCTCTAAGCTTTGGATATATGTCCTACTTGCTCTAAATCTCCAACAATGTTGAGGGTGATGATTGGGTTGTCTTGGAGTGAAGGCAGTTCGACGAGGGTTGTTTGGTGGCGGTGGCGGGAATTGGTTGGAATAGCTGATTTGGGGGAAATGTGAATTATTTCTGGGTAAATTTAGTTATTTAGATATCTTGGTGGGTTTTGATGGAAATGGGTTTGGGTAGGGTAATAGGGTTTTCTTTGGACAAAGTAGTCCTTGGTGGGTCTCTTACTTTTATAAGCTTCAGGAAGTAATTTTTGGCGCGTTCAACAAAATCTCGTTGATATGCGGCCATCCTTCCAATCATATGAAGCATCATCCACTGTTCATGGAGGGTTCCTTGATCCATTGGTCTAAATCTCTCCAGTAAAAGACTCTTCAGTTCCTCCTAATGGGATATGGGTTGTTGTTGATGTTCTCAATGGAACCACAATAAGGCATCGCCCTATAAGCTCACAACCAACTCCATTACCTCCTCCTCCATTAGAATATAGAAGTGAAAGAATCTCTCAACTTGATAAGTCCAACCGTCGAGATTTTCTCCATCGAAGGTAGGTAAATTCAGTTGTTTCAATTTCCACTCTCCTTTTCCCGCCATTTCTACAGAGTCCAAGGGTTGGATGGGTTAGGTTATTTGGGTTGTTGGGAAAGCTTGGGTTTCTCAAATTTGAGGTTTCTTCGCTTGATAATTTCTCGCATAATTTTTGTAGGGTTTGGTTCATTTGGTTTAGCTAGGTTGAAAGGGACTCATTTTTTTGGTTATTTTGTGAGATTTCATAACGGTTTTTTTCTAGTTTAGTTTTAAGGAAGGTTGGGAATTTTGATATTTTAGTTTCAAGGGTTTCAATATGCTGCGTCTGCGTGGTGTTTACCATAGCTGGACCAAAGCTTTGATACCAAATTTGCTATAATCTGTAAGTTAAAAAAGAAAAGAAATAGAAAAGAAGAGAGAAAGGATTATATTAGAAGAAAGATTGAGATTAAAACCACTTTTTTTCGAGTACAGACACTTTCACCTTATAGGTATTTCTTATAATATTCATAGGGATTCGGTAGACATAAAAGTTACCCTATATATAGAGCTAGATTGACTAATATGCCATTGCCACCTCATAGAAAATCTAACAAATTCTTGTTAGAACAGAATCGCATTCTAGCAAATTTTATTGTTCCACTTCATTCCCGCCTTCTGTTTTAATTTCCTTTGATATGTGATCCATGGTTTTGCCTTAATAAAGGGCTTAGCACACTTCTGGAGAAATTCTTATGGTGAGCATGTGTGAGGACAAAGTGCACTAGAAAAGACTTGTGTTGCTTTGTGGGGTTTGTCTACAACCTTCATGGGTAGTGTCTTGACTCGGACAAGGTTAGAAATCTACAAATGGTATTAGAGAAGCCCTTGGCTAACCTAAATCAGTTTACCTTGAACGATAAAATATTAGAGCTTGTCGTGCAATGGGAATGTTGCGAATTAAAGAGGGCTGAATCTATTATCCTGGGTTGAGAAAAAAGATCATTGAAAGGACTGATTAACCAAGTGCATCTTTATTTTTTATGAATCCATTCGCTAAAAGCTCTACAATTAAGCGTGCTGGGTATGGAGTTTTAGTTGAAATAGGTGATCTCCTATGAAGTTCTCAAGGTCCACACAAGTGAGGACAAAGTACAGTATAAAGGATTGTGTTGGTTTGTGGGGCCATTCTATGTAACAATCTCAAAATTTGAATTTTTTAACTTCAAATGTGCTAGAAAAACATAGGTCCAACTTTTATTAAATTTGTGAATGAAAATTTTGATTATAATTTTATATAATCAAGTTGATTTTTTGCCCATTAATGGCCTTGCATTTATTATCTTAGTGTGATGCGGCGGTAGCACTCTTCAAAGTATAACCTATGGTTTTCTAGCACAATTTTCTAAGCTAAAATCAAATTTTGCGGGGTGCTAATAGACTTACAGTCTATAACCCTCCATGTGTAGTACCCTTATTCCGGAGACCGATAAAGAAAAATACAATACACATATAAAAAGGCAATCTGAACTTCTACATATTGTTAGAAGAATGATCAATAAAAATAAATTTCATTTCCCGATGCCATTAGTAAGTGGTTCCCACCTAGAATGGGGTTTGAGGAGTCGGATTTTCATAGTCTTACCTTTGTTATACACTTGTTAGTGATAATAAAGAGTTTGTTTTGATTGGTTATTCATAGTAAACATCATTTGTGCCCTTACATAAATAAGAAGTGCACATGATTTAATGAATTATTTTCCTATATTATAATCCAAAACCAAAGAACTAAAAATCTTTGGTCCTATCAAAAGAATTATATTCGGCCTGAAATTCCATGCTGAATGTGTTTGTTGATATTGTGTATTTTGATCATTGATAGACATTCTAAGCTAATTGCGTTAAAATGATTGTGTCCATTTCACCCTTTTTTCCACCAGGTAGAGGGGGAAGGGTTGGGGGATCAGTAGGATTTCATGAGTAAAGTGTGGCAAACATAGTGGCAAACATAGTGACAAATATTGCTCGTATGACTATATCGCGACCACATTGTAAAATTTTTCTATACGCTGTTTTGCAACTCTGACCGAAATCGTAATTGTGCACTATGTTGGCAACTATCCGTATTCATTTAACTGGTTTTTATATCGATTTTTTCTTATGAAATTAGATGCCTTTTATACTTAACTGACCTGCATTTATCCTTTATTTTTTAGGTGAGAGTTGGACAAGCTATTTACTTATCTGGAAGCCTATTTAACCATTCCTGTATGCCAAACATCCATGCATATTTCATTTCTCGTACTCTTCTAATAAGAGCCACGACATATGTGGTCAATGGATGTCCGCTGGAGATGTCTTATGGGCCACAGGCATGTTATTCTTTATCCTTTTGGACGTCTTTTAAATTCTGTTTTTTCCTTGAATTTTACTTGCCAATTCTTGATTATAGATTCTTGCTCAAGCAATATTACAATTGATTTTTTCTAAAGCTTTTCTTGAGTCTCTGTCTCTATTTGTATGTTTGCATTGCTCTTCTCTATGTAAGGAAGATTGTAACACCTGTCTAATGTGCTTGCAGATTGGGCAGTGGGATTACAGAAAACGCCAGCAATTTCTACTTGATAATTATTCATTTAAATGTCAGTGTAGTGGTTGCTCTAGAGTTAATCTGCCTGATCTTGTCTTAAGGGCATTCTGCTGTGCCAAACCAAATTGCTCGGGTGTGGTTCTTGATGAAGATATGATTGAATATGAGAAGAAAAAGTTCTCTCAATTACGAGACATATCTGAAGTAAATAGCATGGAACAGCAGGGAGAGGTATGTTTCAGGGGTGCTTAGCCATGAAGTATAAAATACTGAATCTTACTTTTGTTAGATGATAAAATTGATTCTTTTGAAAATGTTTAGCTGAGAATGAGGCGTATAAATGTTCTCAAATTTTCGACCTACTGCAAAATTTGTGATTTGGCAAGTAATAAAGTCTGGACCCACTGTAATTTTGAATTGAAGCATTGAATTAATTGACTGCACAAGACTTTAACCAAATAAATGGAATGCAAGCTCATGAATTGCGATTTAGGGCTAGTGGGTCCGCTAAGAAATGAACCTTTGAAATTGTATAATAGGTTTCTTTTCAGGGTTACTTTTTTTTGCCTGTCATTGTGTGTTGTGAAGTAGGAATTGTTTATGTGCGTGTCTAGTAGTAATAGTCTCTTTATCTGTTTATGTTGATTAGAGATAAAGTTTCACACATCTGGACCGTCCAGGCTGTATCCGTGATGGTCATGGTGCTGCAGGAATGTTGGATGACTTGCACCTTGTTTCAATTGTCTGAATGTTGTAATTTAGGACTTTGAAAAGCACAATATTTCTGTAATTTGTTTACCACTCCTCTATCTACATATCCGAGCCAGATTTGCTTTACATAGTTTCCAGTCCTGTCTTTACTCAGTTATACTTAATTTACTAATCCCCATGGGAACTATGATATGTGAATGGCGAATTATAGGCAATTTTGGCTATGGGCCACTTTAAGAACTAGGCAAATATGAATCAACACATTGAATTAGGTAACTCTAGTCTGACCTGCAATCCTATATAGAGCTGTCCAAATTGCCTCAAGATAGCTTCAACTTCAAGAATTGAATGATCTTATGTTTGTTTAATTGTTGGACCCAGAGATTATCTCCTTAGTTGAAGTTTCTTGGTAATCTTAATTTGGCATGTTGTACTCTTAACCTTCCTTTTTGTTTCTCAAGTTTCCTGATGGGGCATATATCGTGCATCACCGTATTGCAACTATATTGTAAAGGATTTAAGCTTAACACGACCAAAATATAAGCCGAGATACCGCAAAAATCCATCCGTATTGACTCCAAAAGATTTTTCACGATCGTTATCGCGACCTAAACTGCATTTTTGCACTCATGGCTTATAGTAGTTGTCATCCTTAGTTCCCATTAATATTATCATGACCTAGAATTGGAATGACCTCAAGACATGAATGTACTATAAACTTTTTTTTTTGCCAGATAATTTGTATCATATACCCAAAAAGAAAGGATGAAACAAAACTCTAGCCGGAAATTAACTCCAGCGAGAGAGCCAACAGAGCTGCTGACGCTCAGACAAAAACAAGAGCGACACCACAGCACCCCCCAAAAGAAAACCTATCTAGTTACAAGCATATCATTCATCCTATCATTTACCCTCCCAGCAACTCTAAAAATAATGTTTTTAACATCTACAATTTTACAAGAGTAGTTATCAAAAATTTTCCTATTGCGCTGCATCCAGATACTGTAGATCATCTCAGTCCACATATTCACAATCAGCTTTGCTCGATCTGTCTTCTTTCTGTTCAGCTTGGTCATCTGCAAAATCTCGTCTGAAAAGTTAGCACTGTAGATCATCGTCACGCAACTTGGGTCCTCGATCTGCATCCATTTTCCACTCTATCTCTCGTTGCCAGTCTATTCTGAGCAGCTAGCCAAGTTATAAATCTTGCACCAGGCGTAGCTATATTTTTAATCATGATATTACCCCATGGAACTTTGGGAGCATCAGCAATGAGCATATTGTGAACTTCCCCAATGACGTACTTGTTATCTTTAGCAATATATCCCCAACCTCCAAGTGGCTCAACTGTGTGACGATGACTCATAATTTTCTTAAAGCTCCAACCTCCAAGTGGCTCAACTATAAACTTGTACCATAGATTATTTATGAAAGGTTTAGGTTCACCTATCTGCCATATGTTTATTAGTCTTAGTGTCCTTTTATGGGTTACTTGTTAAATAGAAGTCAATACAAACTTGTTAGTATTGAGGCTTTCGGTCAAACAATCAGTTGATAAGAATCAGAGGACAAAACATTTGAACTACTTAGTTATGAATATCTGATTTTGCTCATCTGATTTGTTATTTTGTCATACCACAAAGGATGGAATTTGGCCATAATACAAGGCCTTTTATTTCCCTCCCTTTCAAGTAAAGATTCCAGGAACCTGGAGCACTGTCATGCAGTTGTCATTGAGTTATTATCCATTTTCACCAGTGTCAAGATCCATAGTGCTGTCATAATTTGTTTTACACAGGTATGTGCGTCACCGCCAGTAGCACTTGCCATTATGTCTATAACTGAACTGACTTATATAGGAAAGCCTGTTGCAGCTCCTTGATAATTTTTTGCGTCCTTTAAAAGAAGAGACAGAATTAAAATTTTCAGAGTTGTATACTACTTTTTATGGATTTCTTCACCATGGATGATTAGCTTTTTACTGGATCATGCACTTCATTTCATTAGTAATCCTGCAGAATACTGAATTTTTTGTTTGCCTACTCTTTCATGTTTGAAAAGTTGATGGTTAATGAGGTAAAGAATGTGGCTTGCCTCGTGTTCGAATGCAGCAGATACTATCCTGCGATTCAGTGTGGATGTTGCCTAAAATGTGGTTCCACTAACGATTTGAAGTCTCTGCATGCAGCAGTTGCTAAAGCCGATAAATATATACAAAGGTATAACCATATGAATGGAGGGCATTTCATGCTACACAACTATTTCCCACGATAATCTCCATTTTTCTGACTGATCTCATTGGTTTTTTTTTTTATTAGTTTGCAAGAGGCTGTTGTTTCAAATGAGGTTAATGCTGGTCTCCTATCAAAGGCGTTGAATGCTCTTGATATTTTGAAATCAACTCTTCATGCGTATAACAAGAAACTTGCAGAGGTATGATTTCCTCCCCAAACCACAATATATTTACTGATTTACCTTTTAAGGATTCCTTGTTGCATGATATGGCTTGTTATCTGAAAGTGTTGGTTTTCTGTTAGGCTGAAGGTTTTTGGGTCCATGAGGAACTTTAAATCTTGAGACTCTAATCCACCTTAGTACAACCTTTTTTGGAGTAGCAGAAACAACATTCCTTACGTGGAAAACATTTCCATCCAAATTCAAAAAACTACTACTAGGACTCTATTTAGCCTTATTTTAAATGCTACGAATTATGATCTATATTTTTTTCTTTGGGGATAAATAAAATTGAGGTTCATATCTCAACTCCTGACCAATTGTGTCCCATCAGCATCGGGCTGCATGGATCCTCACATTTCAACTTAGACCTAGAGAGTATGGTAACCGATAATACGCTCTAAAATATCAAGGTATAGAGTGTATGTGTTACAGCTTGTATGATTAATTATATCTAGGGAGGTCATAAAACTTGAAACTGTGAAAGCCATAACCAATATTCTTACAGAAATCTTTGTATTATTTCTTACAAAGAGGCCTTAGCTGCCCTTTATATTACCTCTTGTTCATGCTATCATTGCTTAGTATGTGCAATAAGTGTATGTGCAGATAAATATGACCTTGCTTGTACATAGCTTGTTGCAAATAAATTAGCATCTGAAGTCATACCTGATAAGTATAATTGATTTTTATGTAGACACAGGATATTCTTGCGGAAGCATTTTGTTCAGTTCAGGAGTTAAAAACAGCTATTGACCACTGTACGGTGTCCATTGAGGTAAATTTTATTTTATTGTGATATACTTCTCTTTCATCCGGCAGGCATCTGAGCTACATTTTTGTGTCCTTTCGATAGATTTTTTGAATGACAGTTAGGAAGGAGCGGCAAGCAAGGGAAGGAAGTAAAATATGTTTATAACTTAAGAAAGTCTTTGATGGAGAGCAAGTAGTCCATAATCCATTATTTGGATTACAGTTGAATTAAACCTAGGGAGATAAATTAAGAGGAAATTAAAATCATGGCCGATGCCATTCTTATATCATCTGTTGGTTGAGTTGTTTGGTGTATTTTTTAATGGAACTAGGTTAGGATCCATCCAGTCCATCTAGTCTTCGAGTTCAAGTATGTCCATCCATTTTCCGTCTCTCTATTTCCTTCCATTCGAACATAGCATTTGTGTGAACGGAGGGAGTATTCTCGGAGAACTTGTGATTTTTGTTTTAAGCATCATTATTCCAGAGTTTGTAAAAACTTCACTGCTACTTTGTCTGCAGATTCTTAAGAAGCTTTATGGTCACAGTGACATTGCCCTTGGAAACGAACTCATAAAGCTTTCATCTCTTCAGCTGGCGTTAGGTGATATTGCAGCAGCAGCAGAAACTGTACATCAGATAGATGCAATATTCTCAAACTACTATGGGAAGCATGCTGAACTCATGTTTCCGTATCCACTATACCTCAAAAGAGAAGTTCATAAGTTACTGGCGAATCGTCGTACATAAAATGTATGCCCTCCATGCTGGTATTTCACATCATCCTTTATACAAAGCAACTAGTTTTGCATATTTTTCTTTCCTATGATAGGGATAAGACTTTTTTTTTTTGAGACCAGGGATAAGACTTTTTTGTTAGTAATTATTTTGTAAAATTAGCTTAAAATATATCTCTTTGAGAATTAGCAGTAAATCCAAAATATTCTGAAATCAGGAATGTGTTTAGTAGTACCTACTTCTGCATAATTTCAATTTTGGTGCGGAGTAATATTTATGCTATAAAAAAAAAAGAAATTTAAGTTTTCTTCTATGCTTTGGGATTTTAAGAAACAAAGGGGATTCAGCATTGCACAATAATTTGATGGGAGCTTAAATTTCCTTGAAGAAAAATACAAGGAAATAAATAAATCACTAATGGTATTTTAGGGCTAGAAATTTTTAGTTCGGATTATACATACTATTGATTTTTGGAGAGAAGCAATAATGGAAAATTCGAAATGGATAAAACAAATTAAGGAAATTCCACATGGTAACCCTGTTTCGGGTTTTCTACGTGGTAACCAAAACTTCTAAAAAATCCACACGGTAACCCTGAGGTTTATCAACTTGTTCCGCCGTGACCTTTTTTGCACATACAACGTTAGCAAACGTGAATTTCAAAGCTTTAAGGCTGTTGTACGCTTATATAAGCTACTCACCATTCAAAATGTCATCAATTTCAACCTTTTCCCCCAAAACATAAACCCTAATTCAACCATATTTCATCCAAATCATATTTTTCCCCCCGAAATCCAAAGATCGTATAGTTAGGGATTATTTTTTGGGGGAAGAGGTTGAGACTGATGATATTTAAAATGATGAGTCGCATAAGTAGGCATACAACAACCTTAAAGCTTCAAAATTAACATTTGCTTACATTTTATGTGCAAAAATGGTCACGGTGGAACATTTTGGTAAAACTCAGGGTTACCATGTGGATTTTGTAAAAGTTTTGGTTACCATGT
>CM033460.1:5079640-5387140 GCA_019425755.1 Amaranthus cruentus | reverse complement strand
TAAATAGCTAATACAAAATAATTCTTTAGTTGACTATTTAATCAAAATTTATGTAAAAGATGTTAAAGTACTTTTGATAAAATTGCCTTTTTAAAATTTTGTGTGAAATTTCGATTTTATGAAAAATATTAAAAGAATAAAGTTATTAGTTGTTTTATAACAAGAGTTATGAATTTGTGTAAATAGATAAGTTTTACTTGTTTTATTACTAGAAGTATTGATTCTTGTGAGCTTATAAAGTGTTACTTGGTTTTTTTACAAGAAATATTAATTTCGTAAAATATTCATTTTTACGAATATTTTCATAATTATTAATTTTATGAACTTGATAAGTCTTACTATTTTTTTTCAAATTCGAATATTGATTTTTAGTGAATTTGTTGAATTTTGAAAATTTATCCATAGAATATAGCTTTAATCGATTTATAATTAAAATATTTATTTTTGTGAAAAGAATTAAAATAGTTATTTGTTTTAAAGTTAGAAATGTTGATTATTGAAACTTATTTCAAGAGAAATAAAATTTAATAGCTACTTGTGAAAATATTAATCTAAAGATATTAGTCAAATTATTTAACAAATGAACTATTAAGAATAAAGTTTTAAATAAAGTTTAATAAGTAAAACTTTAGTAGTAAGGGCATATAGGTAGAATATTACTCCCTCCAATTCATAATAAGTGTCCACTTTGCCTTTGGACCGCATTTTAAGAAAAATGGTAGTGGGGTATTTTAAGTGATTATAATAATTGAAAAGGTGATAGGTGGGGTATTTAAGTGATTATAATAATTGAAAAGGTGGTAGGTGGGGTATTTTAAATAATATAAGTTGGGGTAGTTGGGGCTATTTAGGTAAAAAATCTTTGCCAAAAAAGGAAAGTGGACAATTAGAGTGACTTTACCAAATAAGGAAAGTGGACATTTATGTTGAATTGGAGGGAGTATTAAATAAGGAATTTACTATCTAAGTTGGTCAAGTCAAAGTCAACTTATAGTAGTAAAAATGTGATGTGCTTCTGTGAAATTATCTGTGTATTGATTGAATGACCCTGATAGTAAGGAAATGTCGAACCATGGACCGGCATGTAAAATCCCGGCGCCCGTGTTGGCCGGCACGTAAAATGCGGTGTTAGACAGGGGGTTAGCTACCTATCCTGTAGAAGCTCTAGCATAAACTGCGGGGTGACGACCCCCACCACAGTTAAATATAGGGCTTTGGCCCTAATCTAGCCAGACCCTTACATATATCAAGTGTCATATTGTTGTGCTTGTTGATCAGTGATAAACTTGATTACTATTGATGCTATGAGGCATGGTACGGTTATAACTTATGAGTATTAACCAACTGAACTGGCTTAAGTATTAAGATTAACGAATTGTATAAGTGGCAGTAACGTACTTCTGCCAAAGTTGAGAATGGTATCTTAATGACTTAAAAGTATGGAACAATAAAAGAATATGGTAAAAGTATACAGTGGTGCCAATTAATGATAAGTTCGTACTCTATTATTATTTAGTAAATGTAGTGTATTATTCCATTTTTTGAGCTGGTTAGGGAGTTATGCTCGGCGTTAAGCGCTGACCGATTCAATCGGCTGTCATCCGTATTATGGATGACAGCATGTTGCAGGATTTAGTTTCAGGTTCCGATACAGGCCGCAGCTACAATTTATTCATGCTGTCGAGGACTTAGCTGCAAATCTTTTTATATACTTTATGCTTGATGATTTGGACGTATTTAATTTTAATTATTGTGTATTTTTGAAACGAACAATATATATTTTTACTTTCCAACTTTTATGTAATACTCCCTCCAATTCAACATAAATGTCTACTTTCCTTATTTGGTAAAGTCACTCTAATTGTCTATTTTCCTTTTTTGGCAAAGATTTTTTACCTAAATACCCTCAACTACTCCAACTTATATTATTTAAAATACCCCACATACCACCTTTTCAATTATTATAATCACTTAAATACCCCACCTACCACCTTTTCAATTATTATAATCACTTAAAATACCCCACTACCATTTTTCTTAAAATGCGGTCCAAACCCAAAGTGGACACTTATTATGAATTGGAGGGAGTATTTATCATTTCTAATAAACGTTTTTTTTTTAATTTTAAAGGTTTTTAGTAGATCGGCATTTTCAGACTTTCGCATTATTTTGTAAAAATTTTTCATTAATGTTAATTACGTATCGAGACTGCCGCTTCTGTTATAATGATTCACTGCAGCTGCTACTTTAGGGACAAATTTCTTATTCCAAATGATATAAGTGAAGGGGAGTTTGAAATAAGGGATCGAGTGGTGTTAAAGGTATCGTGGATAAGTAGGGTGGCTCGTTTTGGTGCTTGTGTAAAGTCAATTCTTAGGTTTATTGGGCCCTGTGAGATTTTGGAACGTTTGTGCAAGAAGGCTTACGGGTATCTCTTCCCAATTCGTTGGAAAAAGTTCATGATGTTTCCATGTCTCACTGTGGCACCGATATTTTCTTGCGTCATCTTCTGTTTTAGACTCAGAACCTTTAGAACTTGACGCCACCTTGTCTAAGCTGAACAACCTATACGTATTTTAGATACGATAGTGCGTAATACTAAAAAAAAAGGATATTACCATAGTTAAGTCTTGTGGCCAAATCAAGAGCGAAAGGCAACTACATGGGAGACCGAAACCTCCATACGTAAAAAGTATCCACACATGTTTCAAGTTAGTAATTGGTAGTATCTCAAGTAAGCCAAGTTTGTGTTGTGAATTGTTAGTGTGCTATCAATATGTTTTGATACTCCTAATTTTGGAGTCATGTTTAGTGTGCTGTCAATATGTTATGATACTCGTAATTCTGAGTCATGTTTGTCAATTACTCTTTTTATGTGAAGTTTGTGCAAGCTATGAGGGCGTAACTTCTTTAAAGGGGTAGTCTGTAACACCCCATTAAAATACCATTTAAATAAATAATAATTTAATATATATTTAATCGAGTAAATATACTAAAATACTTAATTTGAAATATAAAAGTACATACATTTTAATTTGTCATCATTTAAGCTTTCGTTATGCGCGCGTTTCGTCGCGTAACGATTTTATCGCGTAGATGTTTGTGCTTTACAATTAAATCGAACTATTGATTAAATTAAAAAGAAAAAAAATAAAATGAGTGGATATACCAAGGGTTGGCCGGTTGAAGAGGCATAGTGGAGGAGTTCATGTAACTCCTCCCTTAATGCATTTTATGGGCAATTAACTTAGGCATTAAAGTCTGTCAATCTTTCATTCTTTCCATTGTTGTTGAAGATAATGCAAGTTCTCGTCTCAAGTCTTACTTTCCTGTCAATTAACCATACGAAATTCATTAAATAGAGAAAAAACAAACAAGGAAATCGTGAGAGATGTGAGAAAAAGTATTTGGAGGTAATGTAGAGAGTGCCAAGTGATTCAGGCGAACGGTTTCCAAGAACAATGGAGACGAAAGGTTGAGTATGCTTAAGGATTACACCATTTTTGGTGACAAGAATCGGTTGATTTTCGCTGTCGTTAGTTTATTCACCCCAGACGTCAAATACTTCAAATTAAAAAAAAATACCCTTTTTAAATTTGATAGATCAATATGGGAACCCATTTTTGGTTTCAATTATCTTTCTTATTAAATTTTTGCAATCAATTTTTCATTTGTCAAATTTTTTGTGCAAATTTGAAAGCTTGCAATCATAAAGTACATAGCATATTCAACATGCTCAAATCTTTTATCTTTTTCTTATGTTTATTGGTTTTTTTTTATAAAATTTTGTTGTTTATATTGAATGGATGGGGTTTTCTACAAATTGATTGATTTTTGATATGAAAATTTAGGGTTTGGTTCGATTTGATTCGGGGTTAACGGGCTTTCAGCCAAACCAACCTGCTCGAACATTTCTTATCATCATATGATGTAATGAAACAAGCCCCAAACCAGAATGCCACGTTTGGAAACGTTGTTTATAAGATAAAGTACAACAGTGTAGTTGATCTTGTTTACTTTCGTTTACTTTTAATTCATTTTTTAGGAATTGTTTATTTTTGTTTCTTTAATGGCTTAGTTAAAGTTGTATCCGGTTATTAGACACCACATACCAGTACCCATCCTGGACGAACAACCTGATTTTTTTACCTCAAAATTCTGCCAAAATTGAATTAGTAATAGACCTGAATATGGCAGGACCAAACTACTAATTTTACTGTATGTGTGTGTATATGTAATATGTATTTCGTAAATCCATGGCCTACAATATCTCTACTAAGCATCACTGTTGTTTTTATTTGATGGCTATTAGGAATTATTTTTAGTGATCGCTTGTTATTATAAACTCCCTTTCAACATATGCTGATTTGATGCAGGTCTTGAAGCTAATATGTGAGGAACTGCGGTGAAGCTCAAGCTTACACAATGGAAGCACTTCCGACGAATTTGCTCCTTGATAATTGTTAATGTATTGAAAACTGCAATTTTCATCTCCTTGATCCCGCCCCCCTCCTAAACTAGGCAACCATATTCTTTCTGTTGGTGTCTTGTATGTTCGACAGTTAATTTATGGCTAGGTCAGGGAAAATATTGTTCGCGTATGAAACATTAGACCATAACATTACCTATTTGAACTATACTGAGATTCCGGTGCCAACAAAACAAGTTTATGTTATATTAATCGTTAAAAATTTGCTATATAATGCTGTTTAGATTCGTTTCAAGAACAATAATGTTGTGGAAGTAAATGTTTGAAAAGGCTTAGATGTATAGGAGCTAGGGTGGTTTGCAAACTATCTAGCTATGCTAATTCTTGGCTTGAATATGCTCAACTTGAATAAAGTAATGACTTGAGTTATCATTCAATCTTGTCGACTGATGGAATATATAGTT
Organism: Amaranthus cruentus; assembly: GCA_019425755.1. NCBI lineage: Eukaryota > Viridiplantae > Streptophyta > Magnoliopsida > Caryophyllales > Amaranthaceae > Amaranthus > Amaranthus cruentus. Next base: position 5,382,247 of record CM033460.1, on the reverse strand, counting down.
AGGGTTGCATAGTCTAATCTCTTGCGCACACGACAGATCTTATGCTCACCATTACTTGAACTTGGGTAAGTGTGATGGAATGGTGAACTTGTGCTTTCTAAAATTGGAATTGGAGATTTGCTAAGTTTAGTGTGATACTTGATTTTGTTGTTGATATTTGTATATCGATCATGTAATGTCCTCTACCTTCATGCTGATTCTGCTTCTCCTCTCACTTGGGATATCGATCAGTGGTTCCCTTGCTCAAGTACGAACCTCATCTTTTCCTTCATTTTCTTCCATTTAGTAAAAAAACATGACATGATCAATCAGAATCAACCCCTTTGTTATATACAAGGGTATAATTGCAATACATCCAACTCTTTCTAGCCCCGCCTAGGTAGCCCTAGATGAGGGTCATTTCATGGAATTGAGGTAATGGAATGTAAGAAATAAAATACCATATGGACCAACTTTGTGAATGAGGATTATTTTATAGGGGAGGATTGACTGTCCCATGCAATCTGAGGATACTTTAATGGAAAGTGTGCAAGGGGAAGCATATCAGCTGGGATTTTTAGTCCTTTGGTGGGATTTACAATTGGGCATCTCTATAGACCAGTTCATATCCATTTTTAGTGCTTCAAACTCAGATTTCAGGTAATCTAATGAATCTTTTTGAAGAGAAGTAACTCCCTAATGCACAAACAAATTGACTTGGTATAATCACTAGTGAAAAAAATGCTATTGGCTGCTAAACATTAGTTACGGTTCCTAATAAACGCAGCAGATAATAGAAGAAAAATAAGGTGAAAAAAAATAACACATAGGCTGCGGTCATTGACAAAACCGCCGCCAATAACCAAAAAAATTTTCAAAGCCTCAAAGGCTGCGGTTTTGGCAATGACCGCAGCCAATAACATTAAAAAAAAAAAAAAAATTTGTGAAACGCGCCTCTTCAATTTCTTTAAACCCTAATTCTTTCTTCAATACTTTATATTCCGCCTCATCTCTCTTCTTTCTTCTTCCATACTTTAAAGAAATTCTTTCTTCTTTCTTCAATACTTCCACTCTTTTTCAACTCAAAATTAGTGAGTTTGTGACAATACTTCCTCTCACACGCCTCTTGTATCTTGTATCTTCCTCGTCCTTTTCCTCTTTTTCAAGATCTGAAGAACATAATTCTTAAAAAACCTAATTCTTGTATCTCGTTCTTGATTTCGTTTGACTTTGTGTTGTTATATTAATTTCTTTGATTTATTTATTTTTGTAATGCTTGCCTGATGAATATTAATTTCTTTGATTTATTTATTTGTGTAATACTGCAGGATGAAGATGATGACGAAGGTGATAGCGATGGGAAGGAGGATGAGCAAGACCATGAACCAGAACATGGGTCCGATGAAGATGGTGCAGATTTATTTTTGTAATTTCTTTGTGTTGTTATCACATCATTGTTTTCCTATATTCCTTTGTTTTGTGTGTAAGACAATTATTTTTGAGTTGAAAATTTTCCAAATCTCATGCAACTTGTGTATGGAAAATCCTCTACAAATCTCATGCAACTTGTGTATGCGTCTGATATTAGTGAACTGCAAGGAAGCAGTGATGATGATAGTGAAGACGATGAATTCTGATGAAATGTGTATAAAACGAAAAAAAAGAGGGACTAAAGGATGAGGTTTTTTGAAAAACCGCAGCCTTTAGTCCCTCTTTTTTTTGTTTTAAAAATGGTCTATAGGCTGCGGTTTTTAGGACCACAGCAAATAATCTTTCCTCATCTACTGCTATTACTAATGCTGCAAGTCAAAACCGTAGCCTATATTGGCCAAAAAACCGCAGCCTATCTTGTTTTTTCCACTAGTGAATAATCTTCAGATTCACTTATTTTTTTTCATATAACTCAAAAATCAAAGCCTAAAGGAGGTTTTAAGGCCATAATGGAAATAAGCAATTAAATTTTGCTACCAAAGATTAATCGGAAATATCCCATTTGACGCTAACAAGGGTAAAGTTGCATATATCCAACCCTTATACCCCCACCACAGGTAGGAGGCACTTAATGGCATTGGGTTAATAGAATGTAGTTGTTGCCTCAACATTTGGTAATCTGTGTGGCAGGATTAGGGGATTTAGATGGCTCTTTGCATCAAGTGAGAGTGAAGAACTGAATGAATTGCAAAATGTAGAATCCCATAATTTCTCTCAACATTTTATAGAGTCAAAAAGAGCAACTAGGCCTAGCACCGACTACTGTCGTTCGCACTCCAAAAGAACTTTCTAAGCCATCTTCTCCATCTCTTAGACCACTAAATATCAATAGACAACCAAGACTCACTAGCCCTAAGATAGGTAAAATTTGGCACAAAATCAACTTACACTTCTATATAACACCATTCTGTTTAGATCATATTTTACTTATTTTCCAACTTTTTTGTTGTAGCTACTTCAAGGAAATTCAAAAATGGTGATTTGAAGGAAAATGAGATGCCAAATATGGTAACCAACCCATATCAAGCCTTAGTCATGGTAAGAGATTCCTTAAAGCAAAGAGAAGATAATAATAAGATGAAGTTGGGAATTTATAGCAAAGAGATTCCTTAAAGCAAGGGTAGATATGCTGGATGATTTCTGGAGCAGGTTGGGCTGTGTGCTGTTTGGGAGTTGTTGCTGTTGATTTAGGTGTTTGAAGCTCTTAGTTTTTGTATCTTTGCTGCTGCTTTCTGTCGCTTGTGGGTCGTGTGTATTCACTTGACTTTTTATCTTGATTTTTAAGAACAATCATGTCTGATAAAATTTTAAACAAATATGTTTGAAGATTATTTTTTGTGATCGTTTAGTTTATTGCTTTTTTCATGAAATCCGAGTACAGCAAACTATTATCTTCGAACTCAAAAATGTAACTTGGGCTAGTGTTGTAAAAAATGTCATACATTATTTAGGCTATGTGGGACTTGCACCCACACCATGTCCAACTACATTGCTCTATCTATGTTGAGCTAATAGCCTTTCAAAGAACGTATAAAGTATACCTTTCTAAACAGTTAAACGCAAAGTAAACCTTTTTTTACTTATGTTTGTAAGTGTACCTTTTATGTTCTCTAGTAACGCTTTTTATATGTAAAGTAACTTTTCTAGCAAATGGTTTAAAAAAACCTCACTCACATGATGGCTATATGAGACTTGAACCCACACCATGTACAATATTATACATTGCTCTACCTACTTTAAGATGATAGTCGTACAGAAAATTAAAAAAGTATACCTTTATAAACATTAAGTACAGCTTTATATATCGAAAGTAGACCTTTATATACCGAAACGAGACTTTTATAAACTAGCAAACACTCGATCAGGCAACTAGGTAGGCAATCATTTCAATTTCGTCATTGGACTCGAAATTTTTATACAACAGCAAGTAAGGCAGTAAAGCTGTTTACTATAAAATAAATTTGAATCTAAGAACGAAAACTTAGGACTATTCATCAATTCAAAACATATAAAGTAAACCTTTTATCAAACGAAAGTCGACGCTCTTATATGAAGACTTAAACATATGGAAACTAGTTAGAGTTGAGAAACAACCCAATAAATAGAAGTTTTAATCAAGTCATAATGAAGATTGATCATAATCAGCTATAAGGGAGGTTCTGATCATGTTTAACATGTTCAACTGCACATGGCCCCGAAAAATTGGAGGCCTCAATATTAAATTACATAGTATATATTTATTGTCTAAAAAATAAAGTTGTTCGAAAAAATATCATAGTATGAATTATTTTAAATTTTTTTTATGTACCATCTTTTACTAATCTCTTTCACATATACATACACACATGAAAACTTTAAAAAACAAATTTCTTAATTGGTATGAAGATTTAAACTAATTATTAAAAAATTTTGCGTTATATTCTTAAAAATAAAGTCAAAGAAACTTTAATTCATAAAATTAAACTTTTGAATTGGATAATAATGATAAAAAAAAACTAGATATTTTAAATATATTTAAGTTTATTTGTAAAATCATACGATTCTACGATTCGATTCTACCTCTCTAAGCGATTCTAAGTAGAATCGGAATTTTAAAGATCATGAGTAGTACGCAAACATATCTTTTTGGTACTACATATCATGACTAATAGCAGTAGCCAGTAGCAGTGACACACTAAATGCAGCAGCAAAAAAGCAACTATGCGAGTTTACAGCGAGAAGGTCTTAGTAAATAACGATTATTTGTGAGGTTAATAAATCACCCTTATGTAGTAGTATCTGGTAAGATGTGATAGGGTGAGAGTTTTGTTATTTTAATTTATCTTCTTTGGTTTTATTTATTTTAATATTATTTTTTTGTCTTTTTGTGGTGAGTTACAAATCACGGTTATTGATTATGAATTTTTGGTTTACAGCAACCTCAACTATAGTAGCAATAACATCAACATTTAATTGATAACAAACAACAAAGAAACCACAACAAAAGTCGGAAAAAAATGTATAAACCCTAACTTGGCAATTGAAAGCATTTGTATAAAAGATATAGTAGATTATTGCCAAAACACCAAAACAGATCTTAGAAAAATACTCCCTCTGTTCCCTATTGATGTTCCCATAGGGAATGTTCACGGGAATTAAAATGAGGATGGGTGAGGTTATTTTTGTTCAAAATTTGTGATATAAATGGAAAGATTCCTTATGAGAACAACAATTGAAACACCTCAAAATGGAAAGTGAAAACTTCTTTAAGGAATGGAGGGAATAGTATATATGAGAACAAATCTTACAACTTTTTTTTAAAGGTATTTTAAAAAATTATTTGGGAAATAAATGCACTCCAACGTATTTGGAAAAATAAGCTTCTAAGGAAAACGCTGATAAGGGTAGCGTTTTTGTACCCCATTGCGCTAGAAACTGGGTTTTGGGTAGAAGAGAAAAATGTTGTCAGACAGCGTTTAACTGTCCATGGAATTACTCTTTTTCAATTTTATTTATTTTAAAAAAATTAATTCTATAGTGTGGTAGTAGGATTCAAACCTTAGTCCCTTGCAAACTCAAAGCATGCACTAACCATTATGCCCAAATCCTATCCTACATTCTACTAAAATAATAAAAGAATATGACACATGTCACTTTTATACATCATGTTTTCCCTCCTAATTAAATTTTAAGTAATTAAATATAGAAACTTTGATTTTTAATTAAACTTTATTTCTTAATAAATAATAATAGTAAGAAGAAAGTCAATTTTAAAACCTTTAATTATTAAAATATACTTTTTTAAGAAAAAAAATGTTTTGGGTAACTTTCATTAATTAGTAAATTAAATAACTAATAAACTATTAACTATACCTTATTTACGATACAAAAATAATTAGAATATAAAATAGTTGTTGACTATAATAATGTTATAATTAAAAATTCTTAAATTATGTAACGTCAAAAAAAATTTCAACTTAAATATTCAGCTAATATTTACAAAATAATAACTATAATCTTATTTAGAATAATTTTACAATGATAATTATGATAAAGAAAATTATAGAAGTTTATATTTTGAGCATGCCATAAATTAATTGTTTGTACATGAGTATACGGTATATTCATTTCATAGACGGAAGTTTGATATAATGTTTGCACAATAATTTAGCCTATGTTTAGTAAACCTTAATTAAATCTAATATATACTCAGATTAATCGATCTGTTTAGGAAAGCAAAATTATCATTAGTAAAAATTATTTTTTATTAATAAATATTTAATTAGTGAAATAGAATTATTTTACTTATAATCGTTTTGGTTAATAATATATAATTATGATCAATATAATGGTTAATTTTGAAAAAAAAAATTATTTTTAATAATTTTATTTACATAATTTAATGAATTAACTAACATATTCGTGCATTGCACGAGACATATACTAGTTAACTGTGAAATTTTTTTTACAATGAGCTTCTTTTAATATAAAAATAATCTTCAACTTGAAAGTTTTCATACACTATTAATATCAAACTTTGACTTTTATTATTCTTTACTTTACTTTTTTTTTAATATTCTTTACTTTATATATATGGAAAGAAGTTCCAAATTCAAAGTTTCCAAAATATTATTAATATCAAAATAAGAATATAAAGAAAGTATAAATTAAAATTAAGAATATTAATAATATAAATATTAAAAAATAAAGGGGACTAGTAAAAAAGTGATTACCTTTTATGTGTTACTTTATGCTCCCTCCGAACATTTTAGATGTCCCATTTGGGTTTTCACGGTTATTAAGGGGACTAGTAAAAGTGGGGATATTTAGGTTAAATAAAGATAAACCAAAAAGAAAATGAGACAATTAATATGAATTTGGCAAATAAGGAAATGAGCCAACTCAAAAGATTCGGACGGAGTATATATAATATAAAGTCACACACAAATATCACGTAAACTATTTTCTGTAACAAATTCACAACAAAGAGGGAAGAAAAAAACCCCAGATCGAAATTCGCAAAAGAAAGATGAAGAGGGATAGAGATCGCGAAGTATCAAACGACGATAATGGCAATGACAAAGGAAAGAGTAGCAGCAGCAATTATGGGATTCCGAGTACTAATACTCATGATTCGTATAATTATCCCAATCAACCCAAGAGAAATTTTATGCAAAAACATTATCATCCTGGTGCATTCTTTCAATCTGATCCCGATGATCTTACCGGAACTGCTGGATTTGACGAAATTTACCGGAGAGATTTCTCGGCGCCGACAGGAGAGGATAAGATGAACAAAACAATTCTTCCTAAATCAATGCAGGTCAAGAATTTTGGTCGACGTGGAAGAACTAAATGGACTCATCTCTCTAATGAAGATACCACTGATTTTAATTCTCCGTAATGTCTCTCTTCTTCACTATTTAAATTTCTATTTGTTTGATTAAATTAAATCATGATAATTGCGTTTATTTGATAAATGATGTAGATTTCAGAAATTAGGGTTCTTGTATAGATTTTTATGCATGATTTGAAAATTGATTGATTAATACTAGTATATATACAACTCTTAAATCATGATAATTGCGTTTATTGATTGATTGATTTGAAAATGTGTGATAGTTAGATAATTTAATTTATTAAAGTAGCCAGAAACCTTAACCTTAAATTGGTTTTTGAGTGAAAATTGATTGAAATATTTTATTTTATTTTATTTTTTTAATAATACTTGATTTATTAATAAACAGTCATACGACATCTACATTAGACATAAAAATTAGCAAATACATAACAACTTAAACCAAATATAATTCAAAATTAACAAAATTACGATCATTGTGTATGAGATCTGACAATTCTTAATATCCCCTTCCACATCGTTGTTTGATACAAGTCTTCTACGAGGGGTCTTTCGATCTGTTATAGTCTTGAGATAGACTTGAATTAGATTTAGTAGATGGTAATTGGAATTTTGATGTCTGTTGCATCATCGCATTAGTCATTACCAACAAATCAACTAAAACCAAAATTCATAACAATAAACTCTCACAAGGAGAGACAACAAAACCCAATATATGGTTAATCAACCCAATGAATGGGTAGAACAAACTCCTGCAGGGAGAGCACAAAAATTTATTCTAATCATATTCAAAAAACTTAAAAGGGAGAAGTTAGGGGCTTACCTTCAACCTTTAAAAATCGATAATAGCTCTAAACCAACTATAGATATTAGAGTTTTTCTAGAGAATGAAGAGAGAAAAAGCGATGCGGTGGCTAGGGTTTTTTTTTTCATCTTGATGAAAATTTTATTTGACTAATGTTGATGAAAATTGATTGATTAATTCTACTCTTTCCTTTTCTGAAATTTGTGATAATTACAATATTATATTTAAGGATTCGGAAAATTGATAGAAAGCTATAAACTATACTGACAAATAGTAAGTAATAATCATACAAGTTACTCAATTGACCCCTTAAACATAACCCATCTAAGCTGTTGGCTAATTATACTTGATGGATGCTGTTGAAATGAAAATGTTTTTTTACATGCTTAAACTTTTGTTCATAATGGTATTGCAGGTGGTCATACAACAGTAAGCCCCTTTCCGAAAAATACAATGCAAGAATGGCTGGAATGGATAAGCCAATAGCAAGGCCTAAAGGCAACAAGAAGCTGAAGGACTGGGACATTTGAATTACTCGTCCTTGTTGGTTAGCTAGCCCATTTTTTCTGTTTATATTTTCTGTTCTATTTTAAACTTGGAAAAACAATTCACAACAAGATTTAAGAGTTGTAATTTGCACTACACTTATTAATGAGTACCACAATGTTGTCAGAATTATATTGATCTTGTTCTCTTTAGATCTGGAATCCGTTAGGTCAGATTTCTTTGGATAGAGTTTAAATTCGGGGTTGTCGTTTCAAGAGCCAAATCCTTCAAAGAGGAAACTCATGGTTTAATGTAAAAACACCGTAACGGTTGCGATTGCGGTAATGGAACGCTGATGCGATAACGTGAGTGATGCGGCTATCATAACGTCTAAATACCGGTTGAAACCATGACAAATCTCTGCGGTTTTGTTTACACTTTTACAACGCGGGAAATATCGGTTCGTTTATTTTGAAAATCTTTACAACGCGTCATTGGCCTTATCTTTATTTTATTCTATGGTTTAATATGTGAAGGGCCAAACAATGGAAGTGATCGAGAAGCTAGAACAGATTCTTTTGACTCAAGAATAGAGGGGTTCGGGTCGGGTCAAAATTTAAATGGGACAGACCGGGTCAAGCACATTTAAATACGATCCACTTTTAAAAAAAAGTTCATTAGATAGTCTTTTTTTATTATACCTTGTCTGTTAGGTTAATTCAATTATTAATATAACAATATTAAAATATTAAAAAAGTAAAAAAAAAAAATTCACAACCAATTCCTATAATTATCCGGCCCGACCCTTTACACAAAGGTCGTTAATGACCCCACCCATTATTGACCTGACCAGTTGATGACCCGTTAAAATGTTATTCGAACCTTGACCCGTTGGGTCGACCCGCCCTGTTGAATACCTCTAATCAAGAAGAAATGTGGTTGAATGGAGGTGAATGAGCATGCAAAAGGTTCTACTCATCTACCTAATCAGATTAGATTTACTCAACGATTTGCTTTCACAAATTCTAGGAAAATTTACCAAAAATAATCCAACCTATCATGATTTTTCTATAATGATCTCACCTATTGATTAATCATGAATAATCTCAACTTTGAGAGATATTTTGCTAGAGTAAACTCGGTGACCAGATGATTTGTTATAGCAAATTTTATTTTTTAAAAAAAAAAGATAAATTAAAATAAAATGTAAAAAAAAATTTAAAATGTTCACAAAAAATTTACTACCTCCGTTCCATTTTACTTGCAACACTTACCATTTTTGGAAGTTTCTTATTACTTGCAACATTACTATTTTTGGCAAAAATAATCTACTTATTTTATCCTCACTTTATTCCTAATATCCCACTATCACCATCAATCATACATCATTCTATTAATTATTTAATATACCCACAAGTCACAACCACTATCTATTTATAATAATTTTTTTTATTTCTACCCCACATTTCACCATCAATCATAAATCATCCCTACTTTTACCATACTGATTTGACGACCCTTAAAAAACGTGCTAAACTCAATGGTGCAACTAAAACGGAACGGAGGAAGTATGATTTTTTTATTATTTAGAATTTTTTATGTAAAATTTCAAAATTTTTCACTAATTTTAAATTAATTTTCGATTTACTTTTGTGGTGTAATACCTACTATAACAGGTCATCGGGTTACCTAAGCCTATTCTAGGCAAATACCCTTTAAAGTTGGAATTATTCATGGTTAATCAATGGGTTGGATTATTGTAGGAAAATCCCGAATATGTTGGATTATTCTGGATAAATTTTCCAAAATTTAATCTCATTAAGTACATTCAAGAGTAGTATATCCTATATTTACTTTATGGCATTAGTGACAAGATAAGGTATGCATTCGTACCCTCTCTAGCCGACCCTCTCGGATCATACCTTTGGGATAATAGAACATATTGGGATATCAATACATTGAAGAGGCTACAATATTTTTGTTAGCAAGGCCGCATGATAACACCTTGGTCAAGGAGCAGTATCAATCAACTGGCTCTAAATGACAAAAGTATGGTCATAAGTCATAACTTCCATACGGTGATCCTTTTGGATCTCACCTTGAAAACTATTAAATTAACTAGATACTACTCCAGTGGAGTCACGCTAATTAAGTAATCAAAGTTCATCAATAGGGGAATCATTTCACTTCAAGTAGACATAATTCAATTTATACTAAGGAAATTGTTCTCATATTCTACAAATAACTTTGTTATGTTCACCTATATCACTCTAAGTTCAAGGACATCATGACCAGTTCCTACTCATAAGTCATAAGTATAGTTTATTACTTGAAAGTACTCTATAGTTTCAGTGTAGCGCATATATACACAAATATTGATAATACTTTGAAAAAAATGCATATAATAGTTAAATACTGCGTGTATGTACTTGTACGTAGCTATTACAAGACGATAAAGTTACAATAAATCATCAAAACAAGGTTTTAACTCCCTCTTATGGACTAATAAGCCTACTTATCTATTTTTTAAGAATAATTAAATGTTAAGAAACTCAAATATTCCCCATTCAAGTTAAGTTTTTAGTTATTACAATATACACATAAACAATAATCAAATTATTATCGCTATGATATATGACACAAATTCAACAATCAAACAAGCTTTGCCAACAACTAATAAACAATAAATAAAAAAAAACTCTGAATCATCTTTTGAATTTAACAAGATTCGATTTATATATAACAAATCACATTACCATATAATGCCATAAACTACTAACATTCAAATTACAATGTAGAACATAATGCTAATAATGATGATGACACTTGTAACAATGAGGAGCTATAAATAATTTACTACATTATACGACGATGCTCGCAATGACAAGAGGTAAACTTCAACCAATAACTTACAACGATGGCAACTATAATAGCACCTTTTTACTTCAACAACTAGGCTGCACACGATTTAGTCTGGTCTGATTTAACAGAAAAATCAGACAAGACTAGAAATTCTGGTCTGAAAATTTTTCATACCAGACCAGACCATTCAAGTTCCCAGGCCGGACAAGACCAGATCATTCTAGAACGGTATAGTCTGGTTTGGTTTACGATTTTTTTCTTTTTTATGTATTTTTTAATTGAGAATTTAAGATAATGTATTCATCTATACGTACACAAATATTAATATACTAAGATACAAACCCGTGCAATGTACGGATTTTTAAATACATTTATATCTTAATGAAATTTTAGACGAACGAACATCTTCAATTATTGATGTTTTATAGGAAAACATCTTCCATTCATGTTAAGTTGATCTATACTCAACCGCTGCAGGGTTAACTCTAAATTTTACAAAAAATATGATTTTCTTAACACACATGATTTAGAATGACTTAACATTGTAAATTTTCCCATTGAATCCATTATAGATGTTCCCTTTTCATCCACCATTATTAAGTGAATAGATGTGGTCACATCTCTCTTTATACTCTCACATATGTATGACCTTTCCATTGATTTTTCATGTCCCCTATCACCTTGTATTTCCTGAATGTAATTTTAGCTCACAGTTATAATTGAAAATATTATTCACCAACACTGAAGCTTGAGAAAAAAAAATGATATGAGCAAATAATTAAATTGGTCAAATGGTGTATTATATTGTAGTTCATGCCATTCTATTGAAAGACAATTTCTATTTTTGTCAACTTATAAAATTGACTGAATTGAAATTCCTTCAATTAATATTCCCGCCATTAATATAAATCATAATTTTTTATTTTCGTAAAAGAATAATATTGTCTGAATTGAAATTCCTGCAATTATTACTCCTGCCATTATTATGAATCCAACGTTTTATTATTTTAAAAGAATAAAATTGACTGAATTGAAAATCTTGCAACTAATATTCCTGCCATTAATATTTATGCCATTAATATAAATCCAAATTTTTATATTTGTAAAGAATAAACTTGACTGAATTGAAATTCCTGCAATTATTCCTGACATTAATATGAATGCAACATTTTATTTCCGTAAATTATTAAAATCCATTGAATTGTAAATCATTTAATTAATACTCATGCCATAAATACTCTTACAATGATGGCCAATAAAATAATTACAAATGACACCCTCATATTCACTCTAATTTTCTATACTATACATCAAAATTAATATAGTGTATGATATTCCGAGTCTTAAATTTAGTCTACAAAAGCCTTTAATTCAAGCACATTACCATAAAAAATTAATCACCAATCACCATTCACAAAATATCTAGTTCGTATAAACGTTTCAAGTCTTCTACTATGAATAAACAAAATATATCACCAAAGAAGAGCGTCTGATAGTAAAAGACGAGTGTCGTTTTATTTCTTGAGAGTAGAGATAGAGATAGAGATGGAGATGGAGGCTAGAGGTGTTCAATGGGGCGGGTCGATCCAACGGATCAAAGGTCGGGTCATATTTAACGGGTCATTAGCGGGTCGAGTCAATAATGGGGCGGGTCATTAACGGGCCTTGGTGTAAAGGGTCGGGTCGGGCCGGGTCGGATAATTATAAGTATTAATTGCGGAAAAAAAATTACCACTTTTTTTTATATTTTTAAACGATATTATTATATACATAAGTGGGTCGATCCATCGGGCCATAAAGTATAATAAAAAAATTATTTTATGAACTTTTCAAAAAAGGGTCAAATTGGGTCGGATTTAAATGGGATTGACCCGCCCCATTCAGTTTAACATTTGACATGTGATAACGGGTTTTTAACGCGTCGTTTTACGCTAAGAACCTTGGTTAATCAAACACATTTATAATCACCCAAAATAATACTACAACGAGCGTAGCGGTAAGTCGGGGGTCGAACCACAAGGAACAAGGGATGTTAGACTAAAGAGTTGGTGTGGGAAAGGTTGATGGTGTGTAGGTAAGAGGATGGGTGAACTAAACTGGGATGAAAACAAACAATGAAAGAAAGCGGGCTTAGGCTAGGTCCACCCTAGGTAGGTCTATTGAAAATAGAGATAGGCTAGGTCGAAGGAGATCGAACGAAGGTCAATCGAGACACTCTAGATGGCATGGGGAAGTTGATGACCTATAGTCAATACGAACGACCCATAATCGCCCTATGTCTCGCAAGGGAGTGGCAGGACAAGATATGCATCGAATATCAATCAATCAAACCAACATCAACCTCAATCATCTTCCTAAACATTAAACACAAGACCAAAACCCTAGGATTTCTCTAACCCAAAACCCTAAAATCTACTCTAGCATATGAAAGGAAGAAACAAGAAGAGAGGAAAGCAATAAACCTATTCTAGAAAGCATTAAAGAAACAAAAGACATGAAAACATTAAATAGAAAGCATAAAGAATAAGAAAGCATTAAGGTCTACACTAGAAAAGCAATAAATGAAAGCATGAAAGAAGGAAAGCATTAAATGACATGAATGAAAGATAAACAAGAGTAAATGAAAGCAATAAAGAAAGATAGAAAGATAAACTTACATAAACAAGGGTGCTTGAATGAAGGGAATTGAAATTACAAGACTTGAAATGTAAAGGAAAGCATAAAAATCTAATTCTAGGGCAAAAACTAAGAGAAAAGCAATAAAGGGTGATGAACAAGAGAGGGAGGGTTACTCCCAATCAAGTCATCGGGTTTTAGTTCATAAGAGTGCCCTTATATAGGCTACAAGAAGTGGGAACAAAAGCCCTAAAAATATCCTACGTGGCAAGCTTCGAAGAGAAATCGAAATCGCGAAGAACTGTGTCGCATTCGCCCGAAGGCAGCCCAAGATTCGCCCGAATGGGCCCAGATTCGACCGAATCTGGGTCAGATTCGCCCGAATTGAAATGTCTTGGTCTTTTGATTGAGCTGCAGTTTGGAGATTCGACCTGGGTTCGACCTTGCTTCGACCCAGGTTCGACCGAATTGCCCTAGATTCGCCCGAATTGGCTTCATTCGCCATTTCCAGAGGCTTTGGACATTTGACTTGGGCTGCTGCACATGGCTTCGACCGAAGGCTCCTCACATTCGACCGAATGTGAGCCTTTTGGCCACTTTGAGGCTTCAACTCATCATCAAACGAACTCCGAACTTTGCGATACTTTCGGAGGTGACCCGAAACACTTGTGGGAGCCTCGAAATGCGTGCCACTTCTTCGACTTTGACGTTTAAGCCTCAAACTCAACCCGAATCACCTCGAAATGAGCTCCGATCTTCTTGATATCTTCGGGAATAACCCGAAACATTTGTGAGAGCCTCGGAACGCGTGAATTTCTCTTCGATTCAAGTGCCGAAATCTCGTACGCAACGGAAACACCTCAAAATCTCCCGAAAACACCTAAAAACACTAAAAAGCACATGGGGACAAGATCGAAGTGAAATCATGCGTAAAGTATGCAAAAAGCCAATATAAAACGCGAGAATCGACATATAAATGGGGAGATAAATGTGCTCTAAATTGAGCACATCAACATGACCCGCCCTGCCCCGGCCCATTTCAATTTCGACCCGCCCCGTCCCAATCCGGCCCGTTGAACACCTCTAATGGAGACTCACTTGATTGGTGAAGCTGAGAGCCAAAAAGTAAAAGAAGAGCGTCATTTGCTTTCTTGAGAACAAAGAACTAGGGTCTCCACTTCTATACTTATACTTACTATATACTAAAACAAAATACAACTGACATAAGCAACTCAAAAAATTAATGAGTTGTCATCTTCACATGAGATTGATGATGTCATTTAATAATAATGACTATAGGAATATTAAATGTTAAAGATGTTTATAAGATGATTAATTTGACTATCGTTAAAAAACTTTAAGTTTTTTTCTTAAATGTAGAGTATAACATATACTTTTAAAATTTAATAACCAATGTAATAAATATAATAGTAGTATATAATAAAGATGCACAAATTATTATCATTAATTTTTAATTTACAAAGCATCATTGATTTATATTTATTTAAAAAAACATTCATTCATTTACAAATTAATTATATTTTTTTTAATTATAATACTTTTAAAAAAGTTCACTAAAATGCTAATTATATTTATAGATACAATTTACAATGCGTCAATGCTTTATCAATATTATAATGATAACTATAAAAAAAGTTTGAATTTCAATTTCATGAATTGAATAAAATGTGTATTAAGAAATAATTAAAATTAATGTAATACTATGCCCTATTCAATTTATTTGTTTTTTACATCAAAATGAAAAAAACCGTACATCGCACGGGAATAATCTAGTTTTTAAACAAATAGAAGTTCTAATATTTGTATCAAATGGTGCTTGGGCCGCCAGAAAGAATTCTAAACTAGGGCCTTCTCATATATTAATGTGGGTTTCGGTCTATGGTTTACGGTTTTCACCAAATCGGAATTTATTACGGTTTTCCGACCTATCTGGTTTGAAAATTTTAAAACCTAGATCAAACCGAAAATCGTATTTCTTTTTTTAAAAAAATAGACTAGACCATTTAAATCGTAGACCAAACCAAATATAAATTACGATTTAGTCTTAGCTAATTTACGATTTAGACCAAACTCTGTTCATCTCTATCAACAACAATGACGACAAAACACTAATCGACTCTTACTACAACAATAACAACCCCGCCCTTATAACTCCAAAACAATTAACAACCAGTTGGCATGACTAACAACCACTACCCATATTCTTAAATAATCCCAATTAACAAGCTTAACAATAACTCCACTTAACAACACAAATACGATAATTAACCATTATAACCTCCACCATGCTTAACTACCACCATAACCACTACTAATGACCATTACTAGCATTATTACCACAATATTCAGCCAAAAATAAGCTATTAAAAAGCTTACACAAATATATCCAATATTTAACACACCACCGAAATAAAGCATAATAGCATACACCATTAATAATTCAATTCTAATTCAAATAGAAGAAAAATAGATAATTTTTATGAGAAAAAGACAGAAGTAATTGTGATAATTATGTTTAATGAGACGTAGATAATCAAGATATTAAAGTCTATTTGACGTAATAGCGTATTTAGTACTTTAGTTATTAGGAAACAATATCACGATTGTTATTGTCAATCCTTCTCAAGTTTAATTACTCCTCTGTAGATTTCGTCCATCTCTAAACACGACTTACTTCTCCTCAATTTGAATAAAGAAATTAAATTTTGCAAAATGAGAAAAAAAAGAGATCCATGTTTTATCAATAAAAATAATAAAAATAAAAAGTAATTAAAACTTGAATTTATAAATAATAAATCATTCATATGCATAGAAAAAATATGATACCAAAAATCAATAGATAAAATATTTTAAAAAATAAAAGATAAAAATAGACTAATGTAGGAGATATGACCCATTCATCGAGATTGGTGACATGCTTTACTTCTATCTTTGATTCGAATTATCTAAACTCAAAAAATCTTTAGGGATAGATAATTAAAAAAAATTAAAAAATCATTCTTTTAGATATGAGAATAGAGGAAAGATAGAGAATTTTTTTGAAAAAAAAATAAAAGTAATCTTCCATCACAAGTTGCAATAATCTTCAAATAAATGTGATAATTAGTCTAGTGATACATTAAAAGTCATTAATATTGTAGTAATTAATTGCTTAATTGTAGGGATTATTATAGTAGATAATCTATATAGCGTATTTAGTACTCTAGTTTTTAGGCGGGAACCAAACTTATCAGAACATGACATGTGTCCTTAGGTGGTCTCTGTTTTAGTATTATATATAGATATAGATTTTGTGAATTGTTACGTTGTGTATACATGTATATGTATATTAGTTGTGAATTGTAAAATAAACTTGAATTGTAAATTTGTATTGTATTATGGATTTAAAATTTTAATCTGTTCGTTGTATAATAAACTTGATTTGTGAATTAATACATAATGTACATATGCATGTATATATTAGTTGTGAATTGTATAATGGACTTGAATTGTGAATATGAGATATCAATGAATCTAATATATCCCACTACAACATAATTTGCTTTCAATGGGATATATTTAGCGATATTTAATTTAAATGTTGTTATTTCAAATTTCTTATAGTGTATATAGAGGATTTAATGACATTTATTAGAATCTCTAACAGCATTTTAAAAAGTCACACTAAAGCTTTTAGCGACATAGGATTAAGTGATAATTCTCACAAATGCCACTATAGACTATAGTGACAATTACATATGTCACTAAAGACCAAATTAAGTGTCGCTAAATCACATTATATTGGAACTTAAAATAAAAACCAATAATTATTACACTAAAATTATGAGTCAGTGGCATTTTTTTAATGTCATTAAATCTAATGTCGCAAAAAGCTAAATTTGTCGTATGTTTTATTAATATTTCTTATTGTTTGAATAAGTGTTAATATCCAAATACTCTAAATCATGTCTAATGACAACCAAAACGGCGAGAAGTTGACCAATAAGTTTTCCATGATGTTTTAAAGACCTTAAAAATTATGTTAAATGTTGAATCAAGATCCGATTCCCGCAATGTTGATGATGACTTTGAGTACCTCGTAGCTCACGTGATGTCTTACACACTTGAGAATGGTGCGCAGTGTGCCATGGGTTATGGAGTGTTAAAGTTTGGGTCTCTTGACCAAGTGATTGATGATGATTTGAGGTGTCTTAGTGAAGAGAAGACACGAAGAATGGGAGGGATTGAAGTTTGCTTGACAGGTCGAGCATCTATGGCTCGATCGAACCTTAATGGAGCAGCAAGACAGTAGTTGCAGGCCGCTCACTCGCTTGGTCGAGCCACAGCCGCTCGGTCGAGCGACCAGCAGGTCAAGCCACAGCCACTCGGTCGAGCGACCAACAGGTCAAGCTACGACGGTTTCGGTTTTATTGTTATGGTTTATTGTGCTTTTTAAGCCATTGCCCTAAGTCTCCTAATATGTCTTAGGACTATAAATAGGAGTCTTAGGAGTGTATTAGGATATTGAGAGAGTCACACACAAGATTGAAAGCTAGGGTTAACACCAAGAGAGTTCTTCATTCTTGTTTATGCATTTTGTGAGAGATTGAAGTAAAGGTGAGTCATTAATGTATTGTTGCTTATATTATCGATAAGATACTTTGTTATAGGGGATGTATCATAAGATACCTCATATATTGTTGTGTTGTGCCATTGTTGTTGCTTGCTCTGTTTTAGTTGTTTCATTGCACTTTGTTGTTGTCTTTGTTTCTTCACTAAAGTCATAGCCCATTCACCAAAATCGGTATAAAATCGTTAGGTTAGATTTGTGGGTGAAAGTTTGTGCCTTTGGTGGAGAATCAATATAATGGTGCAAAGTTTCATATTCCATTGCTTAATCGGAAAATGAATTTTTCGGTGTGGAGGAGCACCATAGAGGACTTGTTGGTGCAACAACGGATTGACGATGCTCTTGAGAAGAGCAGACCCACAACAATGGATGAAGTGAAGTGGGTGGCCATGAAGAAAAAGGCGGTAAGCACTATAAGGCTTATCATTGCACCCGAAATCAAGTATAACTACTTGATGGAGACCAACCACAATGTGTTGTCGGAGAAGGTTCAAAAGGTGTATGCTTTGAAGTCTCTCACCAACAAAATTTGCGTGAGATGGGAGTTGTATCAACTCATGAAGGAGGATGATACAAGTATGCAAGATCACATTAACACATTCAACTAAAGTTTGGGTCTCCTGATCAAGTGATGATTGATGATGGTTTGAGGTGTCTTGGTGAAGAGAATACACCATGAATAGGAAGGGTTTTCAGTTCGCTCGACAGGTTGAGCCACAGCCGCTTGGTCGAGCGAGCAACAGGTCAACACACGACAGTTTCTATTTTATTGCTACGGTTTTGTGGGCTTATTAAGCCATTGGCCCTAAGTCTCCCAATATGTCTTAGGAGTTAGGACTAGGGATGGGCATGGGTTCGATCTGGGTCAGGTCCAGCAAGACCCAGATCCAGACCCTAATTTTTTTATTGGATCCAGACTTGGATCCGGATCCGTAGGTCCAGCAATAGGTCAAAATACTTAAGTTGTCCCAAGTCTTTTATTTCAAATTCACGAGATAATTGTTTCTTAAGAATACAAATCTCTTTCTTATCATCTCCGATAATAATCATATCATCCATGTAGATAATAAAACATGTGATATGATCATTTCGCCTCTTAAGGAACAAAATGTGGTGAGAGTTTCTTTGTTTGTAGCGAAATTTCGTCATTGCTGCGGTGAATCTCCCAACCATAGAGAGACTTTTTCAACTTGCATCCTTCCCTGGATTATAGTAACTAGAGAAACCCGGAGGTGCCTTCATATACACCTCCTATTCAATTCTCCCATGTAAGAAGACATTCTTCACATCAAAAATAGTGTAGTGGCCAATCATTGTTTGCAGCAATAAAGAATAGAATCCAAATTGTATCAATTTTGGCTGGAGAGAAGGTTTCAGAGTAATCCACTACATACGTCTGAGTATATCCTTGTGCTACCAATTTGGCTGTTTACCGCTCGATAGTACCAACAGCCAAATATTTGATGGTGTATACCCATCTGCATCCAACTGTCTTTTTTCCCTTTTGAAACTCACACTTCTCCCATGTTTCATTTTTGTCAAGAGCAGATATCTCTTCTTCAATTCCCTTTTTTCAGTTCGGATCCCAAAGAGCTTCTTCAACATTATTAGGCACAATACTAGAATAAAGAGAAGTATTGAAGGCCACTATTGTTAATCAATATTCACTCTATTTACTGGATATCGAGACCTTTGTGGCTTAGTTTCGATATCATATTTCCTCGGAAGAATTCCCCTTGTACTTCTATGTGGTAACTCATACCTGTTTGATATCTCAACATTAGGCATATCACTAAGCACATCATCAGTCAATCGTACATCATCAGACAATATCTCATCAGTCGACACTGTACTGGGTATATCATCAACAAATAGTACAGGTTCAGGTGTTAACTCTGGCTCACTAGGATGCTCATCAGATAGGTTTGGAGTGATCTGAGATGAAGATACTATGTGGTCAGTAGCCGTGTCAGCGGTGTTACCTACTTGCTCTGGAGGGTCCCTTCTTATTGGATAAGTCAGCCAGCTTAGGTCTTTACCAACACTCTCCCCCTGAGGACCAGGCTGGGAATAATAGTAAGACTCTTTAAAGAACTCACAGTCCATTGTAGTATATATCTTATTATGAACTTGGTCAAAAAACCGATACCTTTTTTTTAGAAACCTGATAACCCACAAAGACACATTAAACAGCCTAAGGTTCAAGTTTGTTTCTATCTCGCTTGGGGAGTTGAACATAGACAACACATCCCAAAACACGGGGAGGTAAAGAGTGGGAGGAAAGAATGGGGGTATATAAGTTTAGAGAGTATGTATGAAAGACACAAGATTCAAAGTTTGGATATGGGTGCAATTAGTAAGAGCAATAGAAAGAAGATCAGAAGTGTCAAAAGTCAATGTATCCATAGCCCCGCAATCAAAATTCCACAGATGGAAATTTGGCGTGCACAATAAACCCACATTTTGAAAATCTGATTTGGGATTTGAAGGAAAAGAGCTTGTATATAAAATGTGGGCCGTGTGAGGTTCTGTGAGAATTTGGGCTTTGAGATTTTGGATATGGAAATCTGATTTGGGTTTGTGAGTCTTAGTATAAAACGTCTTTCTTGGGCAACAAATCCCCATTTGCATAGGATAACGATATCTTTCTTCCTTCTTTGAAAATTTTGAGCCTTCATCGTCATTGTTTAAAGTTAATACCATATCTCATCTCCAGTACAGGGAAAAATTGGTTGCCATTTGGAGTGGCAGCCGCTTGACACGCCATGTCGTCGGTTTGTACTGTTAGATCCTTGGTGGTGGCTAGTCACCGGTGGCTGTCACGATGGGTTTTGTTTTTTGTTGTTGTGTTTGAAAAAACAAGCTTGAATACCGCCAAAAAAGATACTAGAGCAAGGCGTTTTCGGTCGGTAATTGTAATTTTTGTTTCATTGTGTCTTAGTTCTGGTTTCGGTATGATGAAAAAGGCACCATTTGGGGTGGGTCTTGCCAGAAAATATTTTTCAGATTTAAAAATTCTTTTGTTGGTGTTGAGCCGTCTTGATTGCAACAAAGGGTTAGGTGATCAATACCGATTTTTTATATCCATCTATAGGTAAGCTATTTTGGTAATTGATGAGAACCGAAAAAATCATCGGATCTTAGATTTAAACCGTAAGGCTTTGATACTATGAAGAAAATAATAATGCGAAAAATAAATTTTTTGTCGAATGAATACCGATTTTGTAATAATTAATCAAACAAACAATGGCTCCTATATATACAAGAATAAGAGTACTAATCTAGGAAACAAAATAAATACAAAATAATTCACAAAATAATATTATGCAATTTTTTTTTTTGTTGAATCTAGGGTCAAAATCTAGGTACAAAATGTTTTTTTTTTGTTTTTTTCTTAATATAAACAGTATGCTATGCAATTTTTCCTCCATTTGTATAGAATTATTTAAACAATTTTAGCTAACAAGGATGTTTTTTCTAATATTGTATGCTAATTGAGTGACCAAATATATTAAGTTTTCCAACATTAAATTAGCGAAATATTCATGAAGCCTTTCGATTTTAATAGTACAATACTATAGTTACATGACCAAATTTCAAATTACATAATTCAACAACATTCTAATTTTCACATCACTCAATATCCAAAATATTAGAAGTTTCAAAACAAACAAACAAATACACATAATACTTTTATATATTAAAAAAATAACTACTAAATGGTCTAAGTATTGAATATGGGTCTCAAAAGTGTAAACCTAGACCCTGATCTTGACCCTTAGAGCATAGACACAAATCTGACCCGAACCCTTAACGTTTAAAAATAGGTGGATCCAGATTCTTTATTAGATTTTGGGTTCGGTCCAGACCCTTATCCAAGATCCATACCCATTACAATAAAAATTGTAGTAACACTAGTGGAACAAAGTCTATTTGCTGCGATTTTAATGCCCTTATATGCTGCGGTATTGAACCCAAGCATTTGTCGTAGCAGCAGATAGGCGTAATTAAATGTTGCGGTTTAAAACTACAGCATAAAAGTGCATTATATGCTGCGGTTTTTGGTAGAACTGGTTCTAGTGCAAATCTTGTAATTGCTGCCTCAAAGGTTATAAAACACAAAAACACCATTTGATAAAAAATTCTGCTGGAACTTCCATTCAATTTCAAAACTAGACATTTATAATCTCTACATATTCAACAAAACTGCTTGGAAAATTTTCTAGAAACTACAAAGAAGCAATAGTTATTCTTATTATAATTGTGTAACATTTGAATCCTTTTCTTAATGAGCACTACCTAAAATTGAAAGTTTAAACAATAAGACAAGGTAAAACATCTTATTACTCCCAAATTTACATATATAGAAACAATCATAGAAGTGACTAAGAAAAAATAGGTGCCTCTACATCATGGTAATTACGGTTTAGCATTGGCCAATGATTTTTTCAATACCGACCTCTATGATGATCAATACACACTTCAAGATGCTTGAGTTTGTCATAACCAAAGAGTTGGTTATAATAAACTCGATCTCTAGAAAGAAAAGCGAGCACTTAATTACATATAAAGGTGGTGATAATGTAATCCAAATTGACTATCTTTTAGTATATAAAGGGGATCAGACCTTATGCTTGGATTATAAGGTGATTTTGGGTACAAAGATGCTAAACCAACTTAAATTGTAACACCCCGAGATTTTCTGACTTCATTAATTAATATTTTAATAACTTTTAAGGATTTTATAATTATATTAAATTAATTTTAAAGTAGCTTAATAAGTTTCGTTTGTAAACGAATTTAATAATAATAATAATAATAATAATAATAATAATAATAATAATAATAAAATTAATATTTATAATAATATTCATGATAAGAGTACTAATAAAACCCTAGCTCTTAAGATTCAAGAGCCGTCATTTCAATTTTTTTTCTAAGAGACAAACCCATTTCCATTCTCCCTTCTCTTTCTTCCTCCTTTCCTCTCTTCTCCCTTCCCCCACCAGCCACTGGCGGCACCGCCCAGACAGCAGCCGGCGGCCACCTCCCTCCTTCCCCTCTCTCACGTCCGGCAGCCACCACATCCGGGTGGCTTGACCTCGCGCACCACCACCGACAGCAGCCTAGGCTGCCTCATCTTTCTCTTCTCTTATTTCTTCTCATTGTAAGCTATATTTTCCCCTCTTTGTAAGAAATCATTTACCTAATTTAAGTTTGTATGTTTTTGATATTTAATCTCTTATTATTTAGAGTTTATTTTTGTTAAATTTGAGTATGTTATCTTGATTTTTGTTATGGGTTTGGTGACTATGGTGATTTGAAAATAGATATTTAGAGTTTGATGAATTAGAGTTTGATGAATTAGAGTTTATAATGTGGTATTTGAAAATAGATATTATGAATTAGAGTTTGATGAATTAGAGTTTGATGAATTAGAGTTTATAATGTGGTGATTGAAAATAGATATTTAGAATTTATATTTAGAGTATATAATGAATTTAAATGTGGTATTTTGGGGTAAATTCATGAATCTTGGTTTAGATTAAGTAATATCTTGATAGAATTTAAAGTGAGTAGATATTAGAAAGTGTAATTTGAACTTGAATTAGTTAGAATTTGATGAATTAGAAGTAGTATGTACTACTTTTGTGGTTTGGATGGTGTTTTATTAATTTAAAATAGTGTGTAAGCTTTGTTTATGTGATATGGTTGATGAATGGTGGCTAGTTATTGTTTATATGACTTTACTCATGGTGGTATAACTAGTATTGTTGATACCCATTGTTGTAGAGTAAAGGATAATAATAATTACTAAGAGAAATTAAGGATTGGATTGTCATTCATGAAAGTATCGTCATAGTTATAGTCGTTTGATGAGGTGGTTAGTTTTGAGCTTGATTGTTATATGGAGATGTTCAATTGTGTTGCTAAGTTTTATGACTTTGACCCAAGTTATACAATCGTTATTAATTCGTCAAGCTACAAATTTAATTTGCTCTTAATCGTTTTATTCTAAAACCTTGGAAAAGTAATAAATCATCACTACCATAAATAATATGATTGATGATTTGGTGTAATATCATATATTATGTGTCCCTAAACTTTCCCATTAGTAGTTTGATTAAAGCACAAGCATAGAGTCGCGTTAGTTCACTTGAACACATCTTTGTGTAGAATTCATTGGACTCTAAGTTATGGTTTGATTGGAATTGATGATAGTTCATGTGTGAACATGGGTTGAATTTATTACATGAGTGTGTTTAGAATGAGCATTAATTTGAATTGAAACTTATTCGGCTAATAGTGTAGTTCGTATGGAGTCAGTCTCCTGAATGATGTGAAGTAAGCTTATTAGACTTACTTTTAGCGTGTATAGGTGCCGGTTCATAAGAGGGGCGTAAGAACCTCTTTCAAGTGATTTTGCGACTTGTTATCTTCGGCTTCAAGTAAGTACCTGTAGCTAATTCTTGCATCATAAATATGTTTTACGTGTGTACCAATACTATATGAGTGCGTTGGATCTATTTTGCTATTTAATATTATTAAGTTCGTGTTAAAAGTGTGAGCGTTATAGAAATAGTAGAGAATGGGTGATGATATCACAAGAGTAGAATGATGGATTATATGAGATGAATTGGAATGAGTTCCTTATTGATGAGATACTAAGTTGGATAATTATTGTGACTCCAATGTTGGTACCCAATTTGGATTAGTTCGAGGCATGGCCGTCTATATATGGATTACTTTATGCGGGGTATGATCATACTTTGCCATTGGCCAGATGGCGCACGAGCCTTGGGAGGTGTTCCATGTGGGTCTTGCAAACCCCAATATGGTGGCCTCAGTCACATAAGAGGATATATATAAAAGCAATTGAAGAGATAGAAGGCGGTGAAGATATTGAGAGTATATTGAATTGAGAAATTGATGGAGTAGAGGTTTACCGTTGGGATGCCTTCCTCCCTTGCTTTGTGGAATTGTTTATTGGTTACATATGTATAATTCATTGTTAGATTCTTGGCTATCTGTTGTTTCCTTGTTGATGGCTTATCTTTGATGGCCCCGCTATGACACGTTGGTCATGACCTTCACGTTGAGCGATAGGGGTATCATAGATAACACCTAGCAGGTTTTTGGAGTTTCTTTGCATTGCATACGGGGGGATGTGAGTGAGAACCTTGACGCGTGCCATATTCTAACTATTTTGACAATACATGTAGTTTTGAATTGTAATTGCGTATGTTTTTGGTTTGAGGCGCGTGCCCTCCTTTTGATGTAATTAGTTCCGCTGCAAAGTTTTATTTCGCTTTATATTTCGTTATAGTACCTTGAATGGCTTGTTTAGCTGGCTATGTTTTTAGAAAACCTAAGTGTTTACATGGGAACCACGATCCATGCTTAGCATGTCAGAAGGTTTTGCGATGATCATTTTAAGTGATTTTATTTCAAGGCTATTAATGCCTCTTCTCATGAGGGTTTATGGTTGGTTTGATTCCTTTGGTGCGTTAAAATTCAAGGCAGATGCTGCCGAAATTTTCATTGGATTTTGTTTGAAAGTTTTTCTATAACCTCTTTAATCAAACTTAAAACTTATTATCTTTATTTATTTCATTTTATTTTAAATGTAACACCCGAATTTCCTCCGTTCTCTTTCGATTTTGGTTCGTTCGGAGTGGAAATTGAGTGGGATTCTGAATGGTATCGAGCGATGGTTCCTATCTTTCCTAAACGCTTCGTGTTTTCTCTAATGCTGACCATTGTTTTGTTTTCGAAGTTAACCTGCTTTGAGAGTTTGGGTAGATATGGGATAGGTGCATATTACATTGCCATGCATATGATTATCATTGCACGTGAATAGGTAAATAAATAGTTTGTTTAGCTCATTTTAAGACTTATTTTCATGTATGTTAATTTTTTTTATAATTAAAAGTTATGATTGTGGTTTGAAGGATGATATAAACTTTGGTCTTATGTGCTTGAACATTTGTTCATGTTAATTGTTTTCGCAAAGCTTATGAGTTCGATATTGATCTTACACATAAATTAAATGTTTATTCGTTTGTTTGATCATTTCATTTGTCAAGTACATTCGTTCGTCATTACGAGGATGTGGTGATCATAATTCTTTTAAAGATTGTTAATGATTGCGCAAGTATGATTGTAAATAGTGTAAACACGAATAAGGATGGGAAATTTAAATAAATAAATAAATAATAGGATCATATTTACACGTGATTGTAAGTGAAGTTGATTAGTTAGATAATTGATATGATAGCCTGTAAATAAAGTCTTGATTATATATTAAGGATAATATTATAGTTTTTGAAGTCAAGCTGATGATTTATGTAAATAAAGTGGTAGCATGAGTGTGAGTTTTTATTTTTATTTTTTATAGTTTTTGAAGTTTTTTTGTTATCAATAGTATTAAGTATCATATTAGTATAGTACATTGGATTTACTGGTGTTAAGTGCAAAGACTTAGAAATTACATGTTTATCGTAGTATAAATCATTTTGAAGACATTGGTTAAGTTGATAATCCAATTATAGTACTAATGGGTTGTCACGATTGAGTTGAAGGATTTTATACATGGGATAGTCTCATAGTTATGAATGTGGTGATTGAATCATTATCAATACTTTATTGTTCTCGTCCAAAATTTTATTGTAGAATGTCTTCCTAAATGTATAACTTAAATAATGATTTAGTTGAAAATAAAGTTTTTATCTACATATATAAAACTCACTAACGTTTTAAGGTAAAGTGTTGAGTCTTTGATTGTTTTTTTTTCTGAGATATAATTGTCAAGCTAAAATAAGTTTTAAAATCAAATGAGTTCTTAAATATTAAAGTGAGGTTTTCTCTTTTAAATAGGAGTTTTAGTAGTATACAAGTATTTCCTGAAACTTTTCTATATGAAAATGTCTTGAAATTGACTTATATCATGTTATTTTTTTTATTAGTAAAAGTTATAATATATGTCCATTTACTAGTAGGCTATGGTCATTAAACAAGATTGAGGCCCGATGCTTTAAATTGGTTGATGTAATATATAACGTTTCCTAAACATCTTACGTATGTAGTGAGACCTTAAGAATCGGATGAGAGTAAAAATGATAGTCAACCTATTTACCTGAGTTATTTAGTTTATAGATATTTTGACGAATTATACACTATAGGGTCCCCTTAATTATTTTTTTCGTAAGCATCCAACCCTCATATAATTAATATAGTATCTCATGTTTGTCATGTGATAATGACTTTAAAATCATTACTCTTTTGTAAAAAAAAAAAAAAAAAGAAAAAGAAAAGAAGAGTTGATGTGGTTCTTCAGATGAGATATGGATTATTTTATTTTTATTTTTATTTATTTATTTATTTATTTTTAATTTAAAATAAGGTGGATAGTTAAAGAATAATCATCATAAACAAATCGCACGTGAAGGGCCTATGGATTGATTCGGGAGAGCACTATGGATGAGTAAAGATTGATAATTGAGTCTTAATAAATGCTTATATGCGTGATATTTGTTTTTTTTAATTAGATGATAATGTGAAGAAAAATCGTGATGATTTTTAAAGCGTTAACTAAATAGAATAATAATTAAATTTTTCTTTATAAAAAAAATAAAAAAAAAAGAAAAAGAATAGATTCAGTGATATTAAGAATTGTCTTCTCGTGGCCTTTTGCGCAGTTACAAGACATAAAGATAAAATAATCTAATGATGATGTGAAATGAGCGTCTTTGCACACATAAAATACAAGTAAATATTTTAAGTACTTTAGAGTATATCATTGATCACCACTTATCCTGCTAGTGTTTTGAAATGATAACATATGTTACGTTTTAATAATGATTGGTGTGATCCGTGGTAAATTAAGTTTGAAAAGTGACTTCATGAAGATAATGTAGTCATAGTAAAAGTCGAAGCGTTTCAAATCTAAATATTGAAGAAACGAAAATGAATATGTGAATAGTTATAATTCGAGAGATGAAGCGAGATAAAGAATTATGTCCTAAACAATTACTATACAAAATCATTATTATGCGATAAATAGAGTTAGATAATATTAGCATTGGTGTCAAGAAGTATTTTGATTTGATGTTACTAATTCATTAGATTGTAATAAGTACGTAATGAAAAGATTTTTTTTGAAATTTTAACGTGTTTTGATACAAACATTTATGTTAAATTGTCATTTCTAAGTTCGCATCTTAGGTTGAAGGGTGATTGAATCCCACTTATTTGCAAGGGAATAATTGTGATGCATAATTTCAAGTGCTGTATTATTTTGTTAGCTTTGTGTTGTTTGTACTTTAGTAGTGTAAGGATTGTTGATGTAACAGTCATATGGTGGAGGTAACGGTGTTATAACTAGTTAGAGGTAGTGTCGTGATGAAAATGTTAGATATTGTGAAATTAGTATCGGTCTTGCAACTTTATCAAACTTGTATGATTGATGATTGCTTTGCTATTTATATTAGAAATTCTTGTGATGTATACATAAATGTCATATTTAGTACTATTGTTATATATGTACATGATGCATTACTTTAGTCATACATTAGTTCGCGATTTTATCTTGATAAATCATATGCTTTCAACATATCTAGTCGTATAGTAAATGAACAACTGAAAAATTTTGGCGACTTTTATGTTGCCATTCCTGATTCTAAATCATTCTCATATTATCGTTAGTAGAATTTGATATCACGATGGATAAAGGAGGGTATTGTTAAACAATAATGATATGTGTATTAGTATGATGGTTGTGAGCGTATAATTATTAGCTACGGTAACTTGCAAAAAAATGGGGTACATTTAAATAGATCATACACTTGAAACATGTATTATGTTCGGAGTTATTAATTTGATTTGTTAATCTACTAATCGAGTTATGATATATAATTTAATATGTTATAAAATAATTTGATCATACATGATTAGTGAAAAGAGCATTTCATGTTAAGTAAAAAGTTAGGGTTATGATATGATAAGTAAAGTTAATGGTGAATCAATTTGGGGTTGATAACCAATCAGTTTTGTAAGAATCACGTATCCTTAAGTCTAGGGCGCTTAATGGTAATACGAGTTAAGTGTTGAGCAACTTTATACTCCTTACTTTTGAGACTTTGTTGTTTTGATATTTTACCCCCATTTATGGTCTAAGTTACAATAGTTGAACATTTCGTACATTGCAAGATTATCACAAAGTACGACCTTAGGTGGTCACGTAGAAGTGGAAAAGTTGTTTAAAGAATTTAGATAACAGAACATTTCGTGTTGTTACGATCTCAAATAATACACTTATTAAGTCGCGTGTGTTAGATCCCTTACTTTTGTAAACATTAAGGAGAGTTGTCTTAGTAAGAAACATATTGAGACCTAGATACTAAGGTGTGTGGTACTGAGATCAGAGATATTAAATAATTAGAATGCCATGGTCTAATCATTCTATCCTTGCTTATGTTTCGAGGTCAGTAAGTTACGGGGTCGTAACTAAGTTTTTAAGGGGGGTAGAATGCGTTAGATTTTCGCGTGTTTGCATACATTTTCTCGTCTATGATAACAATCTATGACAATTTTTATGCTTTTGATTGATTGTTGAACCAAATTTGTGACATCTACATGTTTTTGATTAATTGTTTTAATTAAATCATGTGATATTTACATGCTTGTGATTAATTATTGGGTCAATGTAGGTGATTACAAACACTCGAAATGAAACATGAATAAATATATTTTGATAGATTGAATATCCTTGTGTCAATGGTGTCGATAAGGACACAATTCTTACGTCAATTCATGAGCTGAAATAGATAAAAACACATTCTCGAGTTACTAGAAAAAAAAAAATTTATGGGTTGTACTCTTGTTACCTCGATTTGGGGGTCAAACTCCTTTTAGGGGTGAGAACACCAGATTTTCTCGACTTCATTAATTAATATTTTAATAACTTTTAAGGATTTTATAATTATATTAAATTAATTTTAAAGTAGCTTAATAAGTTTGTTTGTAAGAATTTAAATATTAACATATGTTAATATTAAAAATACAACTACGACTTCTAAAATAAAGAGGTTTGAGCCAAATTATTATTTTATTAGAATGTGTGAGCTTATGAATCTAGAGATAATAATAATAATAATAATAATAATAATAATAATAATAATAAAATTAATATTTATAATAATATTCATGATAAGAGTACTAATAAAACCCTAGCTCTTAAGATTCAAGAGCATATTCCTCCTTTTCCTCTCTTCTCCCTTCCCCACCAGCCACGCCCTTGCTGAAGACGGCTGCCACCTCCTCCTTCCCTCTCCAGTCCGTACCACCACATCCGTGGCTTGACCTCCAACACCACCACCAGCAGCCTTAGGCTGCCTCATCTTTCTCTTCTCTTATTTCTTCTCATTGTGAGCTATATTTTCCCTCTTTGTAAGAAATCATTTACCTAATTTAAGTTTGTATGTTTTGATATTTAATCTCTTATTATTTAGAGTTTATTTTGTTAAATTTGAGTATGTTATCTTGATTTTTGTTATGGGTTTGGTGGACTATGGTGATTTGAAAATAGATATTTAGAGTTTGATGAATTAGAGTTTGATGAATTAGAGTTTATAATGTGGTATTTGAAAATAGATATTATGAATTAGAGTTTGATGAATTAGAGTTTGATGAATTTAGAGTTTGGTGATTGAAAATAGATATTTAGAATTTATATTTAGAGTATATAATGAATTTAAATGTGGTATTTTGGGGTAAATTCATGAATCTTGGTTTAGATTAAGTAATATCTTGATAGAATTTAAAGTGAGTAGATATTAGAAAGTGTAATTTGAACTTGAATTAGTTAGAATTTGATGAATTAGAAGTAGTATGTACTACTTTTGTGGTTTTGGATGGTGTTTTATTAATTTAAAATAGTGTGTAAGCTTTGTTTATGTGATATGGTTGATGAATGGTGGCTAGTTATTGTTTATATGACTTTACTCATGGTGGTATAACTAGTATTGTTGATACCATTGTTGTAGAGTAAAGGATAATAATAATTACTAAGAGAAATTAAGGTCGTGATTGTCATTCATGAAAGTATCGTCATAGTTATAGTCGTTTGATGAGGTGGTTAGTTTTGAGCTTGATTGTTATATGGAGATGTTCAATTGTGTTGCTAAGTTTTATGACTTTGACCCAAGTTATACGAATCGTTATTAATTCGTCAAGCTACAAATTTAATTTGCTCTTAATCGTTTTATTCTAAAACCTTGGAAAAGTAATAAATCATCACTACCATAAATAATATGATTGATGATTTGGTGTAATATCATATATTATGTGTCCCTAAACTTTCCCATTAGTAGTTTGATTAAAGCACAAGCATAGAGTCGCGTTAGTTCACTTGAACACATCTTTGTGTAGAATTCATTGGACTCTAAGTTATGGTTTGATTGGAATTGATGATAGTTCATGTGTGAACATGGGTTGAATTTATTACATGAGTGTGTTTAGAATGAGCATTAATTTGAATTGAAACTTATTCGGCTAATAGTGTAGTTCGTATGGAGTCAGTGCTCCTTGAATGATGTGAAGTAAGCTTATTAGACTTACTTTTAACGTGTATAGGTGCCTGGTTCATAAGAGGGGCGTAAGAACCTCTTTCGAAGTGATTTTTGCGACTTGTTATCTTGCAGCGCTACAGGTAAGTACACGCAGTAGCTAATTCTTGCATCATAAATATGTTTTCTGTGTGTACCAATACTATATGAGCTGCGTTGGATCTATTTTGCTATTTAATATTATTAAGTCTGTGTTAAAAGTGTGAGCCAGTTATAGAAATAGTAGAGAATGGGTGATGATATCACAAGAGTAGAATGATGGATTATATGAGATGAATGGGAATGAGTTCCTTATTGATGAGATACTAAGTTGGATAATTATTGTGACTCCACTGGATTGGTACCCCAGCTGGATTAGTTCCCGGAGGCATGGACCGTCTATATATGGTCGCTGTACGGGGGTATGATCATACTTTGCCATTGGGCGCCGGCATGGCCGTCACCGTCCTTGGCTGAGGTGTTGCCATGTGGGTCTTGCAAACCCCAATATGGTGGCCTCTAGTCACATAAGAGGATATATATAAAAGCAATTGAAGAGATAGAAGACGGTGAAGATATTGAGAAGTATATTGAATTGAGAAATTGATGGAGTAGAGGTTTACACGTTGGGATGCCTTCCTCACCTTGCTTTGTCGGAATTGTTTATTGGTTACATATGTATAATTCATTGTTAGTTACTGACGTGTACTGTTGTTTCCTTGTTGATGGCTTATCTTTGATGGCCCTGCTATGACACGTTGGTCTATGACCTTACGTTGAGCAGTAGGGGTATCATAGATAACACCTGCAGGTTTTTGGAGTTTCTTTGCATTGCATACGGGGGGATGTGAGTGAGAACCTTGACGCGTGCCATATTCTAACTATTTTGACAATACATGTAGTTTTGAATTGTAATTGCGTATGTTTTTGGTTTGAGGCGCGTGCCCTCCTTTTGATGTAATTAGTTCCGCTGCAAAGTTTTATTTCGCTTTATATTTCGTTATAGTACCTTGAATGGCTTGTTTAGCTGGCTATGTTTTTAGAAAACCTAAGTGTTTACATGGGAACCACGATCCATGCTTAGCATGTCGACAGAGGTTTTGGCGATGATCATTTCGCCGTGATTTTATTTCAAGGCTATTAATGCCTCTTCTCATGAGGGTTTATGGTTGGTTTGATTCCTTTGGTGCGTTAAAATTCAAGGCAGATGCTGCCGAAATTTTCATTGGATTTTGTTTGAAAGTTTTTCTATAACCTCTTTAATCAAACTTAAAACTTATTATCTTTATTTATTTCATTTTATTTTAAATGTAACACCCGAATTTCCTCCGTTCTCTTTCGATTTTGGTTCCGTTCAGAGGGTCGGAAATTCAGGGGTGTTACATAAATTATAAGTGTTGGTGTGTCGAAAGAGGAAGAAAATTATCGAGAAGAAGATAGAGTTAAGGCAAACAATCATGTGAGGTAGACTTCAAGGGGATGTGGCCACAACCCTATCAAGCAAGATTAATTTGTTGGGCTACCCAAGTCTAGGTGACTATGCAAATCAGATGTGGGTGACTATGGCTGAAACCATTCAATAAGTGGCCAAATATAAATTACGGACGTCGATGGGAAAACCAAATGTGTATCCAAATTCATGGTGGTGTGATGTGCTCGATTTACAGCACATTTATGTCCCCACTTTGGTGTCAAGTCTCGTTGTTTTTCATTGATTTTATACGCTTCACGCTCAATTTTCCCTTGTTGTTATCTCCACGGTGTTTAGAGGTTATTTCAGGTGTTTTCGGGAGATTTCGAGGTAAAATGGATCGAGTTCAAGGCTTAAACATCAAAGCCGAAGAAGAGGCACGCATTTCGTGGCATTTCCGAGCATTCCGAGTCATTCCTAAAGTCCTCGCAAACTCCGGGATGTGTGCCTTGCAGCCCAAGATCAAAACTCACAACACTCTGGAAACCCCGAAGCTAGCCTCATTCGGGCGAAGCTGAGAATTCGAGCGAATGGCTAGGTCACATTCGGGCGAATGCTTTAGGATTTTGGTGTTTGAGTTTACGAGCTACTGGAAACCCCGAATGGCACTCATTCGGGCGAATGGCACCTCCCCTTCGGCCTTTATCTTTCATTTATGTCATTTTAATGCTTTCTTCTTTCATGCATTGATTATTGCTTTGAATCTTGTTCATTTACATTTCAATCTTGTTCTTGTTCTTCTTATTGCTTTCTAGTATAGTTGATAGATAGATTTCTTGTTTAGTTCTTTCATTATTGTTGCTTTTCATCTTGCCCTAATGCTTTTATTCATGTTTTCCTTGTTGTTCTTTAGGGGTTTTGGTTTGGTGAAACCTTAGGTTTGGTGAATGTTGTTCATGTGCTAGTTAGTGTTGAGGTTTGTTGTGGATTTTTTGATTGATATTCGATGCGAATCTTGTCCTGCCTGCTGCCACTCTTGATGAGACATAGGGCGATTATGGGTCGTTCGCATGGCTATATGTCACCAACTTCCCCTCGTTATCTAGAGTGTCTCGATCGATCTACGTTCGATCTCCCTTGACCTAGCTTTCCATGAGAACATAGAACCGACCTAGGGTGGATCCTTACCATCATCGTTTGCTTCCTATTGCTTTCCTTAATCTTGTTTATTGCTTTCCTAGTTTAGTTCAAACACCCTTTCATACACACACTATATTTCTCAACACCTAGCCCTTAATCTTGCTAGTCTTGTCCTTGTGGTTTGATCTCCGACTTACCTGATCTATACTCGTTATAGTTGTAATAGGGTGTTATAAATATTGTTTGAATAGCCTAGGTTTCTAGCGTTTAACGACGCGTTACAAATCGGTTATCAAAATGGCACCGTTGCCGAGGACAAGGCGTTATAGTTAGGTTTTGTGCTTGTTGTAGTTCATTTTTGCTTTCTTTCAGTTTTTGTTTGAATAATTTTTGCTTGTCAGTGCTTACGCTTGGTTTCTAGTGTTGTTTGCATGAGCTATAGCACATGGAGATCACAGCTACAGCTTGTTCCCTAAAATCCCGAAATACAAAGGGTCACTAGACGATCTCCTCCTCCCACTCCACATCAATCGTCTATACCCAATCCTTCTACACCAATGGGCGATAATCAACCGTTTTTTGGGCAATTTGGGGCTCCTGGGTTTAGAGAATTTCAAGGGGGCGTGGTGCTACCGAATGCCCCACCAAACTTTCGCATTGACCCACAGTACACTATCATGGTGAAGGCGAACTCTTTTATTGGTTTGAGAAACGAGTGCCCTCTCCAACACTTGGAGGCATTCGCAGAAACTTGCAGATTCATGCCCCAATGCACCAATAGCCCTGACTACGTTTAGATGTGCTTCTTCCCTGTTGTTTTAGCGGGGGACGCCAAAGATTGGTACAAATGCTTAGAGCCCAACTCCATCACCACATGGGCTCAACTTATAACGGCGTTCCTCAAAAGCTTCTATCCCACTAATCGCATGCAAGATTGGCGCAAAAAGATCGCGTCATTCACACAAGATGAGGATGAGAGCCTAAGTGTCGCCTAGACTTGTAATATCCGAGATATTTTTAAAAAAATAATAAAAATAAATAATTTATATTTTATAATTTAAAATACAAGAATATAAATTAAAGAAACATTGTAAAAAAAAATAAAAAATAAGTCACGTAAAAAAAATAAGTATGAAAATGAAAACTCAAAAATCTAGGAGAAGTTTTAAAAAAAAATTGAGTCTAGAAAAACTCATTTACACGGTTAAACAAAAAAATATTAAAAATAACTTTCTTCCCTATTCTTAAAATAACTACCCATTTAACTGTATCATCCTTCCCATTTTTTCTCTATTCTAATTAACCTCCATCATTTTATACTTATAAATTAGATCGTTTTTCATATTTGATATTTCACTAAATCAGTTTTCTCTCTTCTCCTTCTAATTCTTTTTTTCTCATTAACCAGTCTTCTTTCTTTACACCTATTATCAATCCCTTTTCTCTTTTATATGATTTTAAATCTTTAGATATCCTATCTACAAATTACAAACAAAAATTATAATTCAAACGTCAAGTTCTTAAAGGAAGTTTGATAAGAGTATACATTTATATTCCAGACACGTTTCACAAGGTAATTCTCGATGTCCATCTATTTAGGATTATCCCGTTAGTATTATGTGCTAAGTGATATTAACTTGTTTAAATGTGTTGTATGATTTTGTATGACATTATGTTTTATATATTTAATTCTGAAATTATATTGAATATTATTTTGTGCCAAACTTTGAATTTATAATTGTTATTTCTAATAAAATTTGTATCATCATTTTAATAATAAAATTTGATACGGTTTAAATTTGAAAGAAAAATATTTATGATTTTATTATTTTATGGAAGTTATATTATTATTTTTAATAATGATTTTTAAAGACGATTTGATTAGAAAGAGAAATACTCATGATATTAATTATTGTTGTCACCAATTGATTAAAAAGGTGATTTGACAAATAAGGGTTCAAATAGATATTCTTGAGATATTTACTTGGAGAAATTGTGTTCATAAATAAAATAAATAATGTATGTTTGACTATATGATTTTGTGCTCATGACTAACTATTAAAATATATTAAATCACGTAAAGTGTAACGATGGGAATGAAGCTCTTATATTTGTTGTGATCCAAGTATAAGAGTGATGAACAGGTTGTCCTGTTTGGTTAGTATAGCTGCCGACAGGTTACTATTATTATTTTTGATACTTGACAAGATGTTTGGTCTTCCTTGTATTTGTGTGATCCAAGTAGAAGTGGTGTGCACACTAGGGATTACCTGAGACTACTCTGCTGGCCTTGATGAATTATTTGGGGTGACGACCTTTTGATGAAGTAGGTATAGGGGTAAAGTCTCGGCCTCCTGGCGTTCTCGTTCCCTCAAATTAATAATCGGATATATGTGTTGTCATCATTAAATATCAAACTAATTAATTGGTTTATGTGAATTTTACATTGTTCATACAAATTGAAGTTTAACCATCTATATATTGTTTTCTAAAATTATTTTCAATTTGATTATATTTTGTTTTATTAAATTCTTTTCCAACTAAACTGTTTTACGGGATGGAGTTGGAATTACTCAGTTTTCCTGATTTTTGGGAGTTTTCCCTTGTTTTTCTTGTATTCTTATTTTGCAGGTTATCGATCGTGTGGGGATCGTAGAGTGAGGCTTACCTAAAAAATTAGTTTTAATAGTAGTCACGTCTCGGTTAAAATTTCACTTCTAGTTGTAAAAATTGTTTAGTTCTTAAATTGCATAGAATTATTTTATATAGTTGTTTAGCCTTACATGTATTTCTTATCAGAGATAGATGTGGCGGTAACGCTTCCGTGATTAGGCTTTGGTTTATGTTTTCCTTAAAAATCCTTATTAAAATTTGGCCTAATTATGGGGGTGTTACAAGACTAGATTCAAGGGTATTCTCCGAGCTTTCCCCCATCATGAATATGGGGAGAACCATGTTAATACCTTCTTCTACGATGGGCTTGATGAGTCAACAAAGGCACTACTAGATTCCGCAGTTGGTGGGCAACTTTCAAAGGTCCCATGCAACCAAGTAAGGGATTTTCCCATGGCTATGATCTCCAGCCACGGTAATCTAAGTTTGAGACTACCGTGGCACAAGTAGTCATGGCTACATTGTTGCCACGGAAGAATTATGGTTGTGGCTGAAACTCTTTTTCTTGCCACGGTAGATCCCGTGGCTAAATATATTCTCTTGCCACAAGCTTAACCGTGGCTAATCATATTTTTCTGCCACATAAAAAGAATCATTGTAAATTATATTCGTCTACCATGTGCACAACACGTGGCTACAAATCATTTATACTACTAGACTCGTAAACAAGGAAATTCAACTATTAGTATGAATTTAATGTTAACAATCAGTAACATTCCTTCCACACAAATGCCTTGGGTAGGAATTGAACTCAAGACCTTCAGGTTGGTATACCAACACTCCAACCACTAGACAATCACTTATTTAATGATAATCTAAGTAATGTTAGTATACTTATAACCTAACACTTCTACCACTTAGTGTATTATTATTATTATTATTATTATTATTATTATTATTATTATTATTATTATTATTATTATTATTATTATTAACTAGTTGAACTAACATTATTAAAAGTAAGTTAAACAAAATTATAATTAGTTGAACAAAATTAGTTGCAAAATTACTAAAAAATAATTTGTTCAACTAATATTCCCAAATGCAAGAAAATTAGTCGTATATTAGAATAATATTACTCGTATTAATATATAATACTTAGCTAACACTTATTAGTTATAAGTATATTACTATATTATTAGTCGTATATACTTTTTTGTTCCAATTTAAAATTCCGACCATAAATTGATTTCGTAGCAAGTTAGTCGGAAATTTCGACTCACGCTTGTCAGTCGGAAAATTAATCAGAAATTTTCGACTGTTTTTAGTTAGTCGGAAACTTTCAGTCAGAATTGCTTCGGTTTTTTGTATTGTAGCACGTTAGAGAAAGAAAAAACATTGAAAATACTTTAATCTTACTTAAAATCATTGTTTAAAGTCTAGTTTGAGTATTTGGCAAGTGAAAAAAGCTTTTTAAAAATAATTTTAAATGTTTTTAGTTAAAATATATTAAATTAAATCAATGTTTAAAATTTTTTTCTTATATGAAATTAAAAAACAAGGGAAAATAATGACTTATTTTCTAATAAATATAGAACTAATTAAGTTGGATAAAAATTTTTAATTTAAATAATTGATAAACTTTTTTTATTTTTTAAGTTTCTCTTAAAATAAACTATTTCCGTGGCAAAATCAAAACTTGCGATAAAGTCAAATTCAGGTATCATAATTTATAACACAATCACACAATTGTTATTTACCCGTGACCTATAAGTCTTTATTTCCCATGAGAAATATTTACCCGAGACATAATTGGCGGCATAAATTATTTGTCATGATAAATATTTCCTTTGACATATTTTTTGGTACAAGTTTTTGTTTGCCACAAAAAAATTTCCCGTGGCAAGATTTGTGGCGCAAGTGCTTGTTTGCCACGATATTAATTTACCCATAGCACAAGTGTTTATTTGCCACTGTATATATTTATCTGTGGCATAATTTGTGGCACAAGTGCATCTTTGCCACGGTATATATTTACCGGTGGCAAAAAATTTGGGTATGATTGTGATATTTTCTTGAAACCTATTTTTCCCGTGGCAAGATCAAAACTTGCCACAAAATTTAAATTTCCGTGGCATAATTAGTGGCACAAGTGATGATTTGTAGTAGTGTGATGGAAAAGTATATGTAACGTTTGAAAGATTCGCATATGATGTTCATCCACTTAGAGAAAGTGTATGATAGCATACCATGAACACGAGGTGTCGTTTGGGATAGCCTCAAGGTTAGAGGTATTTCATGTAGGTACATTAAGGCGATATGTATGCCAGAATATCACCAACATTCATACACCGATGGGGATAACAGAGACTTTTCCAGTTAAAATGGACCTACAATAGGGATCAATACTAAGTTCTTTCATTTTATGGTCATTATGGAAAAGATTTCTTGATCTATATGGGAAATTGTACTTGGTGCATGCTTCTTGCTGACAATATAGTGTTGGTAGCAGAACTAAGGAGTAGGTTAATAGTAAATTGGAAGAGTGGATGACATTTTTAGAAGGTAGAGAATTGCACATAAGTCGTACAAAGATAGAATATTTGCGATGCGAGTATGCGACTTTCGTCAGACAAATTTGATAGGTGAGCCAAAGGTTACTATAGGAGAAGAAGTTGCTGCATGTATGACCAAGTTTGGGTATTTGGGATCGGTAATTCAGAGTAATGGGGAGATTGACGGAGATATTACTCATCAAATACAAGCAGGTATGCTTAAGTAGTGAGTAGCCACCGGGGTGCTATGTGATAGAAAGTTTCCTGTAAAAAAGAATTTTTAGCACAAGATGAAAGTTATAGAAATATGTATGATGAGGTGGATGTGCAACTACATAATGAAAGATAGAATCAGAAATTATGAATTTAAAGAGAAGTTAGGGATTGCCCCTCTCATGCAATGATGCGTGAGAACAAGTTGAGATGGTTTGGGCATGTGCAGAGTAATGCTTATGATCCCTGTGAGAAAGATCGAAAGCATCGGTAGAGGATAAGAGAAGTTGAAGAAGACCTAAAAGAACAAGGGACGAACGCACAAAAAGAGACTTGCATGATTTACACCTCTCTGAGAACCTGATCAAGGATAAAGGTAGGAAGAGGCACCTTATCCATGTCTTAGACTACTGATACTTTCAAGTTTCACCTTATATGTCGTTTTTGTTCCTTTGATTTCATACATCGTTCTTTTGTTTGTTCTTTTTTACCTAATTTGCTGCTTTTTATTTCTATGTTTTTTTATATTTGTTTGGTAATTGTTACTAAGAGTCGAGCTTATAATGTAAAATGCATATTTACAAGTACTTGCAAATAGCACATTTTCTGAAGACCTTTCTAGCAAAAAGACTCATCACCGCATTCTTCTATGAGTTGTTATCTTCCTTCGTCGAAGCTTGGCAGGCCATAGCCCATCTCCATTATCACAGTGATCCTTATTCACAATTTAATTGGCTAGAAGAACAACATAAGTTGTATTGCTTGAACTTCATTTTAGAAAACATACCAATTAGTTACTTACAACTACATTAGTCGGGTAGGAAGTGAAAGCCACTCGAAAATCAAATCAGAAAAACAAGTTTTTATCAATACAAGTCCAAGGCGATATTGATTACAATGAACAGCCTTCCAAATTTGAAGGCTAAGGGAAGATACAACACTTAGTTGGACCATACATGAACAAGACCGTGCCTGTTTCCGGTATATATCTCATTGCGCTCTTCATCGTAAAAAAGGGCTGTGATGTCTTCTAAAGCTTCAGCAGGCGTGCTTCTGATTCTAGCAGCTTTGATTCGCTTCTTTGAAGAGCTACCACTACTGCTGCTGCAACTGCAATCATCTTCCAAAACTGAGCAGTTATCTGCTCTGATTTTTGCTAAGCATTTTCCTGTCAAGATGTTACTCACATTGATGGAACCAGCTGCACAATGGATAAAAATACCATTACCCAAATATCAAGACTAGATCATGAATGTAATCTACACAATATCTAAAAAGTTACAATTCAAAAAAGACAAGTTAAAAACCCTAATCATAGGAAGCCATATGATTTTCAATAGTTGCCCAACATATACAAGCTACTATACCATTTCATTGTCTAGAAAGATTATGAACAGCTTAGTTTAGGCACAAGGTGCATCGAAGCACAGAATGGTCCTGAAACCTAGGCAGTCGCAAGGTGAAGGATTAAAAAAAAGCTTCCAAATAACACACCAAAATAGCATATAGCGGAAGGCACAAAAAGGCGCACAAAAGCCCATCCCTTATGTATCATGAGGGGGCAAGACTAAAAAAGGTGCACAAAAAGGCATGTTTTCCAAACTAAGATTGGTGAGAACAAATGCAAATATGTAACAATATACTGGAAATATTTTAAGTTTAGAAAATTTGCCCGATGTAGAAATAAGATTTGACATTGTACCATTTCCTTCTGACACGGGATCATCAGAATCTGCTTTGCAATACGAAATTATAAGATCTTGATCACTAGTGATATATATGTTGTTTGTGTTGCAGTCAGGATGCCACAAGAGATGGTCCTCAAAAGAAGTGACTAGCTCACCACGGAAGTTCCAAACAGCAACTGTTCTGTTCCTAAAAGTCAAGAATAATTGGTTCTCATAGAGAAAAATAAATGCAGATGGGGTCATAAAATCAGTTTTACTGACTTCTGTTAACTCCGAGTTGCGAACCTGCAAGTAGCAGTAAACAGGCCAACTTCCATTAGCAAAGGGAGGTAGAAGAAAATCATAGGAAGAGTCAGGTTGTTCTTACATCAAGAATCTGAAGATTCTCATTTTCTTGCTTGACAAGAAGCTTTTCATTGAATTGTTCAATGAAGTCCACCTTTTTATTCCGATGGATAAGGTGATTGAATGATTTCAGAACAGTACCATCTTCAATGGAAAGTATTTTAAGCGGTACATGGCCGGTACCCTTGGTAAATATCAGTAGCATGATCCCAGGGCTGTTTATAAGAAACAAGTAAAATGTAAGGACTTTTATATACAATCTCACAGAATCTTGTCAACTAAAAATGAAAAGGCAAAACAAGCTAAATATATCATAAATCCAGCATATAAAGAATGGCATAGTAGATCAAACTATTAATTTGCTTCTCGAGCAACCACCATGTTGCTCTTCCCTCAAACAGCAGGATTAAATTAGCCATTTATGATATGACATCGATTAAATGCACTCTGATTGTGGTTTGCCAAAGCACTAACATAATAGAGGCAAGCAAAGGGTAATAAGCATTGATTCTATAACCAAATCAAGAAAGCTTGTAAGTAGAAGCTACAGAAAAAGAACTATATTTGATGTACATACAATGGCACTGACAAACAGAACCAGCACAACACAATATAACTTGCCAGGATCAAATAACAGCTAAGAGAAAGACTATCATGGAAAGCACAAGCAATAAGAAAAAAGCACCTGATCTTAATTTCTTGAACATTTTTGTCAGATATAGAATACAGCATCGTATAATTCTTCAAATCAAATACCTTGTAAACACTGCATATGTTGAACCTATATCAGACCATAATTCACAAGAGCACGAAGGACAACAATAGAAAGCACACAGAACCAGCTATTGAATACCAAACATCAAAAGTACCTGTCCTGAGCTGAATATGTGAGAACCTTCCCATTTACATCATCAAACTCTACAAAACCAGGCCACTTCAGAGACTCGGACTCAAAAAGAGCAAACCCGGCATCTGGTTTTCCTCTCTTTATGTATCTGAAAATTTTCAACAAATAATTAATCATGATGTAATGAGAGCATGATAAAAAATCAAAAATAAAAAATAAAACAAACTGATCTAGGATAAGAAAGAGGAAGGGAAATGGGGGATTCTAATATCTACAAGTTTTTTCAAACTCTTTATCCCTCATGGAAGCCAAATTTCAGAAAGAGATCTAAAAAGATAATGAGTTTACGCACTCAATCCTTGTTGTTC
The DNA here is from genome assembly GCA_019425755.1 of Amaranthus cruentus. Taxonomy (NCBI): domain Eukaryota; kingdom Viridiplantae; phylum Streptophyta; class Magnoliopsida; order Caryophyllales; family Amaranthaceae; genus Amaranthus; species Amaranthus cruentus. The sequence goes on along the minus strand of CM033460.1, from coordinate 5,339,256 downwards.
TGCACTTCAAAGAACTAAAATTATCAGAAGCGTATACTGAAACTGTGATAAGGGAATCATTATTTTTGTTGTAGAATAAACTTCGTATAACTTCATCTGGACTGACATTCAGAAAGCATATTCTCTGGTTGGTTTCTGCAATCAAATATACATCATCTAAGTCCAATCACCCATCAAAAATAAGGCTAGAATCACCAAGATACAGCTAAATGCAAGATGCCAGCCACTAACCTCGACTAAATGCAGCGCAAATACCAGACTGTGCAAGAGCAAAGACGATGTCGTGTGCTGCTACAATTTCTATAATTTTCGATCTCTTCCTAAGGAAAGGCAATATCGTTGGGCAATGTCCTTTTGGATCATGAGTATCGTATTCTTCCTGTAGGGAAAAAAGAAGCTGGAATATAAACTCGATAACTTCATTTAGAAGAACAAAAATCCAAGAGCAGAGATTTAAGCAAACAAAACTTCGCGGCCACACAGTAAGGACCACTTGAATGTATACTCGCACACTATAATGTCAGATTAACCCTATCAGAAGAAAAAAAAAGAAAGAAAAAAAGAAGACCAACTAAACTTCGTGCTTCAACCACAATTTCCAGTAGATAACACGAAACCATAACAAATAAGTTTCTCAGACCTAAGATTATAATTATCAACAGCTTGTGACTTGCATCTCAACTCAACTTACATAGCTAACAATTACAAAGCAACTGAAACTAAATAGATGTGGAAACAGAATTGAATAGCTGAAATGATGTGAGAATAAGTCCTATAGAATAAACCCTAACTTCAAAACAAATTTTGAGGAATAAATTAACTAGACTCGTCAAAAAGTTGCAACATCCACCCTGTAAAGGAGTCACATCCCTAAACACTACTTGTAAGAAGCATAAAAAAACTGATTTGATTGGTAAAGATAAAAAGATATCACCGTATTTATCATAATTGTCAAAAGACCAATTTAACTTGTGAATCATAAGATTATATATATGCCAGTAGAATCTTAAAATTCGAAAATTCAAAAATTCTAAAATGAACAATATCTTGTTTATGTATGCCAATAGAATCTTACAATTCAAAATTTTGACTTTGAGAGGCTCTTCCAAATCAAAGTGGAACCAGGAATCCTAAATTTAATAACTTTGATCATTAAATGCAACAAGATGGTTTCTCAAGTGTCATGCCATTGATGTCATATCTAGACTATGAATGATAGTGCAAAACGAGGTAGCAAAGCCGAGTTGTATTGATTTTCAAAATGAACTGTTATTTCCTGCATTGTAAAGATTTAAAAAAACATATATTTTCAAAACGAACTGATATTTCTGTAATGACTCGGGTCAAGGGGCTTAATTAGTCTTTATGTTTTGTAGATAGATTAGTTGTTATTTTTGGTAGTTGTCTTGTGGGGATTAGGCTATATATAGAGCCATCCCTTGTAATAATGATTTGTCTTTTGAATAATAACAATAAAGATCAGTCTTTAGGAGTTAGAGGGCAGACTCGAATTGTCCTGTTGGAGTCATTGGGCAGACTCGAAGTGTCCAAACTATCTAGTTTCGGTAACGGATCTTGGCGATCTGTTACAATTTCTTGCGTTGTAAAGGTATCTAAAAATACCACTTTTTGGGCTGTCAAGGGAAATCTTACGCTTTTGACCAATACTTAGACATTAAGATAACTGCATCACTCTCGTTACCGCATTTTGCACTATACTACAGATATGCCCTCAAAATTAAAGCTAATTTTACACAATATGTTAAAGCAAATACGAAATGGGATATAGCAAATTGACAGTTCCAATCCAACAATCTTGAAGTTTTTGTGTCGGAAGCATGGAGTAAATACGTGGTAGCAAAGGTATGCACTACTCTCACAAGAAGCAACCATCTCAATCCACACTAGAAATAACAACATTGGCTCGGTTAAACTAAATCCAGATAAAAAAAATGAAATCTAGATATAGAAGTTAACAAAGAAAAGTTACGATCGGAACTTTCTATATTTCCTTATTGTTATTGTTGTAATTGCCACGCAAATATAGAGCACCCCTCTAATCAAAACAAGGTTAACAACCTCAAGACAGAAATTCAAATATCTAGCATACAAAATCACCTAAAAATGACCAAGATCTTAGATGCATCACCCAAGAAATCAACTTTTATAATCCAAGATTCACTTTATGACAAAAATGTGTTCCATGTTGTTAACCAACAATCAAAGAAATCTCTACAAAAAACGCGTGAACCAAGGCTCAACTACCCTCATCTCATATAGTTGTGTCTGCATAGCTGATTTATCTATTTTAATGACTTCAAATTTTTAGAAGTATTTCCCTGAAGACCTTGTCCTTCGGAACTTCAAATTATATAGCAAGAAGATATAATTATCTTCAGTTTCAAGCAAATTTCAGCTCCACAAAAGCAAACTTCAATAACTATTGTTGCAAATATTACTGCTACAATGCCTAAGCCTTAATCCAAAAAAATTTGATCAGTATTGCAAACATTACTCAGCAAAAAATAAAAAGATCTAGTCATTTTTATTTTCTACTTGCAAATTCTGCAATGTGGTGTGATTAGCTAAAATCCAAATCAGGGCTGTAAACAAAATTTCAAAAGTCACATTAATGTACTCAAATTCACATTCAAAAAAACAGATACAAAAAGTTGTAAACAATACGATGAGTACGAAACTGAGTACCATAATGAATGCATATATGCTATGGTGCACGAAAATGAGTACGAAACAAAAGAAAAATGCTAAATTTGGTGTGCAACAAGACTATTAACATGGTGATATACAAAGGTCAAGGCAGTTATCAACAAAAAGAAACTACGCTATCTTGCATTAGGAAAATGCAAGACAAGGAAAACCTAGCCAAGAATAAAGAAATCATAACGAAGAAAAAAATAGCAATTAGCAAAGCGAAATTAGAGGCTTTTCAAGAGGTGTTCGACAAACCAAATTCTAAAGAGGGAGAAAAAGATATATAAAAAGATGGAAAAAGGGAGGCAAACAAAAAAATGGTATAGGTGTAATAAAGTGTATTATGGATTACGATAGGAACATTTTAGTACAGAACGATAACAACAAGGATCAATGGAAGAAGTATTTTGAAGACCTATTTGATGGAGAACAAAGAAATATTCTAGGGGACACAACAATTACGCCCTTAGATGAATATAGAGAATCTATGCGAAGAATAAATATTAGAGGTGAATGAGAGCTTAAAGAAAATAAAGCTAAAGAAAGTGGTTGGGTCAAATAGTATACCTATTGGGGTATGGAGTTACCTAAAAAGTAGGAAGAATTAGAGTAACTTATCTGACTGATCTATCTTACAAGATTTGGAGGACAAATAAGATGTCCAATGACTAGAGTAGAACTACTCTCTTGCCCATTTATAAGAACAAAAGAGATGTCCAAGATTGCTCTAACTATCGAGAAATAAAACTCATGAGTCATACTATTAAGTTATGGAAAAGTGTCATAAAGATATGTATGAGAAGATGTATCTCTATACCAGAGAACCAATTTACCAATGTGGATTTGTGTCATGGAGATCTAAAATAGAAGCAATTTATCTGATGAGCTTAGTTTTAAGAGGTGTAAGGCGCACTGAGGCGCAAAAGTTTCTTTTTTTGCAGGCTTTTTGCATGCAAGGCACACAATTTCACTAATTTGCATCACATTCAATATTAAATCATAACTAATACTTCAAAGCTAAAAGAACATAAAAGTCATATTATGATGACATATAAGTAAGCTAAATACAACATTAGCATATAAAGTCATGCAAAAGCTCGATAAGACGATAACATAGTTTTGAGTTAACAAAAGAAATAAAAACAAAACAAAAAAGATAAGGTAAAGAAAGAAAATACTGGTTCTTGATGTTAGCACTAAAACAAACACTTAAAATCTAAATTTGAATCATACGTCTATCAGTGAATATGGCGGCACTTCACGGTTATTTTTGCTTTCCATTTAATAAACATCTAAGAATTGAGGGTTATTTTAGTAATATTAGGCAAAGCCTTGTTGTTTATCAAAAATTACATCTAGCATACATGAGGCGAAAAAAAGGCACCTTTGAAGGCTCTCCTATATTGCATTGCACTTAAACTTAAAGACGCCTTTAAGTGGTCACCTCTTAGCGCCTCACACCTCAGTGCGCCTCAAGCACGCTTTTTAAAATACAACTTATAAGACAAGTGGAGTACTATAAAACCATTCTCATCACCATATAAAAACATCTTTCAACGAAAAAATAGTACAATATGATCAGATAATTAAAGCAAGTTTCATAATAGTAACCTAAGTTCAACTTGAAACTATACAGTCAAATAACTCAAACAAGTAGATATAAAAACAAAGAGAAATTCTACCTTGAGTAGGGGCTAGGGTAATAGGGGTTGTCATATTTTCAAGCATGTTATTGTGTTTTCGTATAAATTACAGTTCCATCACATCATTTACATGTTTCTTTGAAGTCATTGAGAAGTAAACTGCAAAACACATTTACCAAGCATGATGTACTCCTTTTAGCTTAAACATAAACAAATAACTACATTTACTAACAAGCAACCTTCCCTTTCTTCCAATTTTACCTCCATGAACATCTCTCATAGCATAACCAATCAACTTTATCCTATCTCATTTTTCTGGTATGTTTCCCTGCTTGATTGTGATTCATTTCACAATTTAAACTCATGATCTATCACATACTTCGCCCATCCCAAAGTATCATACTAATTCAACTCAAATCATGGAAAGTCAACCTTCACATATAGGAATCAACATCAACGACATGCGTAAAAATGAGATCCGCAACAAAAACACCAACTTCATCTTAGATTACACTAAAAGTAATACTATCACATTGTAAATGCCAACATTTATTTTTCCTTAAACAATACTATATTCTTTCCGATAAAACTCATCCCAATTTGAAATAATAGAAACGCTCTAAACTAAAATATTGACGAAATTAATTTAGCTAAAAGCATTGTAGAATTCTTCACAAATATAGGTTTACTCAAGTAGCAAAAATGGGTTGAATTGTTCAGGATTTCAGAAAAAAAAATGAATTATCGGCTAACTACACAACAAAAACATTGTAAGATCATAACACAAAGCATTGTAGAATAAATGAAATCATCGGTTGACAGTACTGTCTTCTTTTAGAAATGATAGAAACATCCTGAACTAAAATTCCCACAATGTTAACACAGCTAATCATAACACAAAGCATTGTAAAACCCAGTTCAAAAATCAGGGTTTACTAAACATAGACAAAAAAAAATCATTAGGGTTTCAGCATTGTAATAAACTTAAATGGTAATCAATAATTAACGAGTAATACCCTAAATCATCGGAAACAGCAGCGAAAATCGGAAGCAGAAGTAAAATAAAACCCTAACCTGCAATCGAATATTACGAAATCGTTCTTGAGCATCACTCATACTAAAAGCACGATCCCTTGTAGAACAAATCTCTCTCCTTTGAAGTTTTCTAACACTGTTTACAAACCCATCAACGCCTCTACGAGGTCGCTTCTTCGCTACTACTCGTCGAACACTACAAGGTCGAGGACTCGCTGAAATTCTTCTTCCCTCCATTTTCTAACTTATCCCCAATTCAATTTAACTTCCAAAATCAAACAATTGCAAAGCTTTGTTGCTTAAAACTTTAAAATCATTTCTGGTTATCAAATTGAAACTCCAATATAAGGGTTTTTTTAGTGATATATAGAGAGAGAAAATTGGTGGGTTTTTGAAACAAAAAAAATCTTGTAAAGATCTGGGTGTTTCTTCCTCTTATTATAATTTCTACTTGTAATTTGTGAAGGATGAAGCTTTTCTAGTTATGGTGAAGAGGGATTCTGCCTCTACCCCCAATTTCTCTCTCTTATTTTCTTGCAATGAGCAAGACAATAAAAGTGGGGGTAATGTTGATGCCTTGATGGTAAAATTTATTACAACGAAAGAATGCGGAAGAAGTAGATTTAGTTTTCAAATTTTGGGTGACCACTTTTGAATTTTGACTCTAAAAATTTTCCTATGCAATAAAAATAATTCAAATTTTTTTCCCATGTGATCTTTAAAATCATATGATTGCGATCATAAATTGTAGAGGTTAAATTTAACGTTGCAAATATAGATTTCTATTGTGGAGGGAATTTATAAAAATTAAAAATTTATTTAAAAATTGTATTTATAAGTAGTATTTTGATTTTGAAATTAGGAAGAAATTAGGTAGTTTTCATTAATTTGTTTATATTATTATAATGGTTAATTTCAATTAATTTGTCCATAGTAATATGATCGATAGTTTCAAATTCAAAAAATCTATAATAATGAAATAAATATTATTTTAGATTATTTTAGGATGAAATACAATTTGGTTTTACTTTGGTAATTGTATGTTGTATGATTTATAGGAATGTTAAGGAATTTATTATTTGGTTTAGTCTTCGAGTTTGTTTTTCTTTATGAAACTTCTTTTTGATAATCTTTGATCTCATAGTTTCTATGTCATCTAGTATTTTTTTCACTGTAAGTCTCTAAGTATTCTACACTTCTAGTACTTTGTTTATTCTGTCACTTTGAGATATGATACTTTGACAATTAAAATTTCTTATTGGATCACCTTTAAAGACCTAGGTGAAAATGACTTGGTGCGACTCAAAAACCACAACATGTAGGTTTTTTTAAATGTATCTTTATGTAGATTAAACAAATCAGCAAAACTAATTCTTGCTTCAACCCAATTGACTAGATATTGCTATATTAACATTCTACTCTTCTATAAAAAAAATATTTTACTCTCTAACTTATATTCTTTTCAAACTAGCAAACTCATTTACAATTCCTTCAAGTTTTGCTAGCAAGTGTGCTCACTTCAGGACAGCTGCTGCTGCACAAAGGAACACAAGTGTCATACACCAAATGAAGTCTACTGGAAATCATGCACGTGGTGCAATTGAATGGACTAATCATCCCTCACGTGTCTTAGCTAGTTCTATATAGAGTCTTTTATTTCTTGGTGTAAAGACTTTGTTATAGTTTGTTATAACAAACTCTAGTTAGTTAGAAACATGTGATTCTTGTTTTGTATCAAGCACTATATATATGCGCTTACTCCTTTTTATTCTGATTATTCAAGATCAATAAAATTGTTCTTTACTTTTCTCTTCAATCTCTGCCCCACTTTTATCATGGTATCAGAGTCATTTTGGCCTTGAACCTGTTGCATTAATTCTTGAGTTCTAATATTTTGTTTGTTCCTCTTCTTGCTTCACTCCTGTACTGCAAATCAGAAATTGAATTTTTTTTCATTTGCAATGACAAGCAAGAGTGATAAAACGAGTAGTACTGATCCAAGTATCCAACTATGAATCCCTCAAGTCCTTACTACTTGCACCCAACTGACACAGGATTAAAGATTGTTTCAAACATCCAACTGGAACAGGATTCAAAAGCTGGAAGCATTTTGTGTCTATTTCCCTATCTAGAAAAAACAAAATGGGTTTTGTTGATGGGTCTATCAAAAGATCCATCTCTAATGGAGCCCTCGCAAAAGTATGGGATCAGGTTAACGATGTGGTGCTTGGTTGGCTTTTGGTAGCAGTTGATGAAAGGATTTTTAAAAGCGTTTTTTGGTTCAAAACACCCAAAGAGGTTTGGGATAATTTGGAACAAAGATATGGGCAGTCTTCCTCAGCTGCCCTCTTTACTGTAGAGGAGCAATTGAGCAAAGCCATTCAGACACAAGAAATGACTATTGAAGAATTCTTCACAAAGATGAAGGGGCTATGGGATGAAACTGATGCATTGGACCCACCGCCTACATGTGATTGTACTGGTTGTTCGTGCGGATCAACCATCAAGACCACCAAGAGTCAATAAAGAAGATGTTTAATACAGTTCTTAATGAAACTAGATGGAAAATACCAGCATACAAGAAGTAATATACTCATGATGAAGGAGATGCCTAGTGCTGCTGATGCCTATTCTATCCTTACACAAGAACAAACCCACCAAGCCTTTAGTAGGACTATAATAGTAGGAGAGAGTGAAAACCAAGAACCAAGCATTGCATGTTGAAAAGAGGAAATTTACCGAAAATAAGAGAAGAAATGACTCAAAATCTAAAAGACAAACACTCTATTGTGACCATTGCAAAATTCATGGTCACACAATGGATAGATGCTGGAAGATAAATGGGTACCCTGACAACAACACCAATAGTCCTAATTCAGCCCACTTTGCAGGTATGTATGGTTTGTTCTCTAACAAACTCTCTACTTGGATTATAGATAGTGGTGCATCAGACCACATTTGCTTTGCAAGTCCTTGTTTGACAGTTTAAAACCTTTGAAAGGGAAATCACACCTTATTACTATCCCTAATGGCAAGCATGTTAGAGTTGAATACATAGGTAGTGTGATCTTAGGAGGAAAACTTGTTTTATCTAATGTGTTGTATGCCCCTGGCTTTCACTTCAACCTTATTTCTGTGCACAAGTTAGTTGAAGAATTACAATGCAAAATTGTGTTTGGCTCTAATAATTGCTATGTGCAGGGATCTTTGAGGAGGAACCCTTTGCTTTTTGGTGAAATGTCAAATGGCCTATACCAAGTAAAGCTCAAAACTCCTACTGTGACACAAAATCAACAAATAGGGGCATTAACTGTTGTGCAACCCTCGGAACAGTCTTTATAAGAAATAAAAAAGTGGCACCTATGGCTTGGACATTTTCCTTTTGACAAAATACAGTGTCTATTTCCTACTTTGAAAGGAATTCATGTGAATAAAATTTGTTTTTGTACTATTTTTCCCCTGGCTAAATAGACCAGGAGTGCTTTTCCTAGACAATCAAATAGATCTAGTGAACTTTTCCAAATATTGCATATAGATATTTGGGGGCCTTGAAGGACCACCTCAAGAATAAAGTGTAATATGTTCATTACTATAGTAGATGATTGTTCTAGATTTACCTGGATTTTGTTGATCAAACACAAATCTGATTTGCTACTCTTATTCTCACAATTTTATGAGTATATTTTTACCCAATTTGGAAAAAAGAATTCCAAGGTGTAAGAATGTGATAATGCCAAAGAGTTATGTGGTGGACACATTTTGGATTTCTATAAGTTAAAAGGAATAAAACTTCAAACTTCATGTGCATATACAACACAACAAAATGGTGTAGTAGAACAACTATATATAAAAACACTTACAAACTTTCATTCCCATACAAAAACACTTATACTTTCATTCCCATACAAAAACACTTACAAAAAGATTATTTATATGAAGTTTATGAACATAAAAATTAAAAACTTCATAAAAACATTATTCATTTTATTATACTTCATCCATACCACTTTGGAGCATTCTTACAAGGTATTCTAATTTTAAGTTACAAACTTTGTTTTTACAACTTATACTAAAACAACTATATATAAAAATGATTCTTGTATAAAATCTTTCTCATAAATCAAGTATGTTAAAAAGATATATTTTATGACTTAAAAGAGGAAAAATCATCACTTGTATAAATCTATAAAAAAAATTTGGAAACTAAGAAAATGTATTTCCGCAAACTATTTGTTACTTAAAGGATTAAAGTAAAACTTATGGGACTAGATTAAGCATGTTGCTCAACATAATAAGTGCACTTCAAATATGTTAAAATCATCACAAGTATTAGTTCAACAACGTCAACTAAGGAAATTTAAGTGCATGTTAGAAATCCAAAAATTTTTATTGATTTTTGGATGAATACAATATGTTTAGTTGAAGAGCTGGAGTTGAGACTTGAAGGGCAAGGACCCGAAGTTGGAACCACTTCTAAGAACGCATCAGAGCTTACGTAGGAGCTTACGAAATACTTATATAGGCTTGGAGTCGAGGTATGTCACATGGGGTGATTTTTAAAGAATTTAAGAACAAGTTGGGAAAATTTTGTATAAACTTGTTTTTAAATATAAAATTCCCAAAGAGAAGTTCTTAAATCTTGAAAAATGATATCAAAATGATAATTTTGAGTAAGAGATGATTTATTACATGGATTATTATTGTGGGCATCATGCATGTTAATTTTATGAATTGTTGTATATATGTTTAAAGGCATGAATTCTACTTTGTGAAAGTAATTATGATGAAAATGGTTATATGAACTTAGAAAATATTTGAAATGCATTTTAAAATTAATTTCCAGTAGCCATATGTTAAAAAAATCTCTTGAATATTTTTGTTGAAATTTATTCATTAAAACAATATTTTAATAGATTTTAAGGTGTTAAATGCTCTTATTATAAAATATGGTATTAGATAAGCTCTTAATCATCAAAACTAATTAATAAAATCATATTATAATTTCTCCAACAAGATTTGGCTAGAATATATTTAGTTTGGAATTTTTCATGATTTTTGAGTAATCATTAAATTATATATCGGTAAATTGTAAAATAGTAAAATATAAAATAATTACCAAATCAAGACATATGGAATTGAAATTTTTATCAAATACTCATATGGACAGTAACTAAATTTTTTAAAATTCAAGGAACATTTTGTTAAACTTTAAGGACCTTAATAATTTTTACTCGGTTATTAATAATCGGTAAGTTTGAAAATGGTTTAAATACAAAATAAATACTAAATGATGCCTTTTTGGCATTAAAATATTATGAGACACTTATATAAACATTAGATACATGTCGAAAAATTTATATGGATTTTTGTGACCATATATGGACTTAAATAAATTTTATTCGGTTTATCGGTAAAATAACAATATTAATTATTAAGAATACACCACATAGTTTTTACTGGTTATTTAAAATTTAATATTCCTTAAAATAGTTTCTGGAACATCATAAAAGTTTTATATTATTTTTTGCGGACTTAAATAATTTTAAACCGATTTTATTTGATTTATCAATAAAATGCCTATATAAAAATAAAATATCATACATGACATTTATAAGTTTAAGTGGGCTAATAAAAGTATTATATGACTTCTAGAACATTTTTAAAATTTATTATCTAATTATTAGTTATTTAATAATTTATCAAATCAATAAAAATTGTTTAATTATTTAAAGGGGTAATATTGTTAATTAAATTTGAGTAAAAATAGACATATATAGAAAATTTATAATTGTGTTAGTAACATATTGCCTCATAGTGTAAAATGAATTTTACTTAGATGATTTACAAATTTTATGGATTTAAAACATCATTCAAATAACGGTAAATACCTAAATTGTCGAAAATAATCGTAAAATCATTATAAATTGACATAACCAATTATAATCTGATGGGACAAACTTAAATTTATTTTAATTAAGGTATTATAATGACTTTATTAATTTGGGCCTTATTGGAGAATTAATATGTATTTTGTAAATCAATTGTGAATTTTATTACCGGCAAAACTATCTCGTATTTAAGAAAATAGTGTGTTATGAAATCTGTTGTCAAAATGATTTTATAGACTTATGAATTATCTTATAGTTGTTTTGAATGAACTTCAAAACTCTTTTAGGTTATATTTACTTTAAGAAAAATTAAAACAAAACATTTTAGTGGTTTCCCTGAAAAATCGTAATTTTAATCACTTTTTATTACGATGCATTTCCACACATGTTAGTGATGCCCCAATATAATACAAAGGTTATGTTTGATGATATGATTATGCTAAGCATGTTTTACCCATGAGGGAAAGATTATAATTTGATTTTTGCGATGTTGTAAAGAAAGTATGTTTTGTTATGTTGCAAATAAAAAATGTTTATCATATGGAAAAAGTTAATATTTTTTTTTGACTTTTTAAATGCTATTAAAATTACAAGGTATATATTATATACAAAAATGTTTTAGCCTAAATAGCGGGTACATATGCCACAACAAATGTTGTGTGCATGATTCAAGGGTTCACCAATGCTGAGCGCGTATTGTTCACAATACCATTGTGTTACACTTGCCGGACATGTTGCGGACGATAGACTGACTATCAAACGAGTCACAGGATTACTCACAGAGTACCCATGCAAGCTTATGATATAAGTTTGAAATTGATTTGGATCCATTGAGATCTTAAGATTTATAATGAAAATTGAGAATTTGAAATGACTATAGAACCATTGTGAATGATAATATGATTTATCAAATGAAAATTGAGTATAATGGACATCGAAATTACCTTGAGTAGTGTGAAAGTGTTGAAGATTATGGAAACTAGTAGTACGTGGATTCTACGGCTCTTCCGAAATCTCTGTCTACAATTTTAGGTCGAAAGAAGGGTTAGATAATCTAATTGTAATACCCTTTTAAAAAATATAAAATTTTCTTTTTAGGTTAAAGGCATATATAATTCAAAAATTTGACAAAAGACATACTATATAAAAATTACGAGTATAATTTGATTTCTAAAATCGTTGATATTAAATTAAGAGATATAAGGGAATAACAATTTTAAAAAAATATAAGAGAGAAAAAAAAAGGGAAATTTCACGTGGTATCCCTGAGGTTTTGGGTTTTCCACGTGGTAACCAAAACTTTTAAAAAATCCACGCGGTAACCTTGAGTTAAACTAAATTGCTACACTGTGACCTTTTTGCACATAAAGCATTAGAAAAACGTTAGCAAACGTTAGTTTCGAGACTTCAAGGTTGTTGTCTGCTTATTTATGTGACTTAATATTTCAAATGCCATCAGTTTCAACCTTTTCCCTAAAATATAAACCCCTATCACTCTATCATCTTTGGATTTGGGGGAAAAATATAATTTGGATGAAAGATGGTCGAGTTAAGGTTTATGTTGTAGGGAAAAAGGTTGAAACTGATCGCATTTGATATGATGAATCGCATAAATAGACGTACAACAACCGTAAAGCTTCGAAATTAACATTTGCTAATGTTTTTATGTGCAATAGGTCACGATGGACCAATTACGTAAACCTCAGGGTTACCGCAAAGATTTTTTGAAAGTTTTGGTTACCACGTGGAAAATCCAAAACCTCAGAGTTACCACGTGGAATTTCCCAAAAAAAATTTAAAAGTAAAATGAGATTTAGAAGAAAACAAGAAATGAGTTTATTTAATCAAATGGGATAAAACTTAAATAAAATAATAAAAAAAGAAAAGAAAAGAACCTAGTTTTAACACAAAAAAGTCAAGTGTAACATTTTGAAGGGAAAAAGAAAAGAAAAAAAAAAGTAAAATATAAAAGTTTTATAAACCAGTAATGATGGAAGGAGAGAGAAAATTTTAGAAACCAAAACCTAGCCATGAAAATGGCGTTACAGAAGCACGAAGGAAGAAGAAGGAGGAGGAAAGAAGAGAAGGGATCGGGAATTTCGTTTACCAAGCATTCAAGGTAGGTATTTCAATCATTCTCTTCATCCATACTTCATTATTTTCTATACCTTCGAAAATTTCTAGAGAAAAATGAAACTAGGATTTTTAAACACCAAAAATGAAAATTAGGGAATTTTGGTTTCTTACCAAGACTTAGAAAGAGAGGGATGAATTGTGAGAGTAAGGTTCACAATTAGGCTCAATTTATAGGCAAAAAAATTGGTTTAATTAAGGAAGGAGCTAATTTGATTGAGGGAATAAGGGTAGAATATCTCTGATAGAGTAATTAGGGCAAAGATTAGGGTAGAATAATCTGAGGGAGTAATTAGGGTAATTGTGACAGTTGATTTTGAATTCAAATTTCAAAGTATTTTTCAATTATTTTCTTTAATTTGATTTTAAATTTAATTTTATTTTATTTCTAATAATATTTTTGAAATATTGGAGTGTGAAAAATATTGGGGTATTACATCTACCTCTTCTTAAAACAAAAGTTCGTCCTCGAACTTATAGATAAAGTCTCAAATAAAGAATTAAAAAAAGTACGAAAGAAACGCAAGTTTGACTTTAAGGAATGTCACATTCTTCCTCCGTTTTAAGGGGTTTCATCCTCGAAACTAGATCTTACCTGGTCAAAAAGTTCAGGGTAAAGTTGTTTTTATGGCATCCTCATTCTCCCATGTCGCTTCTTCTCGCTTCTGATTTGATCATACTGATGGTTTTGTTGCGTGTGTTCCTAGTTTTTGTGTCTAGGATTTTAATCGGACGCTCCTCAATCGAGAGGTTTTAGTCTAGCTCAACAGTTTTAGGTTGGATAATATGAGAAGGATCATGAACATATTTGCATAGTTGGGATACATGAAACACGTTTAAAGATGATAAATTATTTAAACTCTTTTATTCGTCAAGTCGATTCATATTTAAAATTATTTGCTATTGAATTTTACGGAATGGGGTCGAATTACTCAGTTAATACTGATTTTTGTGTACTTTGTGTTCTTGTTTTTCTCTTTTATTTTTGCAGGTTAATCTAGGGGAATTTGAGTGAGGATGCTTAGAATAAAACGCCTAGAAAGTTATTTAAAGTCTATCGTATTTTCTTTTACGACTCTATTATAAAAACTTCTTATCAAGTTGTAATTTGAATATTTAATCTTCCGTTTTCAAATAAGTGATTTTATTTCGATATTCTCACGTCGTTTTTGTGACCGTTAACACTCTCTAAGTTAAAGTTGTTTTTTTTTAATAAACAAAAATATCTATATGGGGTGTTCAAAAAAACCCAACCCGCCGACCCGTTGACCCACAACATAAATGGCAGGTCAAGTTCTAAAAAACTTTATAAATTAGGGGTCGGGTCATGGGCCGAAATTTAAGTTTAGCGGGTACCCGTTGACCTGCTTAAAAAAGAAATAAATACTGTTTTTGGGTTTTCAATCTTTTTATTTTGAAATTTTTTATGTTTTCGTTATGTTTTTATCATTGCATAAATATTAATTTTATCAAAAATGTGTCAAGTTCTATTACTAAATTACAGTTTGCACTTTGCGTTTGATAGTAAAAATTATTGGAATTACGGTAGCTTCTGCCTGACAGTAAACCATCAATAATACCTGACTTCAGCATGATTACCATATTCTCGAGTAATGTATTGAGTACATATATGCAAAAGATTCAGAACATATAGATGCATGAAATGGAAGTATATCATTATGTTTATCAGATTCATGCTTGAGGTATATGACAGCAACATCATAAATAGTTAATCAAACTTCTAATGAAATTCAATTAACAAAATGATATAGTACTTAATAAATATGGGCAACTTTTGTTATTCAATTCTAGAAACAATACTAATTATATTCTACCCAACAAAATCGGGTACCCGATGTTCCAATCCGACTTATCCGGGTACCCGGATAAATTGGGCCGGGACACGGGCCGTTAAAAAAGATACCCGACTAACCGGGTACCCGGCTTTTCGGGTACTTGAAATGTCGGGTACCCGCTAATGAACACCCTTAATTAGTTGTATGGACTTAATTAAGAGGGTGTTACAGTTATGGTGTCCTAGGTGCGAAAAAATTATGACTTATTCCATGCTCATTGGAATAATCCATGAAGCTTGAATTTTCAAATTCTATACCATCATCTGACCTAATGTGAATAAGTTGATAATTACTATATTTTTGTATTTTATTAGCAAAGTAAACAAAAATTTATCGAAAGCCTCATCTTTGCTAACTAGAAATATAGTCCATGTAAATCTACTGTAATCATCAACTATAACAATTACATAACGTTTGCCGCTATGGTTTTGATTCTCATAGGTGCACAAAGATCCATGTGGATTAATTCAAGCGGCTTTGAGGTGGTCACTACATTCTTAGGTTTAAAGGACGACCTAACATGTCTTCTTTTGGAACAAGGATCACACACTTCATCTTTTTGGAATTTAAGGGACAACAATCCTCTTACTAGTTTTTTTTATCTTAAAGTAGTAAGCAAAGAAAAGCTAGCATGACCTAAACATTTGTGCCAAAGAAGTGGGTCATCTTCTATAACACTGAGACAAGTCAGACTGATTTTGGGAACAGCGTGGAGGTCCACAACATAAGTGTTCCCTTTACGGATTCCTTCCAAAATAGTGTCTCTGGTGTCACTTTTAGAAAATAATGCATTTTTCAGAAGCAAAGTTTACAGAGTTACCTTTGTCGCAAAACTGAGAAATACATAGTAAATTATGTTATAAATTCTCAACTAAAATTACGTTATCAATTGCATCGGAACTTGACCTTCCTACTTTTCTTTTGGCAATTTCACCTTTAATATTGTCACCAAAGGTCACAGTTCCTCCATCATAGGCTTCTAGTGAGAGAAATTTTGATCTATCACCTGTCATGTGCGTGGAACACCAATTGTCGAGATACCATGAGTTGCTCCCCCTCACTAGAACATCCAAAACGAACTAATTGTTAGAATCAGGAACCCAGTCATCCTTGCATTCCTCGTCTATTATGCATGAATCATATATCTTAATCCAAATGCGATCGACATAAATTTTGTTCGCTTTGTCATATTGTTCCTTTTTGGCACATTGAAATTTCAGGTGTCCAGTTTTTCCACAAAAGGAACAAACATTAGTACTAGGGAGATCGACATAGACCTTTTTCTTTTTATTATTCTGATTGTAACCTAGGCCTTCAGTATTCTTGATTTTAGCATCTATAGAATCCATTTGGGAACTTCATTGATTTTCTCTTTTCCTCTAGAATTTAATTCAAGTTTTAATCTTTCATTTTCGGTTCTACTTGATTCTAGGTCTAATTTTAACTTTTGAAAATCAGTACTAATTTCATGAAAAGATAAATCATTTAAGTCATTATTTAAGCCTAGCAATTTATATTGATTTAAATCGACATTAAGAATAATATTTTCTTGTTTTACCTGTTCCAATGCTTTCTTTAACATTACGTTTTGCTCTAAATCAAAGAATCTATTTTGCACATCAGACATAAAAGAATTTAGGTAGGAAACATGGTATTTACTAGTTTTAAGGTCTTTTTAAATTTGGAGACAAGTGACAGCTTTTTCATCTAGTTTTTCCTGTGTCTCCATAAGCAACTCAATTAGTTTATATTTATCACATTTAAATAGGTGGTTAGGAAATATTAGAAGACATTACCTCTTCTCCTTTAGACTTTTCATCGTGTGAGGCCATGAGACATAGATTTGCAGTTTCTTTTTCTACGGGGCTTTTGTCTCTGCTTCACTCTCAGATTCTCTCCATGCAGCAATCATGGCTTTGCGAAAGTCTGTTTTGTTGAAATTTCCTTTTATCGTTTGTCTTCTTGTTTCCCTTGCCTTTCCCTTATCTTTTTTATTTTTCCATTGTGGGCAATCTTTGATGAAGTGATCAGTGCTTCTACATTTGTGGCATTCGAAGTTGGACTTTGAATTTGCATATCCTTTCTCTTTGTCGTTTCTTTGGTTGGCGTATCTACTGTTCCTGAAGAACTTTTTGAAATTTCGTACCAACATGGCAGCCTCCTCTTCATCACATTTTGACTCTTCTTGATCATTTACTGCCAGAGCCAAACCTTTGTTTCGGGAATTGTAAGCTGTTCCCAAATGCAATTCGTGAGTCATAAGGGAACCAACCAACTCTTCCAGATTACATTTTGTAAAATCTTTGGATTCTTAGATGACTGTGACTTTGGCTCTCCAGCGTTCGTCTTGAGGGAGACTCCTTAGAATTTTCCTGACTTGTTCATTTGCGGGATAAGCCTTTCAAGAGAGACAAGTTCATTCGTGATATTAGTGAACCTGGTAAACATCTCTTGGATGGTTTCTCTAGGTTTCATAACAAACCTTTCATATTTGGATATCAACAAGTCTATCTTGGAGTGCTTTACTTCACTTGTTCCTTCGTGGGTAACTTCCAAGTTCCAGCAGATCCCAAATCTGCTTGGCAGTTTTACACCCCATGATTTGATTATGCTCGTTTGGACCAAGACCACAGTGAAGTAATTTGATCGCAAGAGCGTTCATCTCCATCTTCTGAAAATCTTCCTTTTTATATTCAGTGATTGGTTTAGGAATAATTTCGTTATTGGAATTAGTAGTTGTTACCTCAAAGTCTCTAATTTCGATAACTCTCCAACCTTAATAATTTTCCGCCTTAATGAAGATTTTCATCCTATTTTTTCAATATGTGTAGAATTTTCCATCGAACATGAACGACCGTTGTGTAGAGTACCCTTCTTCCATACGTTCATTTATCTTCAACATTTGTAAAACACCAGGATATTGCTCTCAGGGTTTCCTTATCAAATGAGGAACATGGCTTTGATACCAATTGTAGAAACACTTAGAGATGACGAATGCAACAAGAGGGGGGTGAATTGTTGTATTGTAAGTTTAAGAATTTTAGCCCTGTTTTTGCGGAATATAATACGAAAATAAAACTTAAACTTAAAACGAAAAAGATAAAAGGAGACAACGATTTTACGTGAAAACTATCTTGGCTAGAGGTGTTCAAAACAGACCTGATGACCCGATAGACACCCGACTTTATAATCGAACCCGATTTGATCCGACTTAAAAATGGATCTACAATTATGTAAAAACCAATTTGAACACAAAACTCGATTTTGAGCTGGCCCGAAACACCTGACTCGAAATCAACTCGATGACCCGAATGAACACCTCTAGTCTTGGCCTAAAGGAAGGAAAAGCTAAGACCCCCCGGGATTTCAAAATTCTCTTACTATGTTTTAGGTAACCAATTACAATTACATAAAACAATACTCAATACTAGGCCTACATCTCTTTCTCTTCTACTCCTTCTCTTTCTCTTTCTCTTTTTCTTTCTCACGCTTCACTAGAAGCTTTCTCTTTTCCCATAAACTTCCCTAAGTCTAGTTATAACAAAAGACACAAAATACCCTTTACAAGACCATATTCTAATAAGGATAAAAACGAAGAAGTTGCATAAGAAAAATAATACAAGTTAATTGGCAAATGTAAGAGCAAGATATTTTTCTTAATTTTCTCTCGTATGAACTCCCTTGGACACACCTAACAACTGGTTGAAAAAGTCATCCTTTTACATAGGGCCAACCATAGAAAATTGCAAAACCCTAACTCCCCATTCTCTCCTTGATCCTAAAATCTAGGAGAGTGGATTACAATTTACATGCTAGGGTGTTTAAACAAAACACATGGTTATATTTTTTTGAAAATAGACAATTAGGTTTATTTTAATTAAAGCCCTAATTAACCTCCTATTTTTGTGGAGATAAATAAGAAATCTTATTCTCAACACTTGGAATATTCTCACGGTTATTTTAGGTGATTACTTTGACAATTAACTCTAAATAAATATGCAACCTGCTTAATTTCTCACCTTTACATCAGCTAAAAAAAAAAAAGAAATTCTAAGTTATTTTTCAGTTGGCGTCTTCTCTTGACTTTAGTCTTGGGAATACTACACTGTCTCCATCAGCAAATTTCATCAGACTATCAAACTTGGGAACAGTAGACCTCTAGTCTACATTTGACATCCTAAGTGATCTTCTATATATGACTCTCTTGGATAACTTTGACATATAACTTCCATTGACGAAGTCTTAGGTTCCATCATCGACTTTAACAAAATCGGATATAGACCTACAAACAATCTTTAAAACACAATTTTGTTTATTTAAAAGTGAATTCATCATCAAAACCTAAGAGGGCCAACATTTTTTTATTTGAATTCAAATGTGATTTTAATTATGTATGTAGTTGTTAATTTTGGGTTATTCTTTAAATGTTTAAAAAACTAAATAAAATTAAAATAATTACTCTTTAACAGTTCAAGTATTCCATTTTAAATCGTGAAGGTTTGATAGAAGCCAAAACAACATATTAAAAAACACAGAATTAGTATAAACCAGGTGATTGCCCGTGCTAAGCACGAGTTATTTTATATTTTATCATATTTAATATATACTTTTACGTAAACAAATAAAAATATCAAATCAGAGGAATAAAAAAATAATGTTAGTACGCAATTTGAAATATTGGTTTGTGTACCATAATATATACTACGACGGAAAATAAAGTTAAACGATACATAAACTTCGTGAAATGGATACATTTATAACAACGTTTATCAATTATAAATCTTGAACCACTTTTTTGTATACAATATTATATGTTAAAGTATAAATATTATCATATTCATCACATATAAAAATCTTTAGTTTTTGCATACTTTTAAGCCATGAAACAACCATATAGGATTGATCATGCATTAATACATATTGGTAGAAATTTATAATTTATGTTAGGTAATAATCAAATGATTGAATTCTAATTTTATATCTTGCTCAATAAAATTTTATATTTGTGTTAGGAAACAATATCACAATTATTACTATAAGCAGATCCAAAAGAGTTCAAGTAGACTCCCACGGTGATTTACGTCACCCCAAACAATATCACAATTATGTTTGGTTTGTGATCCATGTTTGACCTGAAGGATTAGGCCAAACGTGGTTGTGCATCAATTTATGAATCTCACGTCTTCTACTCTTGATTGTTGATCCATCAATCATATTGTAGTTGATCCATTAATCATGTTTGACATGATCTGCTGCTTTGTTTGTTGGTTAATATACTATGCACACAACAGTGACATAACTGCTATGGATCAACAGTCAAGAGTAGAAGATGTGAGATTCATAGATTGATGTATTATGCATACAACGTGGTTGATGTCTAGCGATTCTAGGGTTTGGATCTGAATCCTGAACAATTTTTTTTTCCTAAAATTTTTTTAGAATTATATTATGAAGTACAATTTTCGACCATTCGTATAAAATTATTTAGAATCTTTTGTGAATTACAGCCTCAAAGTTTGGTCGTTTTGTGAATTACAGCCACAAAGTTTTTTTCTTTTTATGAATTACAGCCACCAACTTTTGAAAATGACCACCATTATGGCCAAGTGACCGGTTCTCACCGTTGACTAGGATTTTTACCTTTGACTTTCCATTTTTCTGATTTTTCCTTTTTTTTTAGTTTTTTTTTCTTTTTCCTTTTTTTAATTTAGTTTCTTCATCCCAATAATCTTTCTCTCTCTTCCTCCTTCTTCTCCGTGATCTTCATCCTCTTCATCCTCCATTAATCTTCAAAGTCACCATTAATCTTCAAAGACCCAATTTCTCTCGAAAGTCCAAACCCTAGATTTCTTTCCCCTTTAAACTCCCCTTTCAATTTAGATGAATTTTTTCAATTGTTTGTTGATTTCATTGACTTGATTGTTAGTGGAGCTTTTGGATTCAAATTTCTGGGTAGTTTTTCTTGTAACATGGATCATTTTTTAATTTTTTAATGGTTTTATCACAAAGTATTCACTCTTGTCTGGTAATCAACTTGGAAAAATTAATAATCTTGGCACTCGATTCACTAATCTGTTGCGTTTTGTTTCTGGGTTTATCTCCATTTATTTGTATTTTGCTTGAATTTTTTTGGGTATTTGGAGTATTTGGAGTTCAAAGTTCAAAGCATTCTAAAAGTTATTTGGGTATTCCTTTTTATGATTTTGATTTTGTTTTCTGGGTATTTCTTTTTTTGATTTTGATTTTGTTTTCTGGGTATTTTGGAGTTCAATGTATCAATGGATTATGATTTTGTTTTCTGGGTATTTCTTTTTATTGCTTCAATTTTGAATTGATTCTTGATTGAAGGGTTTAATTTGAAGGTTTTCTGGGTTTGTTTTTTGGGAATTTGGAGTTAAACAATAAAAAGAATCAAATGGGTTTAATCCATTGATACTTGTAGCAGTTATAATGGAGGATTTGTTTTCTGGGTATATCTTTTTATTGCTTCAAATTCGAACAGTTGAGAATTAATGGAGGATGAAGAGGATAAAGATGATGGAGAAGAAGGAGGAAGAGAAATTGGACTTTGGAGAGAAATTGGATCTTTGAAGATTAATGGTGACTTTGAAGATTAATGGAGTGTTTGAAGTTTATTAGGGATGAAGAGGATGAAGATGATGGAGAAGAAGGAGGAAGAGGATGAAGATATGAAGAGGATGAAGGAATTAAATTAAAAAGAGGAAAAAGAAAAAAGAAAACTAAAAAAAAGAGTAAAATCAGGAGAAAAGAAAGTCAAAGGTCATTTTGCTGGTCAACAGTGAGAACCGGTCATTTGGCCGTAATGGTGGTCATTTTCAAAACTTGGTGGCTGTAATTCATAAAAAACCTTTGCGGCTGTAATTCACAAAACGACCAAACTTTGAGGCTGTAATTCACAAAAGATTCAATTATTTAAACACTTTTAACTAACGAAGATCTTCTAATAATTTATACTAATTGAGCCACATATATGAAGTTATTCAACATTCAATTTCTTATAATGAAATATTTATCAAGTCTTTAATTCTTAAAGTATAGATACAATAACTACATTTTAAATTACACGAATTGACAAAGTTCAAAATCACACAATGTTCAAAATCACTAATCTATTGTTATGTTTGGTTTGTGATCTATGTTTTACCTGAAGGATTAGGCCAAACGTGGTTGTGCATCAATTTATGAATCTCACGTCTTCTACTCTTGATTGTTGATCCATTAATCATATTGTAGTTGATCCACTAATCATGTTTGACATGATCTGCTGCTTTGTTTGTTGGTTGATGTACTATGCACACAACAGTGACATAATTGCTATGGATTAACAATCAAGAGTAGAGGATGTGAGATTCATAGATTGATGTACTAACTACTATGCATACAACGTGGTTGATGTCTAGCGAGTCTAGGGTCTGGATCTGAATCCTGATCAATTTTTTTTTTCCTAAAATTTTTTTAAAAGTATATTATTAAGTAAAATTTTCGATCATTCACATAAAATTATTTAAACACTTTTAACTAACATAGATCTTCTAATACTTTACATTAATTGAGCCACATATATGAAGTTGAATAAATGAAACAATTGAATACACATGATAGCTAATATATAGTAATATTTAAAAAAAAGATGTAAATGGGTACATGGGTCGGATCAGAGTCAGATCTGGGTCTCAAATGTAAACACCCGAATCCGAACCCGGACCTTAAGGTCATGAGCCACGATCCAACCCGGATCCATAGGGTCTAAAAATAGGTGGACCCAAACCCTTAAAATCAAGGTCGGGTCGGGTCTAGACCCTTAGGGTCCAAGACCCGTGCCCATCACTACCTTCAACCAAAAGGTTGATGGTAGTCCTTAACCAACTATAGAGATTAAGGTTTTTTTAAAGAGAAAGATAAACATGGCCATCAAGGTAGCTAAGATTTTTCAACTAAAATTACACTGGTTTTCCATTTTCATTATCACCGTTTATTACCAACTACCAAATGGACCATTAAATCTTTATCAATGAATAATGTATTATTCAAAAAAAAATACATATGACTTAACAAATCATTTTTCTATATTTCACGTTCACAAACAATCAAATTATATGCCTTTGCAGAGTCATCTCCCCTAAAAGTCAATGTTGTATTTCTTAGAGTATATATATTCATTCAGTGAACCAATGTTCCAAACTCATTGATAAATAGCAGCTCCTAGTGATGAGCAGATACAGGATGAGTTTCCACAAATGACCATATCGTAGTTTCATACATATCCACAAACTCGGCCCATTGGAACAAGTTTTCGTGTTTTGCAAGGTTCGAGTCTCGACCCAAATCCGTAGCAGAAAAGGAGCTGGTAAGCTGTATCACTTGAATGTTAACAAATTAATGATCAACTCATGCATCAGCTGAATGTTTAACTACTGTAAAGATCTGTCATCACGAAACAACATAGTTACCAGCTTAATAATATTAACTAACTGAATAAACAAGGCCCGCAAAGCAAAACAAGATCACATCACATCGGTACACTGTAAAGGTTATTAGACTGCCGAATTAATATTTCACGCATCGTAAAGGTGTCAAAAAAAACCACACTTTGGGTCATTTCAAGGGAGATTTCATGCTTTTGCCGATATTTGGTGTTTGGATAAGCGCATTACTTCAGTTACCGCTTCATGATTATTGCAACTGCAACTGCGACCACATTGTTGAACTATGACAAAGCTTCACATAATCCCCTAATTACATTCCGTTACTACTAGTACAATGATTACAGATCATTTGCTCAAGAGTCCAACAAAAAAAATTGTTGGTTAAAATCTCTTCTAATTGCTGACTAAACTCAGTTTCACACTACAGGTGAGACTGAATAACCTAATACTCCATGCTAGAAAAATGTAAAATGAAGAATGACATTACACAAAACTGTTCAGACTTCAGAGCAACAAAATCCCGAAGGCTAACCAGCGCGCAATCAGACTGTAATATAAAGTTCTCTTCGTTTTATTTAGCGATTACCAGAAGGTACCAATGATAATACTCTCATCTCATCATTAAGATATCAAGTGTAGAATTCATCTTATAAATCGAATCATATTTTCCCAACCAAACAGGAATATTCATTTCATGGTCCTACTTCAATATACCCTTTGAACTGTTTGGTTCATACGCAAAGAAACAGTTTCATGGGAAGTGTCTTGATCGCAGAATTCGTTACAGAAATTAGTTCTTCAGCTCGTTCAACTAAGTTAATAGATGATACGATTAGGGGAGTACGAGAGTCTCATCTCACTTTGCATTCTTTTTAGAAGATGGAAGTTTACCTCATGTTTAATTTGGTATTATTAACAGAGAAAGCAAACGTTATATGATCAAATAAAAAGTCTAAAGACTAGATGTGAGCTAATATAAAATAAATTTGCTAACTACATTATAAACTTGGATATATCTCTACTTGGAACTGACTGAACAAAAATAATTATTTCTCATTTCAAAGCTATAAGATGAAGAGAGCAGAAAACACAAATTATTATCAAACAAAATAATCATATAAGATAATGGTATTAGTGATAATTCCTTGAAGAACAGAATTACGTAAAAATTACCTCGGAGAATCCTATTTCTTCAACATTGCTACGGACTCACTCCCTGCGTATTGATGATCAAACCATGATTGTGAAGATTGCCCGAGAAAACCCAAAACATCATGGAAATTAGTTTTAAGATAAATAATATTAAGATCTACTCAAATTGAAGATATCTATATTTATCAAATATCAGAGCTTCCAAAAAGGTCAATTTTTTACAATAAGAGGACACCCTAAGAAGTTAGTCCAAACTCTTTGTACGACTCGCTATTTACTTATTTGAAGCCAGTAACAACTTGTATGGCAGTGAGAATTAACATCACAATCGCATACACTACCCCAATAGCGGCCCAAGGATGGTTGAAGTAGTTATGCTTAAGTATGGCCTTCCATTGATTCCAACGAATACTAGCATAAGCATTGAGTTGTTGACAGGTGCCCGAGTAGTAAAAGTTTGAACTCTTCAACCTTGTTTGCTTGAAGATCTTGCTAAAGAGATTCACCACTTCTTCATTATTCCCTAGCCAATTCTCTATCACTCCACTTTTGATTAGTATGGCTACATCCTTTGGGGTGTTAATCAAGCTATCAAGGAATGCAAAGTAGTCAATGATGTATGAATCAAAGAAATAATGGCATTGCTCGAACACCATGATGTTTCGAAACAAGGATTCCGTATCATCTGTCACTACAAACTTAGGAATCTCCAAAACCCCTTTGTTGTATCGTATGTCGAGCAAATTCTCACTTCTTCCCACCACGAATTTTACTCCCGCTTCACTGAGCTCACTAACACTTGAAGTAAACTCAAATTTTTGTTTGGTATTCGGTGATGGAACTCGAAGGGTAGAAGGCAAGTAACATACCCTAAGGAAATCAACCAAATGTTTAACATCGGTCGTTGCTACTGTGGGTGGAATAGCTCGGTCTCTTCCCATGAAAAACCTATATGTAATATCAAGGAAGAGAGGTTGCCTATTTTGAGAGGAGGGGTCAAAGGCTAGGTCATAAAGACCCTTAAGAATAAAGAATGGTAATTGGTTTTCTTCTAGCCTTATATCTCGAGTGACTTCTAATATCATTCTTGGTGTATTAAAAATATGGTCATTTTCCTCAATGAATTCACGGAAATGGCCCCTTAAAAGAAGCTCAATTATGAATGTTGCATCAATGAGCAACATTTCAATGAAAAGTTCACTAGGTAGGCTAATCGGCTCAACATAACATTGACGAGCTACCTCTTCCCATCCTCTTACAACTTGCACATAATAATCTAACTTTTTATAAGCGGATCGTTGAAGAAAAGATTGCAAGTACCTCAATTTTTGTTGTTCCATAGCTACTAGTCTTGGATCTCCATAGTAGAAAGGGCCAATAGAGACCACCAAAGGCCGATAGGCATCTTCACTCACCTTGCGAAGACTTTCCGGGACTTTGTAAATACAACAATTTGAAGAAACTGCTGGCAAAGATTTAAGCTTGTCTAGTATCGATTTCGAAACCCAATTGTTTGGATCTCCCATTTGAATGAGCTTTCACTCTAGAAAAACGAAATGAAATTGTGAGACAAGACAATTTACTAAAACAAATGAGTATGCATGCATAAAAATTAACATACTTCTTACAAGTCAAGCATGTTTTGTTACCTTACTAGTTTTCTAGAGGTGGGATGAGTTGTGACACATACTACATAGTTTGATACATTCCTCTAAATATCAATGTGAGAGCTTTCAAATGTAGCAATCTCAACTGGAAAGAGGAGTAATACGACACGTTTACTGTGTCGTCTATCAAATCGTTGTTTATTTAAGCACTCATTTTTGAACAAACTGATGCATCTTCAACAAACAACTACTCTCTTCTTTCCAAATCGATGCATATTTTCAATTCTGTAAGTTTCAAATTTAAGCACTCATTTTTGTTTTCTCAAACATGGTAAAATTTATCCCTCTCCCTTCCATTATGCTCCACTTAGCACTTTCTTTCCTTGTCCCCACTACCACCAGAACTTTTCTCACTTACTTAATATTGCAGATAGACTCAGGCACACAATCAATCTCAAATCTCAATATATTAAATGACTGCTTATTAAATGATGGTAATAAGAATGATTTATAGTGTAAATTTTCATCAAAAGTTTCATATCATTCCCATGGTAATGAATTTAATACCACATCTCCCAATGCTAATGCATTGGTATGAATTTTACGAAGAAAATGAGATAATTGAAGTAGGACAAGCATAACCATCAAGGTAATCAAAAGATTTTCCAACCAATCTATCATAAACTATACTAAAACAATATGTTAATGTGACACGTGTCACTACCACAATGATTCGTTTCCCGCCAAAAGCACTTCTCTACAAAATTATTCAGCGTATTTATCACAATTATTACAATTGCCTTCAAATATGTTTATTGTCATATTACAATTACTACACAAATTAGTATTTTGAGAAGTATTCTCGGTTGACTGGCTACAATTATTACAATTGCCCATAAATAAGTTTCTTGCTATATTACAATTATTACAATTGCCCACAAATAAATCATCTTACCTGACCAAAATCAATGCTTTTTTTCATCATTGTGTATTAATTAAATCTCATATTTGAATTAGATGTTTTCAAACTTTTGAGTATTAATTAAATCTCTTATTCTTAAATTTCTATATATTAACATAACTCATATGACTATCAAAAACACAGTAACCAAACACACTTCATTAGCATAAAACAATGATAAACAATTTTTATTTGTTTTTGAGTATTAACAATGATAAACAATTTTTATTTTTTAGCAACCAAAAAACAAAAAGATAAAAGTGAACTTACATATGATTTTCGGAATCAAAAAGGCAAAGAGTACTTCTTCTTCAAAAATATCTTCAAAAGTTTCAATCTTTAGGTTATACAGAGGGCATCTTCAATCAGATTATAAAACATTGAAAAAAAAAACAACAATCTTAACTGATTTTGTTGTTTTTAAAAGAAATTGGTTTCAATTAACCGATTAGAATCAAATTAAAGACAAAACCATAGAATAAGAAATTCAGAGAGAGATTATGTCAAAAACGGCTGGCAATTGGCATAGAGATGAAGATTTGATTGAGTTATCCCAATTCCCAAATAGACTAGGAATTTCATTGGGTCTATTATATGATGGGCCAAGTTTTCCATAGTTCATTTTTAGCCCATGCTAAAAAATGGAAAATGTAGACAATCAAAATAAAATAATTGTGTATCGAAAAGTTCAAAAAAAAAATTCAAATGATATAGTTATGGTGAGACAATTTTTATTGGAGTGATTGAATATACATTTAAAGTTCTAAAGTGATTAATTATAAATTTAAAGTAATCACTCACAATTTAAAGTTTGACACCTCACTTCCTAGAGGATCTTTTTAGTAACAACAGCAACAGTGTTCATACTCATCATTCAAATTTTTTTATTTTTATATTACCGAAAATTATATAATTTCTATAAACCAATAATTTTTTTTTTGAGTAACTATAAACCAATAATTTAAAATTCATATAATAATTAATTACATATATAATATTAATAATTGTTTATTTAAATAATTAATAAACCGTGCTTATCACGGAAACCTATCTAGTTACCACTGTTATTACCACCTATTAAATGGGTCGTTAGGGTGTGTTTGGTATGCATTTTTTCATATGTGGTAAGGGAAACAGATAAGCAAATCCATTACTTTGCGTTGGTTTAGATAATTAGGTAACTATTTTCATTTTCTTTTGGTAACCGATTCCTCTAATTTGTTTTCACTCTTAAAGCCGATAAATTTAGGCTTGTACACAACGACCAAAAAAAATACAATTGGGGGTGTTTGTCATGTGGGAATGGGATTATTTTGAAACAAAAACTACATATTAACCGATTACAATGACAGTGATTATTTTGAAACAAAAACTACATATTAACCGATTACAATGACAGAGATACCCAAAAGTTTAAATGATTGAAACTCTTAAGTACACAATATAATGCGAAAAAAAAGTAAAAATGGAGTAAGAAAAGAAAAAAGTAAACTTACCAAATGCTGTACTGAAAACTGATTGAAAGTTTGTGAAATAATTTGTGGGTAGTGGGGTTTAATCTGTTTTCAGTTGATTGTAATACCCTTTCCTGAAATTGATTCAATTTATAAGCAGAAAGGATGAAGAATGAGTGTAAAACTGTAGAGAAAATGATTGGAAAGCACCTACTAGTCTCCTCGAAGAATCAAGGAACCTTCAACTTCTCTATGTGTTTTCACTTTTACCCATTTTGTTCATCCAACAAACCAAGCAACCTCAGATTCTTGAGCTTTGGTATACTTAATTTTCTTTTTCTTTTCTGGCATAGAGAAATACTACTTGGTTAAGAATACTAGTAGTCTGGTACTATGCTTAATTGCTTATAGTGGTATTACTATTAATATTAGAGATATTATTACTTTTTTTCCTTTGTCAAAAAGTGTTGTACCGTCTTTCTACTTACTAATTTCTATTTTCCATAGTGGTTCAAACGTCTTAGTAAATAATGGTTATTTACGAGGTTTATAAATTATCTTTAAATGATAGGTGAGTGTTTTGTTATTTTAATTTATTGTTTTTAATTTTGTTTCTTTTATATTATTCTTTTTGTCTTTTTGTAGTGATTTACAAATCACGGTTATTGATTAGAAATTTTTGGTGGTTCAAACCAGTTTTAGGTTTGTACGTACTTGTTCGCCAACTTATGTAATCTCTATTAAATTAAGGAAAAATTACCAACAATAATCCAATCTTTTTATGATTTTCCTATAATAATTTCAACTTTTGATTAACCATTAATAATCTCAATTATAAAATTACTTATCCAAGCATGTTATTGGCAAAATACTAACCTGCTATTGTAGGTTACTTCAAATAAAAGAAAAAAATAAAGATAATTTGCATAAAATTAATAATTATTAAAAGGTTAAGAAAATCAAAAAAAACAAAATATACCTCTTTCCCTGCCATCCAACCCCAACTAAAAAGTACCACCCCACCTTCGCCACTGCCATTCCGACCACCCTTCCTTAACCAGTCAGTCTCTGCCATTCCTGCCTCCTGGCGAATATCCATTCCCAATGGCGGATCTTCAATAGGGGCGGGAAGGGGCTCCGCCCCCTGAGAATTTGGATAAATACTATTTAACATTAGGTACAAATGCAATGTTTCTCTTTAGCTCACTTGAGTAAATGTTGGTGTTTTATTTACATGGTCTTGGGGTCGAACTCCAACACATCCAATTCTAATGCATTTTAATTTTTTTTGGGCTCTACACAATCAAATAATTTCCTTTTGCCTCTTATTACTCCATTAAACTCAATTACAAAACACACTTATTATGTTTCATTTTTAATGAATTTTCATAATATTATTAATTCAATTCTTAATATATCTTACAATGTATAATAAAATTATAATAAAAATATATTAATAATATATTCATTGAGATGAATTATATAAAATCTACTTGATAATATTTTTACTTATAAATTAAGCATACAATACAATTAAAACTTAAATGTAGGTAGTATACTTTTTTGGATTAATACAAACTCGAAAACATATTTATTAATCTAACGGCCCGTTTGGTTAGTTGTACTAAATTGTGGTAATGAGAATGATTTAAAGTGTAAAATTTAATCAAAACTTTCATGTCATTCCCATGGTAATGAAACTTTGATCACAAAAAAGTTTTTTGTTCACAAATTTCCATTACCACCTAATACCACCTCTCTCATTGGTAATGCATTGGAATAAATTTTATGAACAAAATGAGATGTTTGAAGGTTGTCAAGCATGGCTATCAAGGATGCAAAGAGATTTTTCAACCAAAATTACACTAAATTTTCATTCCCATTACCGCGGTTTATTACCATGTACTAAAAGGGCCGTAAGTAGTATATATGTATTCATATATATTCTTATCGAATTTTTTTGCGCATCAAGCATTTATGTATTCATGAGAAGATTATTAATAACTTACTCTATATTTATTGTGATGATAAAAAATAATTTTAATTAGTATTCTCTATGTTCCTTTTTAATTGTTTACCATGAAAACTTAATGTGAAAGTTTTTTGGTCAAAATAGACAATAAAAACGGAATGATGCAGTATATAAAAAATTAATTAGATTTGTTTAACGGGAGTTATGTTGAATATTGTAAAGCGATAAAATATATGGATATATATAACTAAAGGTTTGGAAAAGTAAATAGCACAATTTTGATTATTTCAATTAGTTTTTTTTAGGGTAGTAAGAGGACCTTTTAAAATAAAGGATTTGAGTAGATCTTAATTTTGCTTAGATTATGTAGACCCTTTATTATTCTTAAATCTTGCCCCACTCAAATATTTGGTCAAGTTTCGCCACTGCCCATTCCCCTGTTTCGACTAAAATCTTTCACTTACTCCTCCACCAATTGATTTTTCTCATAATTAAAACATCATTTTTTTCATTCCATGAAATGATTTCTAGAACATTTTCTGAGTAAGCTTGATTTTTGAGATTTTTTATGGAGTAATTTTGATGATAATTTTTGGAGAACCCAAATTATGTGAGACACAAAGAAAAAACCCAAGGAGAGGAATGTCTTAAATTAAGAGCTCAGGAATTGTAGCAGCAGGACCAGTTTCAAGTGTCCATGGATCCACATTCAAGGTTGCTCAAGTTGGATATTTTTGTAACATAATTATTATAGCATTTATAATCAAGAATTACGCAATACTAGTTTAATACTACAAAATTTGGTGTGTATGATATTTTTATGTGATGTCAACGTGAAGTCGATGAAATCAAAAGATGAAGATGATAGAAGAAATGGATCGGAGTAGTTTGGATGAATGAATAAAGAATGAGGGTGGTGAGGTTGATGACAGTGGAAACAGATATGGAGGAGTTTTGATAATTTTTTTTTTATTTTTTTAATTAATCTTTAGTTTTTCTAATTTTATTTACATTTAGCTTTTTTTAAATAAAATTACCTGTCATAGCAGGTTACCGGTTACCATGGTCTACTCTTGGCAAAAACCTCCTAAGTTTGGATTATTCATGATTAATTCATAGTTGGGATTATTATAGGGAAATCGAGTAAAGATTGGATTATTGTAGGTAATTTTTCCTTAAATTAATTACTATTTGACATTAATCCCTGCATTTTAGATTATTAGTTGTGGGGCCGCGTATCGAATTTTTAACGTATTTTTATTAAATTCAATTAACAATAATACAAATAAAAATTATTAGAATGTCAATATGCCAAAGATGTGTGAAGGATACAAGGTTTGAAGATGAATAAGTAATAGTAGTCAACAACCTAATCCTATCGAATTTCGTGATGATAAATCAATTTTTGATAACTTTGTTATGTTGGTTTTGACAATATTCACACCATAGCCCATGATAAAAGTGACTACCTTTACGATACTCGAGTCTCGCTAGTGTTCTCTCTCTCGTCTGAGTGTTTCCCTATGTGAGTTTCGTCCCTTCTTTTTGGGTTCTCGTCTCCATCGGGAGTTTCTGTGTGAAATTATTTCACGTCGGGAAGGTTTCTTCGTTGGGGTCTTGATTTGGGTGTGTGTGTCTTTTGTCCCTTTTCATTGTCACAATTATGACAGGAGAGGACATTCTTGATTCCAAGAAAAAGATGGTTCAGGTTTCGAAGGAGGTTGGCGATCATAGGGAGGCTGCTGATGAGATTATCTCTGATAATGATACGGTAGTCGCGTGGATTGAAGGCGGAGAGGAGGAAGAGGTGGATAATGATTGTGTGGCGTTGGGTCTCATTGGTAGTATCTGGACAAAAAGAATTATCAATCCAGTGGTGTTTATTTCTACCATGAAGGGTGTTTGGTCGGTTAAAAATGGGGTCGAGATAGTCAACATAGGGCATAATCTTTTTCAAATCCAATTCTTCCATTGGCGAGATAAGAAGAAAATTCTAGATGGCCAACCTTGGCATTTTGATAAATATCTGTTGTTGTTGGAAGAAATGAGTAAAGCCGTGAAGCCATCGGATTTGGATATCTTCCATTTGCCCATATGGGCTAGATTCTATGATGTTCCGTTTCGTGGGCGTGGTAATGAGGAGAATGCTCGTATTTTGGGAAACAAGGTGGGTATCTTTATGGAGATGGTGAAATCGTGTGGGCACAGCATCGAGAAATCTCTACGCATTCGGGTTAAGATTGATGTTCGTCGTCCGCTTCGGGATTCTATTCAATTAAAGGTTCGAGATGGGCAGATTTTTTCCATTCCAGTCAAATATGAACGCTTGCCAATGATCTGTTTTTATTGTGGTCGCTTGGGCCATGGGACGAATGATTGTATGGAGGTAGATGGTGATAGTACGCCGGAAAGGAAGTATGGTCCTTCTCTTAGGGCGTCCCCTTGGAAACTTTTCAAGGACGAGGAGGTGGATATGCATGATGATAAAGGGGAGGGTAAACGCACTTCGGTGGCTCGGAAATTTTTTATCACAAAAGAACAGGATCAAGAATGTAGAAAGGTTGATAAGGAACTCGTTGACGAAGTTGTCGATTTCTTCCATAAAGTGTCATTAGTTCATGAGGAGGAAGGGGGCGAGATTTTGGGGGCCGGGGGTACAGAGTTTATTCCTGGATGTCGTGACGATAATTCTTGCAAGGTGGCTCTTATTGATACGATTGGGGAAGGAGGGGGTATGGGGTCTGCCGATGCCAATGGAAAGGAGTGTCAGGTGACTTTTGATATGGGAGGAAAGGGTATCGATATTCAGCAGGGGGAAGATAAGTGGGTGTAATTCGGAATCGGATTATGGTAGCACAAATCATCGTATTAAAGTTAGGAGGTGGAAACGTCGTGCGTGGGGTCAAGATATTACAAGAGGAGAAGCTTCAGGGAGATTTTTCTAGTAAACATAAAAATGAGAAATGGTGCATAGATGAGTTACCTCCTGGGTTCGATACCATTATTTAGAAGCGACGCATAGATAGTATGGAGATTGAGGAGACGGGTGATAATGAGGTGCACATGGCGGGTCCTACTGATTGGACCCTCGGGGGTCAATGAGTTCTTTGCTTTTCTGGAACTATCGTGGGTTGGGGACTCTTGAGGCAGTTCGTAGCTTGGCAGACTTAGTCTGTAGTCAATCTCCGGATATTCTTTTTTTGTGTGAAACTAAGAGGTGGGATTCTGAGATGTGGAGGGTTCAACAGAGGCTTTGTTTTGAGATGGGTGATTCGGTAGAAGCTACAGGTCGAGCCGGTGGTGTTGCTCTCTTTTGGAATGATGAGGTTGATTTGAGGATTCGATCGAAGGGAGACCGCTACATTGACTTTGAGGCTGTGGATAGCTCATGTACTAGATGGAGGGGGACGGGCATTTACAGGTGGTCGGATTTCGGTCAAAAGAGCAAAACGTGGGACTTGATAAGGCGGTTGGATGATTCTCTCGGTTTACCGTGGATTCTTGCGGAGGATTTTAATGAAGTTCTATATGAGTCCGAGAAAAGTGGTGGAAATAGCTGTGACCTTTCGTCGATTCAAGGGTTTCGGGATGTCGTCGCGGCGTGCAGGTTAAAAGATATGGGGTATACGGGTCAGAAATTTACGTGGTCTAATAAACGTGGCGACAATTTTATTGAGGAGCAGCTTGATAGAGCTCTTGCGACGGAGGAGTGGTTAGACTTGTTTCCTTCTTTTGTGGTTCATAATCTAATTTGGGATTCGTCGGATCATTCTCCCATTTTGGTGAAGTCAGGTAAAGATGTGGGTAGCATTGTTGGGGACGTTTTGGGGTTTTCTAAACCTTTTAGAAATGGCTTCACATCAAGGAGTTTAGGGAGGTTGTGGAGGATGCTTGGTACATGGCGGATCGTAGTTCTTTTGGTTCTTGGACGAATAAAATTACTCATTGTGGTCGCACTCTTGATAAATGGGGGAAGCATTCTTTTAAGAATATTCATCGTCGTCTTAGATGGCTCCTTAAGCGTTTAAAGCACCTTCGGGATTTGGGTCAATCGGGGACTGTGATTGATGAGAAGCGGCGGGTGGAAGAGGAGATTCGGTCCATTAGGAAGAAGATTGAAACTGAAGCTTTACAACGATGTCGTCCGTTTGTTCTTCGGGATGGAGACATGAACACTTCCGATTTTTATTACCGGGCTTCACATAGGGGCAAGAGGAATACCATTAAGTCGCTTATTGTAACATTTAATAATAATAATAATAATAATAATAATGATGATGATTATAACAATTATAATAATAATAAAAATAAAATAAAAACAAAAACAACCCACCTCACACTCAAACTCACACGCACAAACCCACCACCCATCTTTTCCTTTTTCTTCGTGAAACCCAAAAACAAAACCCCATTCTCTAAATTTAAATGAACCCTAAACCAAAAATCCCACTCCCTCATCTTCTTCCTTCGCCATTCTCCAAGGAAAAACGAAGCATATGTTCTGAGATTTAGTTTGATCAGGCGCCTTTCAATTCCTTCTCCTTCTCACAGATTTGAAGGAACCGTGTGCGAAAATCAAACAACCCTTCGCTCATTCGTGATTTTTCGCTCCTTCGTGATTTTAAGGTAATGGAAACTCCTCTGTGTTCTTGATTGTTTTTCAATCACTTGTGGCTTGTTGATCTTCTTTCCTCACTTTTCTTTGAATTCGAGCCCTAATCTGTGTAGACATTCGAATCTGACTTCCTTTGTCTCTAATTTGTGCCGAAAATGGAGTAAATTTGTGAGGTTTAGTCTTATTGTTTAAGCATCAAGATTCAAGTCCAAAAATCAAATTTCGAAACCCGTTCTTGTTCCTTTTACTTACTGCTAATCACAGAGGTATATTCTTCTCTGCTTCTTTTCAATTATTAAGCATTAATATTTCATTTCCTATTCATCTATCGATTAGTCTCTTTGGCATAATATTGACATATTTTTAATATCATGTTTAAACCCTAATTTGTGAGTCTTGGTTGAATCTTGAAAATTTATATAAATTAGTTATATGAGTCTTATTGTAGAAATTAGGGAAAATGTGATATTAGTAAGTATGTGATGATGAGAATTTAATATTGTTATGATTTTAGTAGTAGATTATGCATATTGACGATTAATATTGGTATAGAATGTGTTGTTGTTAGATAGAGGATAATTCGTACCTTGGATGGATTAACCTATTCTTTTGAGCCGTAGTGATTGTAGATTAGTATATTTATCTTGTGATTAGCTAGATGTGCATACTAAGGCACAATAGTGATCTTGGTTGAACTATAAGGTCTTTGGTATGGCTAGTTGAAATATCTATGTTATTTGGGAGTTAGATTAGAATATTCATAATTTTAATAGTTGGTTATGATAGTTCATACTTTGACCTAAGTCGCGGTCATAGGAGGAGATGCATCGAGTCATGTAAACCTAGATGGTAGTATCGAATGCCGTGGGTGATGTTATGTTTGTTATGCATCAGGAGACGACATCATCGAGGAACCCTTCCAATGATCGCGGTGAAACCGCCTTAGCTTAAAGCGCGTTTGGTGAGTAGTAGCAGTCCCTTAAAGGGTCTGGCAAGACTATTGTTTTGAAAATAATTTGTTTTTTATATATCAAATTTTTTTGAACTGATGAATATCGGTGATGAATTGTTTATGTATGATTATGTTGATTATGTTATGGTCAATGGATCAGGCTTGCGAGCTGGTCATTGACAAAGTTGAGGGACCTTGTCTCTTACTCCCTGTTTTTGAGGTGAATTGTCATTCAAATATTGACTAGCCTCACCCGAGAGCGACATAGTCATAGAGCTATGGGGCACCTCTTAAACTAGACTCCCTGTGCGCACATAGATCTAGGAAATGATGTTGCTTTTAAACTTTGTTTTGGAATTACAATGTTTTGATATTTTGGATTGTTACTTCTCATTCAGTTCAATCTGACCCTCTGTTGTTTCCATATTTTTAGATTGTTTACATATTGGAACCAGACGGGAACGACGGGGGAAGCAGAGTTGATTAGAGTATACAGTGAAGATTCTTTAGATTTGAGTTGTATAGTAATCGTAGTGTCTGTGTATGACTGTAGTAAATGTGTAGTGGATTTGGTTACGTTAATCGTATTGGGCTTTATGGTTAGCTGTATGAATACGTTTAACTTTGGTTTAGATGATTGAACTTAAAATTAGTTGTTTAGTTATGTTTTAGAATTTGTGAGCTTCCGCGAGTTATGAACTTGTTTTTGAATGCTTTGGTCAAGATAACATGTGGTTAGCATGGTTAATGGCCTGAGATTTGACTTCTTTGGGTTAGTAAACCCCGTGATGACCAGTCTTGCTCAGACAACGGTAAGTCGGGTTGTTACACTTATTGATGAGTATGGGAACGTTCATTTTGAGCAAGAAAAATTGGTGAACGTTGTTCATTCCTATTACACGGCTATTTTCACGACGTCTAGGCCTCCTTTGGACAGTCGTTGTTTTTCTAACATGGAGAATAGACTTACGAGAGACATGCGAGAGCTTTTAGTGAAGCCT
Source organism: Amaranthus cruentus (assembly GCA_019425755.1). Classification (NCBI taxonomy): domain Eukaryota; kingdom Viridiplantae; phylum Streptophyta; class Magnoliopsida; order Caryophyllales; family Amaranthaceae; genus Amaranthus; species Amaranthus cruentus. The sequence goes on along the minus strand of CM033460.1, from coordinate 5,301,828 downwards.
TATACGTTGGATGAAGTAGTTGGTGCCTTAAAGAGTATGCATCCAGGCAAATCGCCTGGTCCAGATGGGTTCTCGGCCATGTTCTACCAAAAGTTTTGGGATGTTGTCAGTTCGAATGTGAGTAGATTGGTGCTTCGGTTCCTTAATTATGGGGGGATGCCGTCGGGTCTCAATGATACCCATGTGGTTTTGATACCCATAGTGAAGAAACCCAAGAAATGAAAGATTTACGTCCGATAAGCCTTTGCAACATTACTTATAAATTGATTGCAAAGTCTTGGCCAACAGGTTGAAATGTTTTCTTCTGGATATTATTGACGACTCTCAAAGTGCGTTTGTTCCGGGGAGACTTATTACGGACAATGTTCTTCTCACGCCTGAGGTTTTCCACTTCATGAAGACCAGCTCGGCTGGTAAACGGGGATTTATGGCGTTGAAACTGGATATGAGCAAAGCTTACGACCGTGTTGAATGGGACTATCTCCGAGGTGTTATGGTTACTATGGGGTTTCCTTAGCTATGGGTTATTAGGGTGATGGAGTGCGTGTGTTTTGTCTCGTATTCGTTCGTGGTCAACGTGGACTTCGTCAGGGGGATCCTTTATCTCCATACTTGTTTCTCCTTTGCGCAGAAGGGTTTGGTTCTCTTATCAAGCAAGCGTACCATCAGCGTATATTGAAGGGTATTCGGGTGTCTCGGGGAGCTCGTACTATCACTCACTTATTCTTTGCGGATGAAAGTATCATTTTTACTCATGCTTCGGTATTCGGGTGTCTAGGGGAGCTCCTACTATCACTCACTTATTCTTTGCGGACGGCAGTATCATTTTTACTCATGCTTCGGTTCAAGAGGCTAATACCATTGGGCATATTCTTCGAGAATACGAGGCTTTATCCGGTTAGAAAGTATATTTGGTGAAATGTGAAGTTTCTTTTAGTCGTCGTCTTGATCATGGGGTTCGCCGTCCTATTTTAAATTCGTTAGGGTTTGTGGAAGTCAAGATCCATGGTAAATACTTAGGTCTCCCGACTGTGTTTGACAAATCCAAACGAATTTCCTTTGCAACTATCCGAGATAGAGTTTGGCAGAAGCTTCAAGGCTTGAAGGAAAAATTGCTTTCAAGAGCCGGGAAAGAAGTGTTGATCAAGGCCGTGGTTCAAGCTATTCCAGCATTTGTGATTCGCAGATTTTGGTGGGGTGCCTCTGAAGGTAAACGTGGGATTTGTTGGAAGGCCTGGGATCATTTATGTCACTCTAAAGTTGACAGAGGGTTAGGTTTTCGAGATTTCGAGAATTTTAATCATGCCATGTTGGTTAAGAAACTTTGGCGGCTTCACTTATACTCGGACTCCCTTCTTGCCCGCACTCTTAAGGCGCGTTATTTCCCTGATTCCGATATTTGGAATAACGGTCTTGGGTATTCGCCAAGTTTTGGTTGGCGTAGTATGTGGAGTGCTCGATCTCTTCTGAAATTGGGGGCTAGGTGGAAGATCGAAGATGGACGGCGCACTAGAGTCTGGGTGGATGCTTGGCTGCCTGGGCCTGGTTCAGGGAAAGGCATTTCTCCGAATCTTTCTTTTGACCGTGAGCTAACAGTTGACTATTTTATTGACTCGGCGACGCATGAATGGAGGGAAGACTTAGTTCAGGCTTGTTTTCTTCCTTTCGAAGCTAGGAAATTCTTAGCATTGCTCTTAAGGATGGCAGTGATAGTGATGAGATGTGTTGGGCCCAAAGCAAGGTTGGCGCTCTTAGGGTAAAAGATGTTCATAATCTTGCGATGAAATCTTTGAAAGGTGCTTCGTGTTCTTATGGTCCTGATCATATTTGGAAGATGTTATGGAAGTTGAAAGTTCCTCCCAAGGTGGGAGAATTCGTCTGGAGGGTTTGTTGGGATATAATCCCAATGGTGTTAACTTGGCTCATAAGGGCATCTCTGAGTATCTTCGGTGCATTAGATGTGGTGGGGCTGAGTCGTTATTCCATGTGCTTAGAGATTATCCTTGGGCCCAGGAAGTTTGGGCGGCGGAGAAGATTTGATTTCCTCACAGTGCAGTCTCATCGTTTCGTGACTGTATTAATTTTGTTTAGAGTTCCAAAGGCTCTTTTGAAACCGAACGGATGGCAACCATTTGTTGGCAAATTTGGAAGTGTAGGAATGATTTGATTTTTGAGAATATTAACTCGCATCCTCTTCTTTGTGTAGGTAAAGCTTGCGATTGGCTCCGTGAGTATCAAAATTCGTTGTCTTTGGATCCTTCAAATGCTCAAGTTCCCCGTGAGGGCGTTGGAAGGCTCCTCCGGATGGTGTGATTAAAGTAAACTTTGATGGTGCTTGCTGTGGCGAGGGAGATATTGGGCATCGGGTTCGTGGCTCGTGATCATGCTGGTAATTTTCTCCTGGCCGGTTCGAAGACGCTTCCCGTTGATGGTCAGGCCTAGGATGCTGAAGTCCGAGCGCTTCATTGGGCTATGAAGGCTGCTAAGCACAAAGGGTGCTCGCATGTCATGTTTGAAGGCGATTCTAATAATATCGTGGAGGCCGCCAACAATCTAAAGCACCGTAGCTTTCATACTCAAGTCATTGTCGACAATTGCATATTTTGTAGCAAATCCTTTCGTTCTTGCTCTTTCTTGTTTTGTTATAGAGATTGTAATAAGGTTGCCCACAAACTAGCTAGAAGGGCGGTGGTTAGTTGTTGTGATGAGTTGTGGGATCTTCGAGCCCCGAGTTGGCTTGTGGATGCGCTGTATTCCGATTCTCATTTATATGAATAATAGCGTTTTTTTCCCTTCAAAAAAAAAGTGACTACCTTTACAATAGATAAACGCTAATAAACAATAGAAACAATTTACATGATACAATATTTTGAAACAATTACCTATTCTTAAACATATTCAATATTTATTATACCACTTCAAAAAGTATATCTCATCTAAAAAACAAAAACTATATTAGAACTATATAATTGTAGTAATGAAAGATAAAAATATATTCTTAATTAGTTATCAAAAAGGGTAAGCTTTGTCCAACAGCAATTGACAATCCCCTAGATGAATTGGTTTTTAAGGATAAGCAATATGCTGGCGCAGGGGTGCTGATGAAATAACATCTAATAAGTACATCTCCTCATTTGGTGAACCAATATTTCAGAAATATGAATGTTTGAACCGGGATGATGATCACTTGGGCTCTTTTAGTTGCAGACCGCTCCCCTTTCTCATCAATATCAAAACAAGAAAGTACACTTGATGATGTTCTCAGGGAAACATTATATTCATTCCCACACTGAGGATCATCCTCATAAACAATGTCCAACTGATCATCCACTTTAGTAGAATTGTTAACTTGATGTTTTAAGGTATCGTTACCACCATCATACGAATCTTGCAAGACAATCTATTTGCCCAGGTACCATTTAACACATGGCAAAATACAACAAATCAATTTCATTAAAAAAATAATTTATTCGAGAACTAACACAATCTATTGGCACAAGTATTATCTATAACTATTCCTAAAACAAAACACGGCTGACATTATCACTTTTTAAAATTGCTTACGTGTCGCTTTCTCATTAAAAAGCTTTCCTCAAAAATTTAATGATGATGTCATTGTTATTATTATTATTATGTTTGACTTACTACTTTCTTATTTTGAGTGTAATATCATTCATATTGATTGTTTTTTTTACTTGTTAGGTCACATCATTTATGTCAATATTTATAAAATCTTTTTAATTTTATTTATTAAATGAGTATTATTCAGTGCATTGAATATTTTGAGATAGTTAAACCATAATATGCTTTTCTTAGGATTTGTATTTATCATAATTAAATATTTAATAACCTATGCGCACAATGCAAAATAATGTAGGTAATGTATTCAAGTGTTTAGAGTGAAATAAAATATAACTATAATGTAAATTTTTTTTAAAAAAAATCTTCATTTCTTAATTTATACAAATATATTAGAAAATTTGATAAAACCGTGTATCGCACGGGCTACTACCTAGTTTTACAACAAATCAATTGTTCAAGAACTAACATAATCAAACATCCTTACTTTTCGATTCAAGTTCATTACTTTAAAAAATCAACTTTAATCAAATAAACAAACACATGAACTTTGGCCCAGAAACTTGTTAATTGACATCTTATTAAATTCATTATGGTAAAACATGACTATTAGTATCTACACATAACCTAATTTTAAACAATATTGAACGCTAAGAAAAGAAAATGAATCACAATTTTTCATTTTACCATTTAAAATTGGGAAAAAATCGCAAATCAAAGAAGAATATGCTAGCTTGAACCAACAAAAATGAGTGTTAGAGGCTTAAACATGTTACTTTATCCTTATAAATCAAAGAACAATATTATTAAAACTAATCCACTCTTATTTTTTGTGCCTGCATTTGCGAAATCTAAGTGGACAATTCAAAATTTATCCATACGGTAACTTATAGTCGTAACTTTTATCATGAAATGTTGATATATACGGTTCTTGGTTATTCCTTTGTATAGCTCATCCCTTTGTATTGCATATAGTACTATTATATAATGAGGTGTTAGCTCCTCATTTTGTAATAATGATGAATATCAAATAATATCTTATTTCTTCTCATTACTCTTGTTTCTTCAATCTAAGTTCTTCAATGAAGAAATTGCTATTTCAACATTTGTAACATGGTATTAGAGCGGATCAATTCCTGGATCATTCATTCCGCGTTTTTTTTTCCTCTCTTCAATTTCACGAATTTTCATCTTATATTTCTGATTTTCTTTTGCAATTTCTTGCTCAACTGTTTCCATATTCAAATCGAGCCTCCATCATTGAGAAAATACAAGCAAACCTAAGCTAGAATCAAACAATTATGGGTTCTTGAGACAAAAAATAAGATTGGTGTGATTCTTAGAATTTTACATGGTATTTTTCCAAGTTAAGAGTGTTCTTGAATCTTGATTTTTAATTCCCTAAACAATCTTTATGACCCACCAGGCAAAGTATAGTTCCTTTAATGGGTTCTCTGATTTCAGCTATATGTAAGTAAATGGAGTTTATGGCTACTTTTTTTGTGTTGAATTTTGTCAATTTTTTTTGTTAGAAGGGAGAATTTTGGTCATCAGAGGTGTGGAGAATCAGAAACGAGGTGTTTCATAGAAATAAAATTCTCGGTGAAGATTTTCTGGGTTTCCTGATGTTTTCCTAGGTATTCGATTTCTTCGAGTTCTCTACTTTGATTACGGGTTCTTGATACAAGGCTTCGCGCTCTTCAGCATTTAATTAGAAGTTAGTGGGTGTTTATCTTCAACCAAATTCTGGTATAACTCTCTAGTTCTGGAATTATGTAGATTGCTCTTCAATTTTGAATATACGAAATTCTTGTATAATTGGTATTAGTATACTTGAATAGTTTTAATAGTATAAGTATAGTAGTATAGTAGCATAGGTTTAGCAGAATATAAATAATGTAATAGAGTACTATTTTTTATGCTTTTCATTCTACCAAAAATAATCTAGTGACTTTCTCTTTGTTCTTCTCTTCCATTGTTTAAGCTCCATTAATGGCATCCCTTTTCCTTTTCTCATTTCTTCCACCTTAAACTCCCAAATTTAACATGGCATCAGAGCCGGATTAAGATCCTCTCAACACCTTTTTTCACTATTTTTTCTGGCCAATAATCTTCACCAAATCTTGAACCTCCATGACTAATTTTTTCCAAATAATTGATAACCATTTTGATTTTATCAAATCTTGATCTAGGTTTCTTCCGATTTTTTTTTCTAGTATTTTCATCAGAAATTCTTGAAGAATTTCGAGCAAACCATGGTGTTAAATGATGGTCGTTCTAACTCGACTCGGCTGAGTTGGAACGGTTTTTAAAAGTAACGTTCCAAAATAACGCGATTTGACACGGAGGATCAAAAAACGGCGAGTTAACTCGGATTTCGACCGAGTCAGCTGAGTTGGAACGGTATTTTGCGGAAAATGCGGGCGAGATTCATTTTTTATCCGTGATACATGAAAAGATGACAGCTTTACAGCCTTTTCAGATGTTAGTCCTAAAAACTCCAATAATTTTACAGCTATCTTCCAAAATTTATCCCAATTTATGTACCTATAGTCCCATACCACAAGAATCAAACACAAGCATAGAAATCTAAAAAAGAAAGAGTTAAGAACTTACATAATTTAGATCAGATTAAGGCCAACGACCGACCCCAAAGCTTGAACACACGCCAATCGCCATTGAAGCCTTGAAGGCCAACCTCCAACCTTGAATCCCGCAAGGTACCGTTATGTTACTACTTACTAATACTTTCACTCTGGATTTTGGAATAAAAATTAGAGTAAAAAAGAAAAGAAAAAATGGAAGGCGCCTTGAAGCCATTGAAGGCTTGAACTTTAAGCCAACGTTGAGTTTTGAAATATACTGTGAAAATTTAAATTGGAAACTACAAATGAAAAGTTAGGCTTAGGTCTTTATGATAATTGATAACTATTGACTAATAAATAAAAGTAATGTAATTAGACTTGGAAGTTGGAACTAGGTGGCAAGGTTAGATTAGGCAAAATGACATCTATTAGACTAGGTATGATTATATCTATTAAACTATTAAATAGTAAGTGGTGGACGGTAGTACTACTACTAATATAGTACATTTTTTTATTATATAGTACTCCACTTAGTCTACTACTCTCTTTTTATTTAAATTTTGGTAATGCTAAATAGTTGAAAATGTTTGCAATATTTATTGTTTACTCATTACAATATTTGAATATTTTTAAAGAGTCAATGTCCATAAACTAATTAATTTATAAAGCGATATAAATTATATAACATTTAAATAATTTGTAATTGTTAGCGATATATACTTGACATAGTTTGAAAGGAAATTTACTAGACTTATTTTCTAATTATAATTTGTTTATGTTGTGTAACATGTTAGTTTATCATCAACAAAATAATTGTTATGGCTAGAGAGGATATTGGTTGGAGATTTGGTAAAGCGGTTGATGGTAACAAAAAGAAAATTCAACGTAATTTTTGTGGAAAAGTTGTTACTGGAGGTATAACAAGATTAAAACAACACTTAGCTCATAAAAAGGGTGATGTAGCTCCATGTAGCATGGTATCTGGTGAGGTTAGGAGAGATATGATGACACTTTTAACTAGTTATAAAGATTAAAAAAATGATAAACAAAGAATGGATAGGGAACTTGAAGAACATATAAGTAATTCAATGCGACATGTCAGTGACGATACTAACGATGAAGAAGAAGATAGAGAATTAAAATATGCACGACAACTTAGTCGTAATGAGCATGAGTTTGAACATAGAAGGGGAACCTATGCTGGTCGAGTTTGAACATAAAAGAGTCATTAAAAAGCTAGCATCAGATGTTGAGGTAGAAATCAAAGCTTGTCAAAAAGTAAGTTTCCTGGATCTCAAAGTTTTTGTTAATTTTAGAAAATTATTAATTTATTAATGATATTATCATATTAAATTTTAACACGGGGTTTATCTTTACCAACAAATGATGGAAGTTTTGCTGCTGACTCCGCTAGAAAGGCAATAACATATATGGACCCAAGTAAACACTATGCCCAAATCCTTAAGTATTACCTTTTTAGTGCTTGTTTACAAATGAATTTAATAAAGATTAAACATTTTCAAATTAATTACAGTTATGTGGTTGTTGAATTATGGTGAAAGTGCCCCTGAGCTTCAAAAAATTGTTGTAAAAGTACTAAGCCAAACAACTTCATCATCAAATTGTGAAAGAAATTGGAGTATGTGGAGTCTTGTCCATACAAAGGTTAGAAATCGTCTTAAATACAAAAGGCTTCATATGATCATATATGTCCGATACAGTATGAGATTAAAGTTGATAAATTTAAAGAGGCGGGGAAATGATGATATTAATAGTAGCTTTGATCCGATCAATTTGGATTACATATTTGAAGAAGATGATCCGCTAGATGATTGGTTGGAGGAAAGAGAGGCTTCTGTCTTTAGTGGAGATGATTTATCCTGGTTAAATCGTGACGATTATGATAATGATGGTGTTGATGGTGATAATCAACAAAATACTCCTGCAATTAATCATCCACAAACAAGTGAGTCCAATCAGCGGAGGCAATATGCGTTATCACCTCCAAGTAGTGACCATGGTGATGATGCTAGCGATGATGCTAGCGATGATGCTGGTGATGATGATGGTGGTGATGCTGGTAATGATGATGGTGATCATGGAGGTGGATACAATTACTATGAGGTGTCTAAATCTTGTGAACATCATAGTGGTGGATTTCGAACCCAACCAGCAATTGGAGAAGAACAACATCATCATACATCTAAAGGACGGATTAGGAGACCGCCGACGCGATATTCACATGATTTTGTTGATGATTATAATTCACTGAATGAATTCTCTAGACAATGGATGTCATCTGAATCACAAGGGTCAAATATCAAATCTTCCTGGGGTAAAGTACTCTAGGCCTACAGATTTTTATCAACAACATTCACCGTACCAATTAGGATCTGAAACTGAATATTGTTTTTTCACTGACAACTTGAACCCATGAAATCCTGAAAATGTCCAGATTTTTAACCATGGGACTTTAAGTTATGGTGGGGTACATTATCACAACTCTACCATATAGCTCAAGTCAAAATGAACAATCATGGATGGATGATGCAGGTACATTGTATTCTTGTTTAACAGCCATCAAGGAGCTCATTATGATGCAAATTATGAAAATACACATCCAGAACCTCCACGTCGTTCATTTTGGTATTGATTAGAAGTAGTTTGTGGTCACATAATCTTCATAAAAAAAATTGTAATATTAATTTAATGCATATGAAATTCTGTTAAATAATTATTTAAATGTTTAGTTGTTTATATAGTAGTATAATTATTCAGATAACGTTATTATATTAACTTATTAAAGTTACCATTTTATCATTGTTTATGCTAAGAAACTGTCAAATTTGTAAAGGGGACTTTAAGAAGGAAGTACCTTAAATTGTAGGAAGTGAGATGACCTAACTGCCGCAAGCGGTGGACCTGCAACCACAAAGAAAGACTAAACCGAGGGCTGATGTCCCGGAAAAGCCCTCTAATGCCTAAGTCAGATCAAGGAGGAAGTAATATGAATATATGTGTTTCGGGAGTAAGATTGCATAACCTGATGTCGGTGGTCTAGTGCGATATTTAAAGAAGTTGTCCCTATGGGAGTTACAACTGTTGGGCAGTTACCCCCGTATCATTAACTTCTGGAAACTATACTAAAGGAAGTGGCGTAATGGAGGCAGTTTTCCGAGACATCGGGCGGTTATCCATACAGTTTTCTTCTGAAGGGAAGAAACTACTCAACTGTTGCCCAGTTATTCTACCAGGGTGACAACTTGATGAGGTAGACGTTGACTCGTGTATTGACCTTTAACCCGTTGACTAAGGGTATTTTGGCATTTTAAATAAAGGGGATATATAATCCTTAACATTGGCCCCACGCATATAGGGTAAGAGAGGGATCCACATCGAGGAGGTTGATGTTGGTCTATATGCGGAAAGATGGCGCTAATGGTGACAAAACATTGATTAACCACCCTTGTGTTTTGAATCTCAACATCTCACACCTTTCATGATGTGTTGGATTTGAAAGGTCTCGGACTCCTGATGTCTCGGCCTTTCTGTGACTCTTTCATACTTGGTGGAATTCCAGCCCTGATATTCATTGATCATCAGGAGGGTCCGAATCATGGATGTCTCAAACATATTAAGTGTACTTGAATACACAAGCAACTTTTGGCTCCAACACTTTGGAGGATCAATAGGGGGGTCTGACTTATGGATGTCTCGGACCTCTTAAGTATGCATAGGTATACTTGTCAAATTTGGCCCCAACACTCTATAGTATGCATAGGTATTCTTGATGTGTCGAACTCCTGGTATTTCGGATATTTTAGAGTATACATAGTTATACATAGCTTGATTTGGCCCAAAACTCTATAGGGCCAATAGGGGGTCCGACTTTAAGAAGTCTCGGACCTATTAGAGTACACATAGGTATACTTAGCTTGATTTGGCCCCAACACTCTGTAGGGCCAATAGGGGGTCCGACTTTAAGAAGTCTCGGACCTATTAGAGTATACATAGGTATACATAGCTTGATTTGGTTTATAGAGCCAATAGGGGGTCCGACTTTAAGAAGTCTCGGGCCTATTAGAGTATACATAAGTATACTTAGCTTGATTTGGCCCCAACACTCTGTATGGCCAATAGGGGGTCCGACTTTAAGAAGTCTCGGACCTATTAGAGTAGACATGATTTGGCCCCAACACTCTGTAGGGCCAATAGGGGGTCCGACTTTAAGAAGTCTCGAACCTATTAGAGTATACATAGGTATACTTAGCTTGATTTAGCCATAATTCTTTAGGCTAAAAAAGGGAGGTCCGACTTTAAGAAGTTTCGGACCTTTAAGCGTCGTTTGGGGTTGTGTTCTTACCAGTGTGAATAGTGATCTCAAAACGCATTAAATTGGGTAATAAATACTTACCTACCCAATCATTTGAACACTATTCCAAAACTTCTTCTCGAAAGAGAATTTTCAAAGCATTCAAACCAAATTCTAGTGAGAGAAGCTCTGACAATTGGCGATTTTCTAACATACTTGGATATTTATTTCCAAACCAGGTATGCCCTAATTTACTCATAAGTTCTTGATTTTTTCATTGAATTATCCATTAAAATTCAATTAATAATCGTAGATCTTCAAAGAGTTCTTGAAGATATTCAACCTGTTCTTGAGTATATTGCATTTGATCTTGTATTTGCATTTTTGTTCATAATTTGTTGTTTGTAAAATAAAGACCCTATACATAGAAGATTTATGTAGAGAACTGCCCCAACTTGACTTAAATAAGAACTCGGAATTCTAAAGTACAAAGACAATCGTTGGTTCTGGTGAGTCGGATGATGGTAGCCCCAGTTGTCAAGTGACTCCGCATTATGAACCTGTTCCGAGTGATGACGAGTATGATACTTCTCCTTTTTACCCACCGGAGACCATATTGCCTTACCCCTGGGAAGTGTCTTTGGCATTTGCTCCCGGATACCTAAGTATTGAACCTAAACTTTTGGAGATGGTTCATGGAGATATAAAGAAGATGGCCGGAAGAGAATGTTCGCCTAGCCGGGATCAGGCACAGAAAGTTCCTCACCTGTTCTACATTCCACAGGAAGACAATGGACCTTATGGATTCCGATAGGCGCAGTATGGCTAGACGGTGGGGTTTAATTGACGGTTATGAAGTAGTAAAGCCAGCGTTATATGACACGGTCCCTTACCCTCCTGGTGGGTGTATAGCGGTGTATGATAAGTCATTTGAGTTGGGTTTGAGGTTCCCGCTACACCCCTTCACCAAAGCGGTTTTGGAGTTGCTGAACATTAAAGTCGCTGAATTTTATCCTAATGCTTGGGGATGTATTACAACTTTCATATTAGTAAGCAAAGGGTTAGGAATAGAGCCTAGTATGACGACTTGTCGTCATATTTTTTGAGCTAGGTTGTGCAGCTCTAAGACGAATGGTGCTGGATGGGTGACTATGTCGCACCGTAGAGGCCTTAAACTCATAGGTGAATTGCCTGACAGCAATAAATTCTTTAGGACCAGATTCGGACAGTTGTATAATAGGCAAAAATGGGACATGAAAACTAGTTTTGACATAGACCCCAAGTTAGGAGATTTCAATAATAACTCGGACCGTGGAGTTGGATCAGAAACCCATTTTTGTGCAAAGGAATTGGATACCTAAATTTGGGGATTTGAAAAAAAAGCTTCTCTTATCCGCATATGATATTAGTTTAAAGATAAATAAGAGTATGTAACTCGGACCTCCACCCTTTTGCTTGTCTCTATTGAAATACTTATCTTTATCTCTTTATGCAGGAGTTGCGAGGAGCGAAGTTAGAGTCAAGTACAAAGCATTGATGGCAAAGTTTAACACGATGAGCGCCTTTGCCGAATCTTTGAGGGCCGCTGACCCCCAACCGCCAGTGCCCCCAACCGTGAGTTGCTAACTTAACCTTGTTTTGTTCACCCTCAGAATAAAACTAACACTCCTTTTTTCTTTCAGAATTCGGCCACCGTTATGGATGGGGTGAAAGATGCCCCGAGCCATGAGGAAGCTCGGGTTCTCCTCGAGAAGCGGAAAGAGATCCCTCCTCCGGAGGACCTTGCTGAGAGGCAGAGGCCGGCCAAAAAGAAGAGGAAGAGGGCCTCTTGAAAGGCCAAAACAAAGGTTGTCGAGCCCACACCGGATAATCCGGTAGTGGTAGAGGACGAAGATGACGCCTCTTCAGAGTCTGCGGAGCAGGTTTTTGAGGTCGTTCCTCTGAGGACCAGCTTTCCAGGCATAACTATAAAAGAGCCCGCTGCCTTTGCATCGGGTTCTTCCTTGAAAAAGGCGGCTCCCACAGGCAAGGGGAAGCAGATCCTAGGGGAGGAAGAGCGGGTTTAATCTAGGAACATCAAGGCACATAAGCCAGGTGTTCCTTTTGTAAACTTGAGTTCTTCTGAACTGGCCGGGAGGTTCAACCGTGCAAGTCGTTGTCTGATCAATCAGGACGACATGGACTTTTTAGATTACATGAGCCCGGCTGATAGGCTGCAGAAGGCTCAATCTGCTATGCTGAGGTATGTAGAATTACGCTTTCTGTCTTTATTTAGGTAAAATACCTTCTCACAACATTTCTTCTCAGGGATTGATAAGAATGATCTTCGAGACTTCGAAGATACAACAGAACGAAGTTGATCAGGAGACAATCCGGACCCTGACTTCTTGGATTGATGAACAAAATGACAAGGTGGCAGAGCAGGCAGCGCAAATGGCCAAACTTAAGGCCAAATTAGAGAAGTGCAAGATGTTGACTGAACGTCTTGACTTAGCCGAGCAATGGAGGGCTCGGCTAAAGGAGATCTTGGCGGAGACGGGGGCAAACTCGAGAACTCGGCTATACTTTCCATGAAGATATTTGCCGATGTAGCCAATCTTCTCAGTGCTTATGACAAAGCTTCCGCCCAGAGTTCAAGAGTGATACATGTTATGGGGGGAAACTCTGAAGAAGTTGGAGCCGGTTACTGAAGCCGCCAAGTATTACAAGCTGAAATCTGAAAGGTATGGCCGGATCGCTAAAGATTGGTTGTCTTCCGAAGAGTGTGGAGCCTTTATGGTGAAACTCTCTGGGGAGATGATCTATAATGGCATGCAGATGGAGTCCGAAGCGTACAAATTCGCGGCTGCCGAAGTAGGCGATCCGGACTGTGATGCCGAAGAACTTAAACAGTGGGGTCACGTGGTTGAGCCCGAGCTTGAACAACGGGTGACCAACACCAACTGGGAAGCGTTCTCTTTCAAAGCTCTGGTCATCGATGATATCCTAGGTAGGTCTAATTTTTTGACTCTTGAGCAAAGATGTACAGACCTTTCTAGGAATCTTTCTACTGAGAAAGAGATCTTCCAAGAGCTCGCACTCGAGCTTGGTTCCAAGGAACCCCTGACTATAGATATCGAAGAACTGCTGCGCACCGCGCCTCTTTCTCCCCAGCCGCAGCCGAGGTCTCCTTCTCCAATCTCTGCCGCCACCAGACAAGCCGATTGATTTTAATCTCCTTAACTTGTATATTTTTAGTCATTAGTGATGCAACATTGGCCAGCGTGCCGCTTTTGTAAACATTATTTTTTGGAGATCTTGCATATCTGTTATTACTATGCATGTACATATTCTGCATTTTTTATGATTTGTGTAGCATTTTCTCTAAAGAATGTTTTAACTCTTAGATATTCCGGACTCTTAGAAATCCCGGGCCATCTGGGGTGTGTAGTTATACTTGGATAAATTTTGGCCCCAACCGTTCATAGGCCAAAAAGGAGGGTCCGGCTTGTAGAAGTCTCGGTAGAAGTCTTTGACCTTCACCTGGATGTTAGATAACTTAGTCTTTAGAGAACTTAGATTTTTAAAGGACCTATAGGGGGGGTCTGACTTATAGAAGTCTCTGACCCTTATATGGATGTTATATAACTTAGTCTCTAGAGAACTTAGGTTCTCTAAAGGACCTATATGGGGGTCTGACATATAGAAGTCTCTGACCACCACTTGTGAAAGGCTGTCATGAACAACTTCTTGCAATATCTCAGATTGGGTTCAACCATATCACAGATTGTAAACAGAACGTAGGTTCAACAATGTATCATAACATGTAAATTGAACATAGGTTCAACAATATATCATAGCATGTAAAACGAACATAGGTTCAACAATATGTCATAGCATGTAAAACGAACATAGGTGCAACAATGTATCCAAGCAAACAGCAACAGTTCTCAACAATGTAAAACATGCAATAATGTAAAACATAGTTCTTATTGGCCCCTTGCAAGGGGTTGTTCAGACATAGTATTTCTTCAGATGATCCCCATTCCAAGGTCTTTTAAGGATCTTCCCATCTGCATCTTCTCGTTCATAAGTACCGGGTTTGATTATGCGGACTATTTTGAATAGCCCATCCCAGTTGGCTCCGAGCTAGGGATAGCAATGGGTCGGACTCGGCTCGGGCTATCCACCCTCTGACTTTGCTCCGAATAAATCTCGGACTATTTATTTTAGTCCACCTCCACTCGGAGTCGAAGTATGCACACTCCAACATTGCTCCGACTCGGACTCTCGGACATCCGGCGGACTTCGGATTATTAGCAAGATTTATTTTTATCGATACTACATTTATGATTTTAAAGCACGAAAAAATTAATATAGATTAGTCTTCAAATTCAACTTTAACAAGAAATATTACTCCTGCAATTACAATAAACAAAATAGTCCTTAGTTCCCTAAAATTACATTAACAAACATAAAAATTACATAAATGATAAAGTCTTCAATTCTTCATGCTCAACATTACAACATCATTCTTCTTCTATAGCTTCTACATCCTCGTCTTCAAAAATCGGTGCATATTGAAGGGGATTTGCTTTAGCGTCTACAAATTAGAAATAACAAGATTAATAAATAATATAATTATATAATTTCTTAATTGTACGTACTGATGTAAAAAAATTAAATACCTTTGAATTCCATACGCCTCCAACTTTGAAGGCACATCAAAGCTTCGACAGTCTCAGGAAGAAGCCTACTACGATGAAATACATCGCACCAAAAATAACAATTATATACTACTCAAGATGAGTAAACCTAACAAAATCAACAACAATTATATACTACTCAAGATGAGTAAACCTAACAAAATCAACATCTTTATTAAACCACAAAATCAACAAAATCAAAATCAACAAAATCAACAAAATCAAAATCAACAAAATCAACAACAAAATCAACACCAATTATATACTACTCAAGATGAGTAAACTTAACAAAATCAACATCTTTATTAAACAAAAAAATCAACAAAATCAACAAAATCAAAATCAACAACAAAAATCAAGTTATCAACAACAATTATATACTACTCAAGATGAGTAAACCTAACAAAATCAGGAATGGATTTCTACCTTCGTAGGCGTGCATGGCATGGAGTGCGGTATCTGACTGCATATGCGACCTCGGAATTAGGGATGGATTATTATGGAAGATGGAAGAGTAGAGACTTAGGGTTTAGGACCTTGGCTACTCTCTGGAATAGTGGAATCAAGAATGGATTTTGATTTCTAGAAGTGGAAGATGAAAGAATAGGGTTTGGGAATTGGGACCTTAGGGTTTATTTTTATTTTTTTGTATTCTTATGTTAAAATTAATCAAGGGGTAAGATTAAAACAATTTTAAAATCAATGGTTAGAATCCAAAATTCATGTGACATTCAAAGTTGTATGTGATTGGCTATTGAAAATTTTTAAGGATTGATGAGGTGGACATCATCAAAACCATTCATTCATCCACATTAAATATCATCAATGGCTTAAATTTAATTAATGGTAAAATACAATTTTAATTTCTTAAAAAAGGTAACTAGCAATAAAATTGAATAAGAATTATATAGAATTATAAGGTTATTAGTGATTTAAATATAATTAAATAAATCTTTAATTCGTTATTAGCGGTTTAATTTCATTTCATTCATAATAATTGACAACTTACAACAAAATCTTTGATATACTATCGATTAACTATCTAATTGATTATCATATAGATTAATAGTTTAATTTAGTAAGTTTTAGGTTTCATTATACTTATATAACTTAAAAACTATGTAAGACTGTGACTCTGTGAGTCCATATTCCATAATAGTCTAATCGATTGTTTTGATTAGTTTCGTTCATTCAACTTAATCAAACTTACAATATTCAATCTCACTTACAATTTAACGACATAGTTTCAACTTTCAAGTCTATATAACTATATTAGAAAAGTTCTAACTTCCAATTAAATCTTTATTAAACAATCAATTAAGTATCTAATTGATTAATATTAATTAGTATATAGACTAATACTATAATTCTAATAGTTTATTTAAGTTAGTTTTAGTTTTTATTATACTTAAATAACTTCAAAAGTCAAAACTATGTAAGACTGTAAGTCTATAATAATCTAATCGATTGTTTTAATAAGTTTCACTCATTCAATTGATTAAATTTACAATATTCAATCTCTCTTACAATGTAATTAGTCACTTAAGAGTCATGACTCATATAGTCAGATGTCAAATTTGCAATTTTGCTTAGAATAAACTTATTTTCATATAAAATTTAAAATTTTCGAAATATAAAAATGCCTTAAATTAAAAATTGAATCGGATGCCGAGTAGAATCGGGTCGAGTCGGGTCGAATCGGAGTCGGGTCGAGTCGGATCGGAGTCGGAGTCGGTCGGATTATCGGATTTTTTTTGCGGTCCAACTCCGGTCCGATTCTAGCTCGGAGTCGGAGTCGGATTTTTTCAAAATCGGAGTCAAATTGGATAAAAAACCTCGGATCGAGTCGGATCAGGGGCGGATTCGGACTGAATTGCCATCCCTACTCCGAGCTTTCCTTTCTCAGTGAATTTGCCAGTTGCTTTAATTTTGCGGAGGACATAATCATGAAGCGGCAGTTGTTTGGGCTTGACTATTCTGTTGAATTGTCGGACGATCTTATGCTTTTGTGCCAAAGAACGCAGAAGTGCGTTTCCTCATGTTTTCGGAAGCAAATCAAGGTTAACCCACTTTTCTACATCGTTCTAGTCATGGGAATAATAAGCAATCCTTGTAGAAGGAATGCCTATTTCAACTGGTAACACTGCCTCGGAGCCCTACACCAAAGAAAAGTGTATGTGGCCCGTTGCATCCTTGACTGTTGTTCTCAGAGCCTACAGAATACCAGGTAATTCTTCATCCTAGGTGCCTTTTGCACCTTCAATCTTTTTCTTGATTCTGGAAAGAATGGTCCTATTTGTGGATTCTACTTGGCCGTTTGTTTGTGGCCTTGACATTGAATTGAATCTTATTTGTATTTTGAATGTGTCACAGTATTCAACTGTGTTTTTGCTTATGAATTGACGGCCATTATCAGTAATTATCACCCTAGGAATGTCATACCTTGTAAATATATTACGCCAAATGAATTGACATAACTGTTTATCAGTTATGGAACTCAGTGGTTTAGCCTCCACATACTTCGAGAAATAATCTACAGCAACAATGATGAACTTTCTTTGGCCTTTGGCGGGAGAAAAAGGCCCAAGAAGATCAAGGCCCCATTTATCGAATGGTAGCATGACCTGAATTGTGGTTAGATAATTGAAAGGTTTTCTAGGAACCTCAGCAAAATATTGGCATTTCTCGAATGATTTGACCAACTTCTTCGCATCCTCTCGTAATGTTGGCCAATAGTATCCACTCCTTAAAGCTTTGTTGACGATTGTCCTGGTCCCTTGATGGATACCACACCCTCCTTCATGGATTTCTCGGAGGATGTAGTTACCATCTTCAGGAGTTACACACTTGAGCAATGGGTGTGTATAACTCTTTTTGTAGAGGGCATCCTCGAAGTACAAATCATTTCAGCTTCTTCATGTATAATTGATTGTGTGCTAGATCTTCAGGAAGAGTGCTATGTTTGAAGTATTGGAGGAAACGATCCATCCAAGTATTAGATTTATCCACCATTGTGACCTCTTGATTGAAGCTTGGAGTAGGTAGAACTTCCCATAAGATATTGTGGGCTTTAGGTCCCACTGCTGAACTGGCTAACTTCGCTAAGGTATCAGCCTGTGCATTGGCTAATTTGGGAATATATGTGATGCTAAATTGTATTGGCTCAATCAAGGACCTTACTCACTGTAGGTACATCTTCATGCTATCATCCTTTGCCTCGAACTCGCTAGTAACTTGCCCTACGATAACCTGTGAATCCGAATATGCAGAAATCGTTTTGGCTCCTGAATTGCGGCAAATATTTTTCCCCAGTATCAATGCTTCATATTCAGCTTCGTTGTTTGAGGCTGCAAATTCAAAATGCACTACATGTTCCATCTTTACTCCTGCAGATGAGATGATAATAATGTCGGCACCACTAGAGGTTCTAGTGTAGGAGCCGTCAACATAGAGTTTTCACTCTTTGTTTGTATCATTTCTAATGGATCCGGTGGTCTCAGCTATGAAGTCAGCAAGTGCTATGAAGTCAACATAGAGGTTCGATCTCAATGCCGAAATCTACTAGTTGATTGGACCAATCAGCTACTCTGGAAGACTGATTCTTCCCTTCTAAGATCTTCTTCAAAGGCTGACTTGTTCGGACTCAGATTTGGTGTGACTGGAAGTAGGGTTTCAATTTTCGACTAGCCATTACAATTGCATAAACCACCTTTTCGATCTCACTATAATTGGCCTCCGACCCCCTATAGGCATGACTTATGTAGTATATTGGGAGTTGCTTCCTTTCCCTCTTAGCCACTAGTATGGCACTTAGGGAATAGTCGGAGACGACTACATAAAGGAAGAGTACTTCACCAGCCAGGGGGGGAGACAAGTTTAGGAAGATTGGCCAAATATCTTTTGAGCCCTTGGAATGCTTCTTCTGCTTCTTGGCTCCATTCGAATGTTTGTTTCTTGAGATTTTTGAAGAAGGGGGAACACTTATCTGCGGATTTGGACATGAACCTTCCAAGTGCTGCTATACATCCAGTAAGCTTCTGAACCTCTTTCACGGACTTTGGCCACTGCATATGAAGAATAGCTTTAATTTTGTCTAGGTTAGCCTCTATGTCTCTTTCATCTACGAGGAATCCTAGACATTTTCCCCCTGTCACCCCAAATACACATTTTTTAGGGTTTAAGCGCATGACGTGGTTTCAAGGGTTAAAGAATGTCTCTTGTAGATCTGCGGCGTGATCCTTTGCTTCTTTACTTTTCGTAATCATATCATCAACATAAACCTCCAAATTTCTTCCGATTTGCGCATTAAAGACTTTGTTGACCATCCTCTTGTACGTGGCTCCGGAATTTTTGAGCCCTAAGGGCATGACTTTGTATCAATAGACACCAAAATTTGTGATGAAAGTTGTGTGTGGCTGATCTTTCTTTGCCAAGGGGATCTGATGGTACCCCGCATTGGCATCCATGAAACTCAGAAGGGTATGGCCGACAGTAGCATCGACTAGGAGATCTATTTTGGCAGTGGGTAGTCGTCTTTAGGGCATGCCAAAAATAGGACAATTGTTCCCAGAGTTGAAGGTGCTTCTCCTCATATTTCATCTTACTTAAGCATTCCATGGTGATCAAGTCAGTTGTGCTTCCGGTGTCCACCAAGACACGGCGAACTTTCATCTGGCCAATCTTCAGAGTGACAACCACCGGATCAGAGTGTTGTTATTGCAGGGGAACGCTTAGATTCTTATCAAACTTCATCTCAGGGCAAGATGGTTGTTCCTTAGGAGGGCCTTTAACAAGGGTATGAATGCTATCCCGTGCCAACCTAATGGTGGAGAATTCTTCTGAGTAACCCCCTACAATCATGTTTATCACTCCATTGGTAGCACTGGAATGTTCCTTCGTCTCAAATTTCTTCCCTGGTTCAGCTTTTTTATACTATTTGTTGCCTAAGCCATGTCTCCTCATAAAATCACGGTGAAGGAAGCGGTTTAACATTCCTTCTTCAGCATATCGGTCAAGAATTCTTTTAAGTTCACGGCAGTTTGGGAGAGTATGGTTGTGTTCCTTGTGATATTCGCACTACAAATCCATATTTCTGCGGTATTGTGGTGTAGGGATGGAGGCGGGTGTAGGTAGTTCGTCCCTGATGGCGTAGAAGATGTCTCTTTTGTTACGATTGAACCTTGCCTCAAAACCATCATCTTTGAGTTCCCACGGGGGATATTTTCTTTCTCCTTCAGGGCGGATGGGTCCTCTTCTTGGAATGGTACTCTGATTTAAAGTTCTTTTCCTAGTCTCGGCCATTTTCTTACTCTTTCGTTTCTTGGAAGTGGGATCTAATTCATGGCATATATCAGAGGCAGTGACAAAACTCCTAGCCTATTTTATTGCTTCGGCATAGGTTTAGACCTGGTTCTCTAGCAGTTGGAATTTCAATTTGTGGGTTTTCATACCGTTTATCAAGGCTGAGACAGCGATGGATTCTTCCAAATCAGTAACCGCCAGCACTCCATCGTGGAACCGCTGAAGGTAAGCAAAGAGAGACTCTCCTTCCTATTGTGTAATGCTCAAAAGGTGGAAGTTGGATTTCTCTTGTTGTCTGGAGGCCATGAAATGATTGAGGAACTTGGCCTCGAGTTTAATTGGGAAGTGAAGTGTACCATGTCAGGGCTATGCCTATGAGGGTAATTGGGAAGAACTTGTACAAGAGCGAGGGGTCCGTAGTGTACAGAACCATAAGATTCTTGTAGGCTATCATGTGTTTTTCTGGGTATTGTGTTCCTGAAAACAGCGAGATAGCAGGTATCTTGATTTTGGCAGGATTCGGAGTGGCGAGGATATCCGCAGACAAGGGGGAATTCAACAGCATAGGCGCTTCATTTCCACGGGGAGTACCTTGAACCGCGGGGGAGTCAGCCACCTGATCAGCACTGCTCTGGTCCTTAGTTTTTTGGGACCTTAGGCTTCTTCTTCTGTCCATGAAACTTTAGACATCGTTGCTTTTCTCCCCGCCGAATGTGATTGAGATGAGATCTCATATCCCTATCATCTGTCCTTCGGGAGATGCTAACATGGGACATCTCCCTTCTAGGAAGTGTTCTCTGACTCCTATGTGAAGTCCTTGCTCTGGAATAAGTTGGCTGGCTTCCTTCCGCTTCGCGGCATCCTTGTTGAGAAGCAACTTTGTTCTGCTCCGTGAACATAGTTCGGAGATCTTGAATTTGTTGTGTCATCGCCGCTAAGGTTGCATTCAGATCAGGGTTATTTTGAGGTTGTTGGGCATTTACATTGCGCAACTGGTCAGCAAATGTGTGTGAAAGGTTGTTGGCAAGGGTTTCAAGATCTTGCCTTGTTACAGCCTGAACTTCACGATGAGAAGTGGAAGTACCAGTGCTTCTCGCCATGGATGCTTCTTTTGTGTTGGTTTTGCGAGGTGCCATTTCAAGGTTCAGGGTTGAGTTTTGGGTGTTATTGGATAACTAACACTTCTCGTCCCCACAGACGGCGACAAACTGTTTCTGCTAAGAAACTGTCAAATTTGTAAAGGGCACTTTAAGAAGGAAGTACCTCAAATTGTAGGAAGTGAGATGACCTGACCGCCGCAATCGGTGGACCTGCAACCACAAAGAAAGACTAAACCGGGGGCTGATGTCCCGGAAAAGGCCTCCGATGCCTAAGTCAGATCAAGGAGGAAGTAATATGAATATATGTGTTTCGGGAGTAAGATTGCGTAACCTGATTTCGGTGGTCTAGGTGCGATATTTAAAGAAGTTGTCCTTATGGGAGTTACAACTGCTCGGCAGTTATCCCCGTATCATTACCTTCTGGATACAGTAGTAAAGGAAGTGGCGTAATAGAGGCAGTTTTCCGAGAGAGTGGGCGGTTATCCATGCAGGTTTCTGATGGGAAGAAACTACTCAACTGTTGCCCAGTTATTCTACCAGGGTGACAGCTTGATGAGGTAGACGTTGACTCGTGTATTTGACCTTTGACCCGTTGACTAAGGGTATTTTTGCATTTTAAATAAAGGGAATTTATAATACTTAACAATCACATATATATAGGGATGGCAATGCAGTCCGAATCCGACCCTAGTCCGACTCGATCCGAGTAAAATAATCCGATTCGAGTCCGAGGAATAAGTCATCCGACTCCGACTTTACGATCCGAGTCCGAGTTAGAGACGGACTGGAGTTGGACCTTACTAAAAATCCGAGACTCCGACCCGACTCCGACCTTGAAGGACATCCGACTTTTAATTTGACTTTTACACTAATATTTCAAGTTCTCTCTCATACTAATTGTAATTTTCGATTTTGAAAAACCACTTGGTATTTTTATTTAGATTAATGATTCAAGATACAACAAATGAAATCAAGAGAAATAAAATACGTCAAATCAAAATACGAGAAAAATTTGTTAAATTGTAGTAGTAGGTTTATTTCTCTTGTTAAAATTGAATTTAAATTAAAGTACATACTTTTTTGTTAAATTATATTTGTAAAAATATATTTTATTAATTTTGTATGCTTTAAAATCATTAGTACAATATCACAACGATATTGTTTGATAATAATCCAACTCTACATCTGACTCCATTGGAGGTCCGAGAGTCCGAGTCGGGGCAAACTTGGAGTATGCATTATCCGACTCCGAGTGGAGGTGGACTGAAAACAAAAGTCCGACTATTATCCGGAGCAAAGTCGGAGTATGTATAATTCGAGCCGAGTCCGACCCAGTGCCATCCCTACATATATAACGGTTTTTACAATTTCCAATTATAATTTTGAGATAAATGTCTAAAAAATTTAAATATACATTACTAAAAAAATCAATTCAAAAGCAAATTAAAGAGATTATAATCTTGCTTAGCAATCGGTTTCACGATAACCGAATTTTTTTTGTTCCCGTGATTCGCGACTGCGACCGCATTTGTGCACCATGGAGCAAACTAATGTGATTCCTAAGTGTTTCTGTCTCTAATTCGTGATTCGCGACTGCGACCGCATTTTTATAAATTCCGCTGCTCTCTGTACATTTTTTTTGAATTTTATTCTTGTCTTCTTTTCTCTATTCAAAATTACTCATAGCTAATAGGATTTTTTCCCTGATCATATTTCATATAAGAAAACAAAAAATCGATTTGTTATTTTTTATTTCACAAATCTGATTTCATTCTTCTATACACATTAATCTTGCTCTTTTTTTTTTCCTATTCATTCATATAGATTCTTTTTGCATGGGAGTTGTGGTATACTTAGGCACTTAGCTACATTTTTATTTACTTGCACTGTATTTCTATATAAATTTAATGTTTTATGTGTTATTTTAATTAT
This sequence comes from Amaranthus cruentus, assembly GCA_019425755.1. Taxonomy (NCBI): domain Eukaryota; kingdom Viridiplantae; phylum Streptophyta; class Magnoliopsida; order Caryophyllales; family Amaranthaceae; genus Amaranthus; species Amaranthus cruentus. The sequence continues at coordinate 5,278,334 of CM033460.1, read as the reverse complement.
TTATATATTGAATTATCCACATCTAAAAAATTGTAAAAAGTTAATATTATAAAAATATGAGATTAAAGAATTCAAACAAAATCCTAATCGATTATATTTTTCCTTACACATTATCCACAAAATATAATTTAAAATTAAACGGCGAATATTGATTATATCAACAAATGTAATAGAGCAAGTATTTCATGAGAAAGAATGAAGGATTAAATTATATATGGATAAAATGAGCAAACAAAATCAAATATAATCAACATTATATTGTAAAACGCAAGGAGTGCATTTATATGGTATCCTCTCTCTTATAGGAATTTAATATCTACAAAATATTGAACTTTTTAATGGACGGGGCAAAAAACTTTCTTGTTCCAAATTACTTTCTGATATAAAATATTAACGTGTATAAAAAAAATTAGATTATGATTTATTGAAAAAAATGTGAGGTTGATAAGCAATAAAAAAATTTTAAATAAAAATAATGAGTTCTTGTCTAAGTTGGAAACAGAAAAAAAGAATGCTATTTCTTCTTATTATTATTATTATTATTATTATTATTATTATTATTATTATTATTATTATTATTATATATATATATATATATATATATATATATATATATATATATATATATATATATATAGGGGAGAGATTCAATGAAAATGGTGTTGAAAATAAGAAGGGTAAGAAAGATTCTACACCCTTGATTTCACTAAAATAAAAAAATCTATAGTCACAATTGAGCTAAAAACACATAACTGTAAAAGTAACTATATTACACAGAAAAGTAACTATGACATAAATTTTAAAGTATTCTTTTTTTATAACATGGTATCCTTTTTTGTATATATAGTAACTAAAAAAATCAAACAAAATCCTTCTCATCCTTCTCATTTTAAAATCCTTCTCATTTGATCCTAAATCTATATATATATATGTGATTTGGATCATGTGAAAACAAATTAAAATGGTGAAAACGGAAAATAAGGGTACATAAAAGCTCAAATGTAGTACATATTTGGATGGCAATTCAGTAAATAATCAGACATTTGTTAAAAAGGTACATATATGCTGAAAAGGGGTACATAATCAGATGACATTTTAGTAAATAATATGAAATTTTTAATTCACAAATTATATTTACACGTTATAAGATAATATGTACCCCTTTTGCTACAATATGTATACCTTTGTCTGGTTTTCAGTTTTCACTACTTTAGGTGTTTTCACTTGATCCTACCCCTAAAGGTACATATATGCTGAAAAGGGGTACATATATATATATATATATATATATATATATATATATATATATATATATATATATATATATATATATATATATATATATATATATATATATATATATATATATATATATATATATATATATATATATATATAAGGAGAGAGAGAGAGAGAGAGGAGGGATCCATTGAGAAGGGGTCTCAAAATGAGAAGGGTGAGAAGGATTTATAGCCATTGATCTTATGAAAATCTAACGGGTGAAAAAATTGGTTACTCTCTCTTGTTCTCTCTCCTGTTCAAACCACAATCACTGCTCCATCTTTCTTTTCGATCTTCTTCTCCATTTTATGTTATGATTAAAGGTTACTATGTTTTTAGAAAATGATACTATGTTATAATTAAAGGTTACTATGTTATGATTAAAAGTTACTATGTTCTGTATAAAATTAAGAGAAGATAGTAACTATACATAATCATAGTAACCTTTATTCACAACATAGTATCTTTTTCTAAGAACATAGTATCTTTAGAAAATGATATATTAAACCGATTCAGTATTAAATAAATTGGTTCATATTACACGAAAAAATCAATATTAAACTGCGTGCAACTAACAAAATTAACAAATTAAATCTGTCCATTGATCTAAAAAATGAACGCTTCAGATTACTTCTCACCCTTCTCATTTTGAGACCCCTTCTCATTTGATCCTAAAAAATCAATATATATATATAGATTTAGGATCAAATGAGAAAGGGTCTCAAAATGAGAAGGGTGAGAAGTAATCTGAAGCGTTCATTTTTTAGATCAATGGACATATTTGATTTGTTAGTTTTCTTGGTTGCACACAGTTCAATATTGCTTTTTTGGTGTAATATGAACCAGTTTCTTTAATACTGAACCGGTTCAATATATCATTTTGTAAAGATACTATGTGCTTAGAAAAAGATACTATGTTATGAATAAAGGCAACTATGATTATGTATAGTTACTGTCTTCTTTTAATCTTATACGGAACATAGTAAGTTTTAAAATGAACATAGTAACCTTTAATCATAACATAGTATCATTTTCTAGAAACATAGTAACCTTTAATCATAACATAAAATGGAGAAGAAGATCGAAGAGAAAGATGGAGCAGTGATTGTGGTTTTCACGAAGAGAAAAAGACTTTGAATAGGAGATAGAGAACAAGAGAGAATAATAAATATTTTCACCCATTAGATTTTCATAAGATCAATGGCTATAAATCCTTCTCATCCTTCTCATTTTGAGACCCCTTCTCAATGAATCCCTCTCCTATATATATATATATATATATTATCATAAAAAAGGCAAAATAAGTTTAGGAAAAATTACCCTGAATAATACGACTTTTCACTGATTTCCCAAGAATAATACGAATTTTCAATTAACCACCAATAATACGAAGTTTGACATGCATTTTCCGCTGGCATACCTGACCGGTTTTTAACCGGTAGAACAAGTCTTTTTTGACCGTTGCTCAGCAGCTTTCATCTCCAACCTGTTTTGCATTCCTTCTTTCCAGAATTCTCATCACCTCCATTGTTATCTTTCAATTTTTTTTAATTACTTCCTTCAATCCTCCAATCTTCACCTCATTCATTTTATTTACTTCCTCCAATCTTCCTCTTCTTCATTTAATATGTTTTCCCCTTGTTCATCATCATCTCAATCTAGAACATCAATTGCAAATGGAATTCCTTTATGTAATCATGGTGTTCATGCTAAATTATAAGTAGTCAAAAAAGGAATAAGAGTTGGTGAGAGATTTTATAGATTTGCATTTTGGCCGGTAAGTATATATTAGTGAATAGCTTTATTTTATTTTATGTTAATTTTTAATTTCTTTATCAATTAGGGTTCATGATTTGATTTTAAATGTAGGCACAAGATTGTAAATTTTTTAAGTGGGAGAAAGATGTAGAGTATTCAAGTGGAATTTCTTCTTGTTTGGAAGAAGAGAAAGCTATGTTGATTGACAAAATAAAGAAATTGAAGGCCAAGAATGCAAAGTTGAAAGAAAGTGAAGCAATGTTGAAGTTAGAGGTTTTTAAACATGTAAATACACAAAAAGCATTAAGTTTTGTGCTTGTTGCATCATGGGTTTTATTTGGATTGTTCTTATTTATGTTAAGCTAAGTATAAGAAATTGATCATGTTATGGAACTTCAATGTAATAGCCAAAATGTAATAGCCGAAATGTAATGGAAAAGTTTTACAAAGTTGTCTTCTTATCATTAAAAATAGCTACAATCCATACATGTTATAGCCGAAATGTTAACCTTACATATTTAAGCATTCCTTACAAAAGTACTAAATTTAGTTCCTAAATACAAAAGTACTAAATTTAGCTACAATTCAGCATATCAGCATACAATTCAGCATAATTTAGCAGCATATCAGCATACAATTCAGCAGCATCATCCATATCAGCCCAAGCCAATGGATACATTTGCTCGTTAGGGTCTCTCCCAACTGCACTTAACAGCATCCCTCCCAAGAATGTTTTTAGAAAACAACCATCAATGCACAATATCTTCTTACACCCACTTACCCAACCATCTTTAACCCCTTCAAAACAAGCGAAGATCCTCTGAAATGTTGGTGGATTTGTGCTTGGATCAGTAACAACACTAAAGTGGCAATTAGGGTTGCTTTGTTCTAAAACGCCAATATAGCTCATGAGCTTAAGATAATGTTGTTTCATGGATCCATGTAACCTCCTATGTATGTGAAAGCTGGTAATCAAGATCTAGTGAATCATCCTCCTCAGATGCATCTTCCTCACTTAACTTAGCACTAATATCATTATATAGCTCATCTTCAGAAATATCATGTTCAAGTTTGTCAAACTCTAGCTCATCACCCACTAGATCTAATTTTGAAGATAGGTCTGTGGTTTGAAGAGATATGGACTTATTTCCCACTTCCACATAAATGTCACTATGAGGTGGGTTGTTTGGTTTTTTATTGATATTGTGGGGACCAGCACTTTCACTAAGGGAATCTTTAGTCTTTGATGCTCTTTTAGGGGTCAACTTTTTCCTATTCCCAATAGTGGACCAAACTTTACTACCTTTATTAACACTTTCTGATTTTTGTATCATCAACACCCCATCATCTTTATCATTAACTACATATACAGATAATGCTCTACTTTCAACAGCTATCTTAGACATTTCTACAGCACAAATATCATCAGTGACCCTTTTTAACCCCTTCGCAAAGCTAAGAGCATTAGGTAGATGATACCAAAGAGAAAAGTCATATTTTACCCCATGATCCTCTTTTACAATTCCTTCTGAAATGGTTTTACACATCCCACCCAAATACTCAAACCCCACCACTCCTTTTTTGAATACCCCACCATACCAAAACTTCAAAGTAATAGGATCATTCATATTAGCCTAAAAACAAGCAAAAAACACTATATTACATACAATTTCGAGTAAGAAACAAGTATTAATCGAAAATGGAAAATGTTAATTTTCGATTTTAATAACCCTAATTTTTGGGTGTTAGCAAAATTAGAGGATAAATTATGCAATTGAGAACAATAAACTAACCGTTACAGGCGAGTCAAGTGAGAGAGGAAGAGTTCTTAGAAAAATAATTTGGTTAAAACCTTATTCTTACCGGTTATGGGTAAAAAAACTACTAGTGGAAAATGCAGGTCAAAATTTGTATTATTGGTGGTTAATTAAAAGTTCGTATTATTCTTGGAAAATCAGTGAAAGGTCGTATTATTCAGGGTAATTTTTCCATAAGTTTATTAATAACTTATAAAAAAAAGAATTAATTCGCTATACATAAGATGCAATATAAACGCTATTCTATACACCCACAAACATTTAAGATTGCGTGTATATGTTCCGTAATGCACTTTTGATAATTGTTGTAGAAATGCTAACTTTTAACATGCGGAAAACCAAAACCTTCCCAAGACCCAATTATTGACATGAGATGAAACAAATAAATATCGGAACAAAAATTATACCTTTGTAGCGTGAATCCACTAGCAAAATATAACCACGAGACAAGAAACGCAAATGAAGTTCCTCTAGTGTAGTCCACCCACAACGTCTTGCGAGACCTCGTATACTAGTACGATGTTTTAAGAACAATTCTTAAACTAATTTTGTGTGTATACAACTCTTGTATTATTACTCACAATTGCCCTCAATTTTTCTAAGAGGAATAATACCCACGGCACATATGCTCTACCAACTTATCTAATAGAAAGCATGTATATAATCTCTTTTCAAGACTTTGCAAATTCCTTCACCTACTGTTTTTATTATGCATTTACATCTAATAATACTAATCACTTATTAGAATTGGGTATTTTGAAGAGTGTAATAAAACATTAAAGTTTGATGCTAGAGTTACAAAATTAATTTATTTACTTCATATAACCTATTATATTAAATAGTGAGATTATGAATAATACCTAGTCCAACTAGATCAAACACATGAACCTAGACTAATATAGGTCTAAACACACAAAATGGTCTCACACGTTGATACAGTGTGACCTAATAGGTTTAGCGACATTAAGCTCGTTCCATCATCAAATAACGGTTCAGTGACGTTTATTGGTATCTAGTAAAACATAAACGTTACTCAATGTAGACTAAATTAACATCTCGTTGTATACTGACATAATTACGTTAAATGACTTACAAAATATTCACTTGATTATTGAACATTTCTAACAATCTCCCACTTGTTCAAGAAACAAGTTTACTAGAGTTGTAGGACTCCTCCCACTAACTCCCACTTGCTCCAACAAGTTGTGAATCTCAAATCCTTTGTCAACTTTAGTCTTAATCAAACATAAGGTAAGAACAACTGTCATCCTTATTTTGTCTGATCATGTTCCTCGGACTCATGAGATGAACTGAAAAACAATTGATTATCTCCATAATCTATTTGAGAATGGCCATGCATTTTACAGTTCCAACTCTTCGAGTGGCCTGAGACTAATAACCCCAAAAGGGTATGACAATTCCATCTTGTCCCTCCTCTATTCGCTATGTGATTCATAAAATTCTCGAGCACAACCCTTATAGCCCCCTTTTACGGCAAGGCGTTAGATTACATCAAAGAACAATAATTCTCACACACGAAGTCAGTGAGAAACTTAGGTCTAAGGACTCTATTTATAAGTCAATTTGAGATATTCTTATGACACTAATGTTCTCAAAGAATACTCAAAAGCGGGTCATGTCCAAATAGAGATACTCAATCTCTATCAATGCGATTGACTAGACATCCAATGTCTCTATGATCTATGAACGCGATCATTAATCAAAAACATTCTAACCATTATAGGTAATTAGCGTCCAACTCAACTACCTGGTCAGGGATCTAAAATAATCTAAGTTCTCTAGTTCACATTATAGGGTTCATTTGTCAGATCACATCTAACAACCTATATAGACTTTATAGATTATAGTTTGGACTTCATTTAATTCTAAACCATCATTAAATGAATAAGTACAATACTTTAAAAGGACAATCATATATCTTATATTACATTGAAGATTACTGCAAATGTAACATAACTTATGTATGCATCTCATGCACAAAAACTAACATCTAAATTCTTGAAGTCTATCCCAACTAAATGCATCTCATGATTTTATTGAGACAGTGGTTTAGTTATTAGGTATAGTTACCTAATAAAATTTACGCTTCTATAGTTTACTTAACATCATTTGTAGAATTTTCTATAGTTCAGTTGGAACTCTTCCAGCTAAGATCGCTTTCGTTCAGATTTAAGAAGTGACTAGATTACAATCAGTTACAACCTTATCTTTTAGAAAGTTAGCATCCGTGTAACCCTTTATACATAATTTAGATACACCTCCAAAAACCAAGAACTTATCCTTAATCCGGTTAAGGTACTTTAAGATTCTTGACCGTCGTCCTATGGTCATTTCCAGGGCACGATCAACATTTTCTCTTCATGTTCAAGGCATACGAAAAACATTTGGTCTAATACACATCATAGCATACATTATAGATCCAATCGCAGAAGCGTATGGAATACTGCTCACCATCTCTAGGTCATCCGGTGTCAATGGACACTACTTCTTGATTAGAGACATGCCATGAGACATGGGAAGAAAACTCATCTTAGAGTTTTTCTTATTGAACCTATCAAGGACCTTCTCAATATAAATCCTTTGACTAAGCTCAATCATCTGTTTTGATCTATCTCTATAGATTCGAATGCCCAAAATGTACTAAGCCTCTCCAAGGTCTTCCATAGAGGAACAACTACTTAGCCAAGCCTTCACAGACTCAAGCATTCGTACACTGTTCCCTACAATCAGTATATCATCCTCATACAAAACTAAGAAAACAAAAATAATACTCCCACTGAGTTTCTTGTATACACAAGACTTTTGCCATCCATGTTAGTCTTTATCTTATAAATCCATTTGCACTCGATCGGTCTAGCATCTTCAGGCAAGTTAACCAAGTTCCAAACTTGATTGTCATACATGGACTCCTTTTTAGATTACATGGCTCCAAGCCATAGTTCAGAGTCAGAACTCTCCATTGCTGCCTTATAGGTAGTAGGTTCTTCCATATCTAATATAAGGACTTCATGACTTTCATGAACGACATAACTCTCAATAGGATCTCTCTTTGGAGGTTATTTTGCCTACTAGTCCTACAAATTGGGACATCCACCACCTCAGTAGGTACAATAGGTACCACAACTTGAGCTCCCATTTGAGAAATAATCTCTCCCACTAAAGGAGTGATTTGTGGCTGATGATCTTGAACTTCTTCAAGAGAAATATTTCTCCCACTTGGCTTTTGAGAAAGACATTCTCTTTCTAAAAAGACACCTTCGCGAGCCACAAACACTTTATGCTCACTGGGATTATAGAAGTAATATCCCTTGGTTTCTTTGGGGTAACCCACAAAGAAGACCTTATCAGATCTAGGTTCAAGCTTGTTTGGTTGTAAACGTTTTACATATGCTTGACAACCCCAAATCATTAAGAAAGACAACTTTGGAACTTTTCTTGTCCATAACTCATATGACGTCTTATCGACAACTTTGGACGGAATACGATTTAAAACATGAGTTGCTGTTAGGAGTGCATAACCCCAAGATGAAACAGGTAGATCGACTAAAATCTTCATTGAACGAACCATATCTAATAAGGTCTGATTCCGCCGCACAGACACACCATTTAATTTTGGTGTTCCAGGCGGGGTTCATTGTGAAACTATTCCACAATTTTCAAATGATCAATAAAGTCTTGACTCAGATATTCGCCACCTCGATCTAATCTAAGTGCTTTAATCGTCTTACCAAGTTAATTCTGTACTTTATTCTGAAATTCTTTGAACTTTTCAAAAGATTAAGATCTATGTTTCATTAAGTAGACATATCCATATCTACTTAAATCATCAGTAAAAGTAATGAAGTATTTATATCCTCCCCTAGCCAAGATACTCATAAGACCAGATACATCTGAATGTATTATCCCCAATAAGTCACTAGCTTTTTCACCATGTACAATAAATGGTGATTTAGTCATTTTTCCAAGCAAACAAGACTCGCATAACTCATACGATTCAAAATCAAATGAGTCCAATAGTCCATCTTTATGGAGTTTTTGAATGCGTTTCTCATTTACATGTCCTAAACGACAGTGCCAAAGATAGGTATGATTAGAATCATTTGATTTTAGTCTTTTAGAATTGTCCACGTGATAGTTTTGTTTATCAAGATCTAGTAAATAAAGGCCATTAATGCAATGCCCTATACCATAACAGATTTCATCTTTGTAAATTGAAAAAGAACCATTCTTTATTACAAATGTAAAACCTTTAGAATCCAACATCAAAATCGAAATCAAATTGTTATTCCTAGATGGAACATAACAACAATTTATTAAGATTTAACAAAATTATAAAGGTAAAGATAAACAATAAGATCCTACGGCTAATGCAGCTACTTTAGCTCCATTCCAACGCGTAGTACAACTTCAACTCAACAAGATCTCTACTTTTCTGCAATCCCTGCACATTTCCACAAATGTGAGAATCACAATTGGTATCCAATACCCAAGAACAAGAGAAAGTAAGGTTGATCTCTATCACATAGATACCTGAAGTAGAAGTGACGTTTCCATCCTTCTTGTCTTTGAGGTATTTTGGACAATTCCGCTTCCAATGACCCTTCTTATTGCAATAGAAACAAGTTTGATCTGAAGTAGCTCCAGACTTCACCTTGGTTTTGACAAATTCTTTGCCTTTGCCTTGGTTAACTTGCTTCTGTGGCTTTCCCCTTTTCTTGAAGACATTCTTCCTTTTCTGAACCATAAGAACCTCTTTCTTTGGTTCAGTGGGAATAGTCTGCTCAGCAGTTTTGAGCATACCAAGCAACTCATTGATGTTTTTTTCAAGTGAATTCATATTGAAATTTTGAATAAAATTGTTAAAACCATCATGTAAGGAATGCAGTATGATGTCAACGGCGAGTTCTTCACCAAACACAACACCAAGGCGTTCCAAATTTTCAAAATGACTCTTCATTTTGAGAACATGGGGACCAACAGGATCGCCCTTTTTGAGTTGGCTATCTAGTATAGCCTTGACAGTCTCAAAACGTTCAGTTCTAGCGTGTTTTCCAAACATAGCTTGGAGCTGATCAAGGATGTCATAGGCTTCCATTTCCTAGAATTGTTTTTGCAATTCAGGAACCATGGATGCCAACATCAAGCATGTGACATCTAAAGACCTTTCAAGGGCAGCTTGATAAGCCTCCCGGTCCTCAGCAGATGCATTAAGTGCAGGTTCATCAGGAATCGGAGTTTCAAGAACGTCCAGTTTTCGCTCATGTTTGAGAACAATTCTCAAATTCCTTAACCAATTAAGAAAGTTGTTTCCATTAAGTTTTTCCTTTTCGAGTATTGACCGTAAACCAAAATTAGAGAATGCGTTATTATTCAAATTATTAGCCATCTACAAATGAAATAATTCAAAGTGTAAGAATTCTATGATTATCATGAATGAATAATTTTTAAACAAATTTAAAAGAAATTCATTCCACCAAATTAAATTAAATGTCCCTTTTAATTTAGTGATTCCAAGACCCCATTTCCACTAACTCTAAGCAAGCTTTGGCATGTCACCCAAAGTTGATGGTTATAGGTAAAGAAACTATTTCTTAATTATTCATAATAATTCTTGGTTGGTAATAAAATAACTCTTTATCTACTATTACCCCATGCCTCTAAGTGTCAACTTTTCTTGACTTACTTAGTTGAGTTAAACCACTTTTCAGCAACTACTTATCTTAGGATAATTAATAGGCACCTCGCTTTGGTGAAACCTACCTAATTAACGATCTAAAGCTTCATAGTATTACTAAATGGATAATTAACCAAATAAAAGTGAAATTTAATTATTCGAATCAATAAACTTATCAACCAAGCATGCATCATCAAGCAATATAGCAAAATAATAAAACAATACAATAATGCATAATTAAGGTTCCTAGTATGGCCCCAAAACACTTGAAAATCTAATCTTCAAGGCCTATCTTTTGAACACCATTTGAATCTCTATTCTTCTTGGTCTTCAACTCCATGGATACGTACATAATAGTAATTAAACTTAGAAATGTAAAAATAAACTATTTAACTATTACATTCAAAATAAACGATACGCAAATTGTATTTAATTACATTCAAAATAACGGTGTGCAAAACGTATTATGTATCCTAATTGGGTCATACTAGTTACCATTAACCTGTATAACAATTATCATGCACCCACTTACTATTTGTAAGAGGCCCATGCAATATAATATTTAAACAAATTAAAGAAATATGCATGAAGAGGATAAATAAATATATAATCTTATTATTTAAAATAAACATGATAAATAATCACATTATTCTATTTTAATTTGCATGAATTTTAATTGATTCATAACCAATCAAATAAATTATTTTACTTCTCAAGCAAAATAAAACTCCCACTTAAAATAATCTCCATTAAAATTAAGTGAGCATATTATTATAATTAATAATAAATTATCCTCTAAACTTTAATCAAATTAAGGTTTAACGAGAAATATATCAAAAGGACTAATAAAATCTATTTAAAGATAATGGCCACTAAGAACGAATATTTTTTTTTATTATTAATACTAATTTCACACGGTGATATAAAATAAGGCTAATCAAATTAGCACTAATAAATATCATAATGTGGAATGTAGTGCAAAAGTCAAGCTAATCATATTAGCACTAGTCCATAAAAAATTAAATAATACCAAATTCTACAATTTGTTAATCAATCTAATTCTTGAAATTTTGTTAACTATTAACAAAAGATTCAAAAAATGATTAAATATATTATGTAAACATGTCAAATAAATCAAATTCTCAATTTGTGATTGTTATTTTAAATATCAAAATTTAATCAAACACTTTAATTAAAAAATAGTATATTAAAATAATTAAATTGGCAAATGGAGGAATCAAATTTAACAAATTCAATTTTAATAAACAAAGTTCAAAACTTTATAACTAAAACAATTTTAGTAAATCCTCCCCTAAAGTTCTTAACTTTTATTTTTATGCAAATCAAAATTATTATGTGTAAATAAATAACTCACATATATTATTTATATAAAACCAATATTTATGTGCCCAAAACATATCAATAAAAGAGAAAACTGATACCACTGTTGGATTCTAGAAATGCTAACTTTTAACATGCGGAACACTAAAACCTTCCTAAAACCCAATTATTGACATGAGATGAAACAAATAAATATCGGAACAAAAATTATACCTTTGTAGCGTGAATCCACTAGCAAAATATAACCACGAGACAAGAACCGCAAATGAAGTTCCTCTAGTGTAGTCCACCCACAACGTCTTGCGAGACCTCGTATTCTAGTACGATGTTTTAAGAACAATAATCAAGTGAATATTTTGTAAGTCGTTTAACATAATTAAGTCGATATATAATGAGACGTTAATTTAGTCTACATTGAGTAACGTTTATGTTTTACTAGAGACCAATAAACGTCACTTAACCGTTATTTGATAATGGAACGAGCTTAATGTCGCTAAACCTATTAGGTCACACTAGATCAACGTGTGAGACCATTTTGTGTGTTTTGATCTATATAGTCTAGGTTCATATGATTAATCTAGTTGGACTAGATATTATTCTTAATCTCACTATTTAATATAATAGTTATATTAAGTAAATAAAAGAAACATGTAACTCCCTTGCATTAAACTACTTAAATATGTGTGAGACTTTTTAACACACAATTTAAGCAAATAATTAATTAGCATTATGAAATGGAATAGGATGGGATGTAACCGGTTTGCGTTATGGAGTGGTTTTGAAAAGTCGTTAAAAGAAACTTGAAACTATCCATAATATAAAACCGTAAGTTTTTGTTAAAAACGAGAGAGCAATATATTGTGAGTGAGAAACTATAAATAGTTGAACCGTAAGCATTTGAGTAAAATACAAGGGTTGTATACACACAAAATTAGTTTAAGAATTGTTCTTAAACATCGTACTAGTATACGAGGTCTCGCAAGACGTTGGGGGTGGACTACACTAGAGGAACTTTATTTGCGGTTCTTGTCTCGTGGTTATATTTTGCTAGTGGATTCACGCTACAAAGGTATATTTTCTCATCCCGATATTTATCTGTTTCATCTCATGTCAATAATTGGGTCTTGGGAAGGTTTTAGTTTTCCGCATGTTAAAAGTTAACATTACTAGAACCCTGCCGTGGTATCAGTTTCCTCTTTTATTGATATGTTTTGGGCAATCAAATATTAGTTTTATATAAATAATATATATGAGTTATTTATTTACACATGATAATTTTGATTTGCATAAAAATAAAAGTTAAGAACTTTAGGGGAGGGTTTACTAAAATTGTTTTAGTTATAAAGTTTTGAAATTTGTTGATTAAAATTGAATTTGTTAATTTTGATTCCTCCATTTTCCAATTTAATTATTTTGATATATCAATTTTAATTAAAGTGTTTGATTAAATTTTGATATTTAAAATAACAATCACAAATTGAGAATTTGTTTTATTTGGCATGTTTACATAATATATTTAATCATTTTTTGAATATTTTGTTAATAGTTAACAAAATTCAAGAATTAGATTGATTAACAAATTATAGAATTTTGTATTATTTGATGTTTTATGGACTACTGCTAATATGATTAGCTTGGCTTTTGCACTACATTCCACATTTTGATATTTATTAGTGCTAATTTGATTAGCCTTATTTTATATTCACCGTGTGAAATTAGTATTAATAAAAAAAAATTTATTTCTTAGTTGTCATTATCTTTAAATAGATTTTATTAGTCCATTGGATATATTTCTCGTTAAACCTTAATTTGATTAAAGTTTAGAGGATAATAATTTATTATTAATTATAATAATAAGCTCACTTATTTTAATGGAGATTATTTTAAGTGGGAGATTTATTTTTGCTTAAGAGAAGTAAAAATAATTTATTTGATTGGTTATGAATCAATTAAATTTCATGCAAATTAAAATTGAATAATGAGATTATTTATCATGTTCTTTTTAAATAATAAGATTATATATTTATTTATGTACTTCACGCTTTTTTCTTTAAATTTGTTTAAATATTATATTGCATGGACCACATACATATAGTAAGTGGGTGAATGATAATTGTTCTACAGGTTATGGTAACTAGTATGGCCCAATTAGGATACATAATACGGTTTGCACACCGTTATTTTTGAATGTAATTAAAGACGATCTACGTATCATTTATTTTGAATGCAATAGTTAAATAGTTTATTTTTTACATTTCAAAGTTTAATTATTATTATGTCTATCTCCATGGAGTTGAAGACCAAGAAGAATAGAGATTCAAATAGTGTTTTAAAAGGTGGGCCTAGATTTTCAAGTGTTTTGGGGCTATGCTAGGAACCTTATTTATGCATTATTTTATTGCTTTATTATTTTGCTATATTGCTTGATGATGCATGTTTTGGTTGTTTAGTTTATTGATTCGAATAATTAGAGTTCACTTTTATTTGTTTTAATAAAAACAACCATAGTCCCTAACAATATTGAGTTGTAATGCTATTCCATTTAGTAACACTATGAAGCTTTAGATCGTTAATTAGGTAGGTTTCGCCAAAGCGAGGTGCCTATTAATTATCCTAAGATAAGTAGTTGCTGAAAAGTGGTTTAACTCAACTAAGTAGGTCAAGAAAAGTTGACACTTAGAGGCATGGGGTAATAGTAGATAAAGAGTTATTTTATTACCAACCAAGAATTATTATGAATAATTAAGAAATAGTTTCTTTACCTATAACCATCAACTTTGGGTGACAAGCCAAAGCTTGCTTAGAGTTAGTGGAAATGGGGTCTTGGAATCACTAAATTAAAAGGGACATTTTAATTTAATTTGGTGGAATGAGTTTCTTTTAAATTTGTTTAAAAATTATTCATTCATGATAATCATAGAATTCTTACACTTTGAATTATTTCATTTGTAGATGGCTAATAATTTGAACAATAACGCATTCTCTAATTTTGGTTTACGGTCAATACTCGAAAAGGAAAAACTTAATGGAAACAACTTTCTTGATTGGTCAAGGAAATTGAGAATTGTTCTCAAACATGAGCGAAAACTGGACGTTCTTGAAACTCCGATTCCTGATGAACCTGCACTTAATGCATCTGCTGAGGACCGGAGGCTTATGAAGCTGCCCTTGAAAGGTCTTTAGATGTCACATGCTTGATGTTGGCATCCATGGTTCCTGAATTGCAAAAACAATTCGAGGAAATGGAGGCCTATGACATCCTTGATTAGCTCCAAGCTATGTTTGGGAAACACGCTAGAACTGAACGTTTTGAGACTATCAAAGTTATACTAGATAGCCAACTCAAAAAAGGCGATCCTGTTGGTCCCCATGTTCTCAAAATGAAGAGTCATTTTGAAAATTTGGAACGCCTTGGTGTTGAGTTTGGTGAAGGACTCGCCGTTGACATCATACTACACTCCTTACATGATGGTTTTATCAATTTTACTCAAAATTTCAATATGAATTCACTTGAAAAAAACATCAATGAGTTGCTTGGTATGCTCAAAACTACTGAGCAGACTATTCCCACTGAACCAAAGAAAAAGGTTCTTATGGTTCAAAAAAAAGGAAGAATGTCTTCAAGAAAAGGGGAAAGCCACAAAAGCAAGTTAATCAAGGCAAAGGCAAAGAAGTTGTCAACACCAAGGTGAAGTCTGGAGCTACTTCATATCAAACTTGTTTCTATTGCAATAAGAAGGGTCATTGGAAGCGGAATTGTCCAAAATACCTCAAAGACAAGAAGGATGGAAACGTCGCTTCTACTTCAGGTCTATGTGATAGAGATCAACCTTGCTTTCTCTTGTTCTTGGGCATTAGATACCAATTGTGATTCTCACATTTGTGAAATGTACAGGGATTGTAGAAAAGTAGAGATCTTGCTGAGTTGAAGTTGTTTATCTTTACCTTTATGATTTTGTTAAATCTTAATAAATTGTTATTATGTTCCATCTAGGAATAGAAATTTGATTTCGATTTCGATGTTGGATTCTAATGGTTTTATATTTGTAATAAAGAATGGTTGTTTTTCAATTTACAAAGAGGAAATCTGTTATGGTATAGGGCGTTGCATTAATGGCCTTTATATACTAGATCTTGATAAACAAAACTATCACGCACTACAAGAAAAATGATATTGGGCCGCTAATATTTTGATTTATGGGCTACAAAAATAAATTTGTGGCATATAGCTAATATTAGGCAACAAATAGATAGCTTGTGGCACAATTTAAACTATTGGGCGTCAAAATAAATACTTATGGTCCTATAAGTGTATCTATGTGCTACAATATCATTCTTTTGTAGCCTAAATTATTATTATGCTGCACAGTCAAATTAGAATTTGTAGCCTAACAAATTATAAAATCCGCAAAAAATTTCAGTTCCCTCCATAAACCAAAATTGTGATAGTATAAAACCTAAAAATAAACCAACTCTCTTAAATCCCACTCAGTTCACAACTTCCCCTTCTCCTTCACTGAGTTCGGTTCTACGCTCGGTTCTGTGCCATTGCCATTGCCAATTTGTCTCCACCAACAGTTGATTTTGCCAATATCGAACATTTTCCCTGGGTCTTGGGTCCTGTGCGCTCGGTTCTGTGCCATTGCCATATTTTCTCCACCAACTTCCCCTTCTCCTGATCCAGTGAGTTCGGTTCTGTGCACCCTCTTGGGTCTTGGCTTCTTCTACACACTAATCCTCTAATAATTAGGTAAAACTCTTGAAATTGAGTTAGAATTTAGAATTTAGATACATTTGAGTATAATTTGATTTGGGTATAATCTTAGTTTGCTTTAAATTATGATAATTTCAATTTTATTGTTGTATGATTTAATTTCATTTAATGATAATTTAGTTTTGTATTTCTTTGTTAATTTGTACTTGATGATTTGCCATTGCCGTATTTGGGTATTTCTTTAAATTGGGATTTGTATTTCTTTGTAGTTGTAGTTGATGATTTTTTTGTTTGATTTGTTATTGGTGTTTGATTTCTTAATGGGATTTGTAGTTGATGATAATCTTCAAAATTTGTTTTTCTGGTCCTTTTCTTTTTTTTATTTTGCATATTTTTTGGTATAATCTTAGTTGAATATGTTGGCCCATTTGAGTTTTGATGATGACTTAACTTTTATAAACAAACAAATTATTTTTGAGATTGTTTTGTAGGTCAAATATCCGATTGTCATGATCGTCGATGGTACCTAAGAAGGTTGTGCAAAGAGCATTGTATGTCGAAGTCAAAGTCAAAGTCAAACAATTGAGTCACATGGACCAGTTCCAGAATTGATGAAACTGAAGTCAGTTCAGACGGAGACAACGCAGTGTTCCCAACACTACGAGTCAGAGAACTGAGTCAACGAAAAATAAGGAAATAAATTTTATTTTTATTTTTCTTTTTAGTTGGCTTGTACGGTTGAAAAGATGACTTGCACAAGGGTTTTAATTGGCTAAAAATAACTACCTATTTAAGAGGATTAAAATATCTTAGATCCTATTTAATCTCCACAAAATAGGATTTGCTATTCTTGGAAAAAACCCTAACCGTGTACTTGGAGTAACCTCCAAGTTTCTTACCCAAGATCCCACGTTTTAGGAACATGGGATTAAGGCTAATTCTAATTCTTGTGGGCTTATAAATACTTGAGTATTCGGCTATTAAACACTTGCCGAGTGCCCCCTTCAAGAATTAAGGGAGATTAATTCAAGAAAAGGAAAAAGATAAGTTGTTTTCATTTGCCAATTTAATTTTCCTTGTGCAATTCATTGTTTTCATCCAATCTTAGAGAAATTTTGTAAAGAGAGAAAAAGAAACGAGAAGGAGAAGAAGAGAATTAGGCCTAGAGAAGAGAAGGAGAAGAATTTTATGTAATAGAGTTGTAAATTACATAAAGTTTAATAAGAGAAGTTGAAATCCCAAGAGGTCGTGGCGTTCTTTCTTTTAAGGCCAAGAAAGTTTTCCACGTTAAATCTTTGAGTTCTTTATATTTTCTCTTTATTGCTTGAAGTATTTTTCATTAAATAATTCTGCAAGAAACAGGGCGAAAAATACTACTAAAGGCAACACAACAATTCACCCCCCCTCTTGTTGCGTTCTACATCTCTAAGTATTTCTACAATTGGTATCAGAGCCCTGTTCCTCATTTGATCAGGAAACCCTGAGAGCCGCATCTTGGTGTATTAGAGATGATGAAACTGAATGAACGCATGGAAGAAGGTTATTCCACTCAAAGACCACCTATGTTTGATGGAAAATTCTACACGTATTGGAAGAATAGGATGGAAATCTTTATCAAGGCCGAGAACTATCAAGTTTGGAGAGTCATCGAAGTTGTAGATTTCAAGGTAACAACTACCAACTCCAACAACGAGACTGTTCCCAAACCGATAACAGAATTTGAGAAGGAAGATTTTCAGAAAATGGAGATGAATGCTCTTGCCATCCAAGAGTCCAAAGATTTTACAAAATTCAATCTGGAAGAGTTGGCTGGTTTCCTTATGACCCACGATTTGCATCTGGGAACAGCTGACAGTTCCCGAAACAAAGGCTTGGCTCTGGTAGTAGATGATCAAGGAGAGACAGAAGCACTCGAAGAGGAAGAAACTACCAATCTATGTCTCATGGCCACTCACGACGAAAATCCTAAAGGAAACGAGGTATTGTCTTCTAATTCATTTCCTAATTGCCTATTCAAATTGGATAAATATGAATTGATTAAAATGATTTTGGAGACACAAAATAATCTTGAAAAACAAACAGCCATCTGTCTCCAAATAGAGAAAGACCTTGAAACTAGTAAAGACCAATTATCCTACTTAAATTCTTTTAGTTCCGATGTGCAAACTCGATTTTTTGATTTACTTGATAAAAACGTAATGTTAAAGGAAGCTTTAGATAAGGTTAAACAAGAAAACATCATGTTAAATATTGAATTAAATCAACATAAGTTGTTAGAAATAGAATTGAGTAATGAGTCTAATAAGGAGATTAAAAGCGTTTTTAATAAAATGAAATTAGACCTAGAATCCGCCATATATGAAAATGAACGACTAAGGCTTGAATTAAATTCAAGAGAAAAAGGGAAAATCAAAGAGGTTCCCAAATGGATTCTCAATGCTAAAACTAAAGGAACTGAAGGTTTAGGATATAACAAATATGATAAAAAGAAGAAGGTCTATGTCGATCTCCCAAGTAGTAAGGTCTGTTCCTTTTGTGGCAAGACGGGGCACCTGAAACACCAATGTTTAAAAAAAGGAACAGCATAACAAAACGAACCAAATATATGTCGATAGAGTTTGGATTAAGAAATATGATTCTTGTATAATCGACATGGAACCCAAGGATGGCTGGGTTCCACCCTCTAACAATTAAATTCGTTTTGCAGGTTCTAGTGAGGGGGAACAGCTCATGGTATCTCGACAGTGGCTGTTCCAAGCACATGACAGGCGATAGATCAAAATTTCTCTCACTGGAAGCCTATGATGGAGGAACTGTGACCTTTGGCGACAACATGAAAGGAGCAATAATTGCGAAAGGAAAAATAGGAAGGTCAAGTTCCCATGCTATAAACAATGTATTTTTGGTCGAGAATTTAAAACACAATCTTTTAAGTATTTCTCAGTTTTGCGACAAAGGTAACTCTGTAAACTTTACTTCTGAAAAATGCATGATTTCTAGAAACGACACAGGTGACACTATACTGGAAGGAATCAGAAAAGGGAACACCTACGTGGTGGACCTGCACACTGTTCCTAAAACGAGTCTAACGTGTCTGAGCGTTATAGAAGATGACCCTCTTCTTTGGCATAAACGATTAGGTCATGCTAGTTTTTCATTGCTTAATACTTTGCGATCTAAAGACCTAGTAAGAGGATTACCGTCTCTTAAATTTCAAAAGGATGAGGTATGTGATCCATGTGCCAAAGGAAAACATGCAAGGTCATCCTTCAAACCTAAAAATGTCGTGACCACCTCAAGGCCACTTGAATTAATTCATATGGATCTTTGTGGACCAATGAGAATCCAAAGTCGCAGTGGTAAGCGATATGTATTTGTTATTGTTGATGATTACAGTAGATTTACATGGACTTTATTTTTATCTAGCAAAGATGAAGCTTTTGATGAATTTGTTGCATTTGCCACTAAAATTCAAAAATCTAGTAACAATCAACTTGTCCACATAAGATCGGATCATGGTAAGGAATTCGAAAATTCAAGATTTATGAACTATTGTAATGAGCATGGTTTAAGTCACAATCTTTCCGCACCTAGAACATCACAACACAATGGTGTGGTAGAACGTAAAAATCGAACATTAGAGGAAATGGCTAAAACCATGTTAATAGCTAGTGGTCTACCTAGAAGTTTTGGGCCGAAGCCGTAAATACTGCATGCTATATATTAAATCGTGTATTAATTAGACCGATCACTTCCAAAACCCCCTACGAATTATTTAAAGGAATTAAACCTAATATTTCATATTTTCGAGTCTTTGGATGTCGATGTTTTGTGCATGTAAATGGAAAACGAAATATAGGTAAATTCGATGAAAGAAGTGACGAAGCAGTATTTCTTGGCTATTTATCTCATAGTAAAGCTTATAGAGTTTATAAGAAGAAAACTATGTGTGTTGAGGAATCTGTTCACATTATATTTGATGAAACTAACTTTATGACAAGTGAACAAGAAACAGGTGATTTTAAGATAGGTCTTGCTAATCTGGACGATGATGAAAACAAACAAAAGGAGCAAGATCAAGAAGAACAACAACAGGTCCAGAATACTGGACCAAATCAAGAACAGGAACAACAGGCAGATTGGGAACAGCCTGACGTTCCTAATCCAGATATCCCTAGAGAAGTTCAAGAAGAAAGAATTGAAGCTGAACCAAATCAGAATCAAGTCAGTGAGCCTGCTTCCACATCAGTCTCCACAAGAGACTTTGTTCCAAAGCCATGGAAACAACAAAAGTCACATCCACTAGACTTGATTCTAAGCGATATGGGAAAAGGCATACAAACAAGGTCCCAAATGAGAAACTTCTGTGCACACTTTGCTTTTCTCTCAACTTTGGAACCCAAGAATCATGAAGAAGCCCTTCAAGATTCGGATTGGGTGGTTGCAATGCAAGATGAATTAAATGAGTTTGAAGGAAATAAAGTGTGGCACATGGAACCAAAACCCAAGAATAAGAAGATTATTTGATTGAAATGGGTGTTTAGGAACAAGCTGGACGAGCATGGCACAATAGTCAGAAACAAAGCAAGGTTGGTGGTAAAAGGATACAATCAACAGGAAGGTATTGACTATACTAAAACTTTTGCTCCAGTAGCTAGATTAGAAGCTATTAGGATTCTTATTTCATTTGCTGCTTTTATGAATTTTAAATTATATCAAATGGACGTAAAATGTGCATTCTTAAAATGGGTTTCTAGAAGAAGAAGTATTTGTGGAACAGCCGCCTGGCTTTGAAAACCCAACTTCTCCGGATCACGTCTACAAGCTTGACAAAGCTCTTTATGGGCTAAAACAAGCACCTAGAAAATGGTACGAGAGATTATCTAAATTTTTGATTGAAAACAAGTTCATAAGAGGTAAAATTGATAAAACCTTATTCTTTAAGAATAAAGGTTCGGATATTTTAATTGTTCAAATATATGTTGATGATATTATTTTTGGTGCTACTCATGAGTCGTTATGTAAAGAGTTTGCTAACCTAATGAGTGCTGAATTTGAAATGAGTATGATGGGAGAATTAAATTTCTTTCTTGGTTTGCAAATTAAACAATCTGCTAACGGTATTTTTATACATCAACAAAAATACATAAAAGAACTTCTAAAGAAATATGGACTAGATAGTGCTAAGACAAACCATACACCCATGGCCACTAACTTAAGATTAGATGAAGACTCTAACGGAATTAGTGTTGACCAAACAATGTATAGAGGCATGATAGGATCTCTACTATATTTAACTGCTAGTAGACCCGATATATCCTTTAGTGTTGGTTTGTGTGCTAGATTTCAATCAAATCCTAAAGAATCACACCATACGGCAGTGAAAAGAATTCTAAGATATTTAAAGGGAACTGATGACTTGTCCCTATTTTATCCGAAAAGTGATGTCTATGACTTGAAAGGGTATAGTGATGCAAATTATGCAGGTGATCTTGTAAATAGAAAAAGTACATCTGGAATGGTACAGTTTCTTGGCTCTTGCTTGGTATCTTGGTGTTCCAAGAAACAGAACACAGTAGCTTTATCCACTGCAGAAGCTGAATACGTAGCAGCAGCAGCATGCTGTTCCCAAATGCTGTGGATAAAACAACAGCTAAGAGATTTCGGTATTAAACTTGAATGTGTTCCAATTTATTGCGATAATACTAGTGCCATTTGCATTTCTAAAGATCCGGTGCATCATTCTAGAGTTAAACATATTCATATTAGGCATCATTTTCTAAAGGACAATGTCGAGCATAAAAACATTATTGTTAAACATGTCAATACTAGTGATCAAGTTGCAGATATCATGACTAAACCGCTTCCAAGGGAACAATTTGAAAAGATGAGGTTGGAGCTAGGTATGATCAAGATTCACTAAAGTTTAATGCTAGCATTCCTCCTCCAAACAACTTGAAAAATTGGAAGGGTTAGATCAACCACAACAATCAAGATTGATCACTCAATCATTGCGAGATTTAGGTACGCATCTATTTAAGTATGTGTCATAAACTTTGTCTTGATTGCTTGCGTGAACTAAATAGACCAAGTAGAATATGTTATTCTATTTCAAATTATTAGTCACATATCATAAATTTATCTTTCAAAAATCACAAAAATTTATTTTATTTTTCCACAAATTCCAGCATTTTATTTTATTTTAATCTATTTCGGTGAGCCAACTTAATTTAAGAAATGGAAGACGGATCATCGAGGTGTTTCGGAAAGTAGTCGTCTAAATCAATATATTCAACGAACTAAGGTTAATTAATAACTACCCATTACACCTCCTAAAACCGCCAATACAGAAGTAGTACAAACTCTTCACTAACCGTCCCTTCATACCTTTATAACCCCTACACTCCTCACGTCACATCCATCATTCATAAACCCCCTACTTGTACTACTCCTAGCAAACCGTCACTCCATTTCCCTCTTTCAACAATCCCTAACTTTCATCAATTCATCTCCTCATCACCATGAAATCTCCCAAGACCTCATCTACCAAGAACACCAAAGGCAAGACACCTAAATTCATTCAACCGGAACCGCTTCTAGTTATCCACCCTTCATCAGAAACCCCTCAATCATCAACACCATCGTCTAAACCCAAAACATCAAAACCCATGCATGTCGGCACAAAAAGGGCTCTTTCTACCACAAAAGGAAGTTCATCTTCAAAACCCGCAAAGAAGGCCAAGGTAGTGGATCCTGATTGTGCTGAAGAAATCGCTAAGGAGATGTCCGTAGGTTTTGGTTTGGACAAGTATTGGTATGATTCTACTCTCTTTCCTCAATTACATGCCATTTTAAGTAATCAAGGTTGGGAATAATTAATGAGTAATTTTTCTTGCAATTCGATTTACCCACATCTCATGCGAGAGTTTATTCAAAATTTTTCAATCGATAATGGGGTTTGTTCAAGTACGATTAAAGACATTAAAATTGAATTTAACAGTTTAACGCTGGGCGAATGGTTTGAAGTTCCTGTTCTAGGGTTTGATACGTATTACATAGGGTCAAAGATTGTCTTTTCGGGCATCACTGAGAAAACTGTGTTAAAATTTCTTGGTTAAGATGGTAAAAAACGATTCAGTCACATGTCACTGTCTCCACTCCATAAACTGCTATACAACATTGCAAGAAGATTTATTTTACCACGCAATTCCAAGCGTAGTGAGGTGAATCTTCGCGACGCTACACTCATCTACTGCTTAGCTAACCACATCAAAATTAATTTTCCGTCGTTAATGGTTTCACATTTATCCGAATGTATTGAAAAGGGCCTCATGGTAGGCTATGGAGGGTTGTTAACATGTATTTTCAAGAAGTTTGGAGTCCCATTGGATGGACTAGAATTCCCTATGAGCGCCAATAATAAAATCAGTGAGAGGTGTCTTACAAATTTGCACCTCCAATTAAATGAAAAAGGGATTCTGGAACATGCCATTGAGGAAGTGGAAGTAAGTTCTAATGATGAAGAAGAAGAGAAAACAGAAAAAGAAGAAGGTGAGGGAGAAAAAGAAATAGAAGAAGAGGTAGGGAAAGAGGAAGAAAAAGGAGATCAGGACACTGTTCCTTCTGCCAATACTAATGAGGCAGAAGTGAATGAGGAAGAGGTGCAAGCACCATTTGAGGGGGAAACAGTTAGTAAGGGGGAACAGATTGAGGGAGAAGAAGTGGAACTGGAAGATGAACTATCTAGTTTAGAGGATGAGGACCTCAATGTGCCTCTTAAGAAAATCAAGAAACCATCCGTGCTCACACCAAGGAAGAGCAGGAGGTTAGCTTCCAAGAGTTCCTCGTGCATACATGCTGATATTACTTCTCAAACCCCTCCATCACCGAAACCAGACTCACCCACACCATTCTACATTCCATCACCATCACCACCACCTATTCCCACATCACCTCCACCAACTGGTTTTGATGATCCTACTACTATCCCTCCTCCTCCTACTACCCTTGCTCATGTCCTATCCAAAGTTCTTGATCTGCAGTCCCAACTTTGTGCTTTTCAGAGTGAAGTTCGTGTCTCACTCACCACTCTTGCTGAGCAGCTGACCCTAATGGAGTCACGTCTTGGGGCAAAGCTCGACACTGTGGAAGTGCAGACGGAATATGTGGATGAAGAGACTGCTGCCTGACCCCTCCTCCTTCTGTTTTATGTTTTATTAGTTTGTTGGCCTCATCATTTGAAGTTGTAATCTCTAAACAATTTTTTTTGCTTTCTTTTGCTGTACCAGCTGGGGTACAAACACTTATTTTCTTATGCTACTAACCATCCTTTATTATCCATCATATTTACTATTCTTTATTCTTATACCTTATGGTCTATACTGTTAATTGCGTGCATATCTTGATTCATGTTTTGACATTTGCTTACTTAGTTTGTTGCTTACTATCTTAATTTGTCTAATGCTTGCCTTAGAGCTGTGAGTTGATAAAATCCCTACTTTTTGATTGATGTCAAAAGGGGGAAGAAAGGCAACAAACTTAAGATGAATCTTGTAGATGAATCTTGTGAAATGCTCATGCTTAAACTCTTAGTCTTTTCCAAATTGGGAAGAAAGGGGGAAGAAAGGCTGTATTTTAGGATCATGTTTCGGATCATGTTTTATGTTTTGAATTATTACATGGCTTAAAGTCTCAAGATAATTAAGTTACTGTCTCCAACTGTCTCTAACAAATTGATTATTTGGATTATGCTTGTTACTTATGATTATCACTTATGTTTCGCTTAAAGATTCTTACAACTTCATACTATTGGAGTTGCTTAAATTAACGTGTTTAATTTATTTTTTAAAACTGAGTCATGTTTAACCACATGATTTTTGACAAGTTTTTAAACTTTACTTTATTATAGTAATACGTTTTTTTTTGGAGTTTAGTAAATTATTTGTAACGATTTAATTTACTAAATATGTTTGAACTTGTGATTAATCTCTAGCATGTTCAAGATATTTGTTTTACTCTATATGTTTTACTTAAGTTTGTTTATAAAGTTTGCCATCATCAAAAAGGGGGAATTTGTTGGCCCATTTGAGTTTTGATGATGACTTAACTTTTATAAACAAACAAATTATTTTTGAGATTGTTTTGTAGGTCAAATATCCGATTGTCATGATCGTCGATGGTACCTAAGAAGGTTGTGCAAAGAGCATTGTATGTCGAAGTCAAAGTCAAAGTCAAACAATTGAGTCACATGGACCAGTTCCAGAATTGATGAAACTGAAGTCAGTTCAGACGGAGACAACGCAGTGTTCCCAACACAACGAGTCAGAGAACTGAGTCAACGAAAAATAAGGAAATAAATTTTATTTTTATTTTTCTTTTTAGTTGGCTTGTACGGTTGAAAAGATGACTTGCACAAGGGTTTTAATTGGCTAAAAATAACTACCTATTTAAGAGGATTAAAATATCTTGGATCCTATTTAATCTCCACAAAAATAGGATTTGCTATTCTAGGAAAAAACCCTAACCGTGTACTTGGAGTAACCTCCAAGTTTCTTACCCAAGATCCCACGTTTTAGGAACATGGGATTAAGGCTATTTCTAATTCTTGTGGGCTTATAAATACTTGAGTATCCGGCTATTAAACACTTGCCGAGTGCCCCCTTCAAGAATTAAGGGAGATTAATTCAAGAAAAGGAAAAAGATAAGTTGTTTTCATTTGCCAATTTAATTTTCCTTGTGCAATTCATTGTTTTCATCCAATCTTAGAGAAATTCTTTGTATGGGTTTTTATGAGTGTGTAATTTAGACTTAGGGAAGTCTAAGGGGAATTGTGAGAAATTTTGTAAAGAGAGAAAAAGAAACGAGAAGGAGAAGAAGAGAATTAGGCCTAGAGAAGAGAAGGAGAAGAATTTTATGTAATAGAGTTGTAAATTACATAAAGTTTAATAAGAGAAGTTGAAATCCCAAGAGGTCGTGGCTTTCTTTCTTTTAAGGCCAAGAAAGTTTTCCACGTTAAATCTTTGAGTTCTTTATATTTTCTCTTTATTGCTTGAAGTATTTTTCATTAAATAATTCCGCAAGAAACAGGGCGAAAAATACTACTAAAGGCAACACAACAATTCACCCCCCCTCTTGTTGCGTTCTACATCTCTAAGTATTTCTACAGAATATTATCATCCTTTTCCTTGCTTGAATTACTGTCATTGATTTCTCCCCCTTTTCCTTTTCTTAATGACTGCTCGTTAAGAGTTGTGTAACAAATTACTGTCATTGATTTCAAGATGGGTTTTCTTGGTTGAATTTTATCAATATGTGGAAAATTTGGTACAGTGGCAATATCTATGGTAGTGCAAATGACATCACCTTGATTATGACTTTTTCAATTTAGTTGAAAACTTCTTCTTTGATTATGAGTTTTTTGTATAAATTTATTCTTCTTTGGTACTGCAAATGAAAGCAAAAAATGACTTCACCTTGACTGCCAGTATTTGGCTCTAATCCTCTTTTTTTGAATTATAAAAATAAAAAATGACGAAAGAATGCCATGGCCATGAGCGATGCGAGCTTGGTTAGAGCAGCAAGAGGAGATATAGTAAAAGTAAAGTGAAATTCCGTTAAGCTGTGCAATAATTTTAGAGTGCATCAAAATCTAGACAAAATTTGGTTTACCTCAGAAAATATTCTAAAATGACAATCATGTTTAGTAGACCATTTGATCAGGACTGTGTGTTATTCTTGCACTTCAGATTTAGGGTCCTAATTACTATTTTTTATCAAACCAAAAAACATAATCCTATGCGTTATTCAATTTTCATAATTTTTCATTTTACTCTCTATATTCTCTCTTTTATTTTTAAATACTCTATTATTTTATCTCATTATAGTCAAGTACTCAACTTCTTATTCTCGGTGTCAAAATCAAAAAAGGCAAAATGATAGGAGGGAGGAGTATTAATATGGCTATCTAGATAATTAACCACTTATTCTGCCAAAAGAGTAATACTCCCTCCATTTGATTATCAATTTCTGTTAATTTATATTCGGATTCGATTTGTCTCATTTCTGCATCTTTCGTATCCAGTTATGGGAACAAGAACTTAAAACTTTCTTGAATGGATAATATTTGGTGAAGATTGTTGGTCACAAGTTTAGGGTTTGTTTGATTTTGCAATCTTTGAATGAAATTATTTTTCTATTGTTTGGTTTGATGCAAATTGATCATGCTAAAATGGGAGAAATGGAAATGTTGGTAATTATATAATGGAGGTAAATGTCTACAATTGAATGGAAAACTATTTTCAACCATAATTTTCCATTGTAAATACAAACTTGTGTGAACCAAAAAGGTTATCTAAAACTTTATCTCTTCACTTATTCACTCATTATTATTTTATGCTAATGAACTATGTAGAGTGAAGGCTATACACTCAAGAAAGACAATTTGGAAAAAATGACTTCACCTTCAACCAACAATGCAAGGTATCTATCCATTTACATCAGTGCATTTTATTTAATAGAAGAAAAGTTTATGTGAGTATTTTAACATCTTTCACTGGTTAGAATGACAATTTATTTGGCTAGTATTCATTTTTTTTCATTGTTTTAAAGTGTAAATATGGATCGGAGTTGGATGAATCATAGGGGAATTAATGATAGAAGAAATGTGTCATACGTTCACGGAATTAATTGTTTTTTAGAGTTTGCTTTTAAAGATAAGGAAGTCGCTACCAAATTAAGATGTCCTTGTTTAAAATGCAACTTTCAGCTATTTCATGATAGAGGTACAATGAAAAATCATTTGATAGGTTGGGGCATTGTTAGGAATTATAATCCTTGGGTTCACCATGGAGAGAGTGTACCTAATAATGGTATTAATGATGAAGGAATTGAGTCAGAATCATACACTAGTGAGGATGATTTGAATGCGGATAATTTTGTGATGGGCGATGATCTTGTTGATTTATTATTTGATGCAACAACATCGCATGATGATTCAAGGTTCCCTTCTAATGTAGAGTCGTTTGGAGAATATGAAGATAGGGAAAATGAAATGCCTAAGGAATTTGAACATTTGATGCAAGATTTAGAAGCAGATTTATACCCAGGGTGTAAAACATATAAGAGGCTTGAGTTTATTGTAACCTATATATGATTATTAGACAAATAATTTATATATTTTTTCTTTATGTTGTAAAATGAACCTCCACATATGCCGCAAGATTCACAACAAGATAATGCAGAAGTGTTAGAACTCGAACCTTCGACACAAGCCAATAAAGAACCACTATACGTGAGACTATATGATAAGTCTCATAGGTATATCGTGATACAAATTGCTTTTTGTAAGATTTATACTAATTAAATAAATTTCCTGTTGCTAACAATGATTTAATTGAATGATAGGCATGCCGTTACCGGATTAGACCCAGATGCAACTGCCAATCTCCAAGCACTTAAGGATTTGCATGAGAAAGAAATTGAGGAAAAAGGTGCTGATAACCTCACACCTCAACAAGCGTATGCAAGGGTCTTTAAATATTGTAGTGGTTATACAAGGGGCCTTGGTTACGGACCAAAAATGGTGAAAAGAATAACAGCTCCCAATTCTGAGGTTAGGGAAGAATTTCAACAAATGGAGCAAGCATTTGCAGTGAAAGAGCTTGCCCTCCGAGATGAAATTGAAAGGTTCAAACAAGAAATGACCGAAAAAGAAAACAAGAGGGTCGAAAGAGAGAACCAGTTAAAACAAGAGTTGATGGCCGAGATAGCAAGGTATGCGTGGTTCAACCTAAATGGGTATGTCAATATGGCTTATAACCCACAATTATTATTTTGATTTACTTATCTTTTCTTGTGAAGTGAAGTGTTTATGAACAATATGAACAACGCGATACACTTAGTTGCATCTGTGAAAGTCACATTTCCTATCTCTTTAATCCTTGTGAGGATATTGAGTTGATTAGTCTCTTTATCACTTGGAGCAATAACATATTAGATTAGAGCTTCGTGTAT
Source organism: Amaranthus cruentus (assembly GCA_019425755.1). Classification (NCBI taxonomy): domain Eukaryota; kingdom Viridiplantae; phylum Streptophyta; class Magnoliopsida; order Caryophyllales; family Amaranthaceae; genus Amaranthus; species Amaranthus cruentus. Next base: position 5,248,717 of record CM033460.1, on the reverse strand, counting down.
ATGGTTGTTTTTTTAAGTGTTTTTAATTGGCGATCTTATTACAAGATGATTGTTTTTATCGACCTTCTAGTTTCGTAGCTGCTGTTGCTGGTATTGGTGGGATGTTTTCGAGGGTCTGTGCTGTTGCTGATCTGTGTGTGCGTGGGTTTGTTGCTATATGCTGGTTGCTACTTACTGTTTGCTGCTTGGATGAGGGTGAATCATGGTTGTGTTGTTATCTGCTGATTGCTGCTAGGGATCAACAAATATGTTGCCTGGTGCTTTGGTTGCTACTAGGGGTCATCAAAAGTAACTTAATCAACTGCATTAGTTACTGCTTTGGTGGCTTGTTATATATTGGTTCTTTTGGTTTTACTTTCATATATATAGTTTGATAGAAAAAGAAACTTTTATTTTGAGTTGTAACTTTACTAGGTAATTTTTAATACTTAAATTTCTAGAAACATTATATTTCTATTATTGTTAATTATTATATGTATTATCTATGTTGTTGGTGCTTAATAATTTAATTTATTATAAGATTATTAAAAGCAATGTTTGATATAATTTAAGAAACATTTATTTTCTATTATGGGCCACAAAAAATAGTGTTGTCCAAAACCTTTATAGAATCTTTGGACCACAAAATACTTGTTGCCCATGGTGTTGTATGAGCGACAAAATCATGATAATGCCCAAAGTATTAATCATGGGCGACAAAAGTTTTAAATTTTGGACCACAAAATAATGATGCCCAAGGTGTTAATTGGGCGACAAATAAATCTCGGGCGATAATTAAATTGAACATTGGGTCATAAGAGTTTGACGCACAAGGTTGAATATGGGCGACAAATTAATCATGACGCCTATAATCAAACGGCTTGGGCGACAAACTCGTATTTGACGCTCAAACCTTAAATACATGGGCAACATCGATAGGGCCACCGTTATAGTGACAAAAATTTATTTGTGGCCCAATGTATGGGCCACACTTTTCAATAGTTTGTGCTACACTTTTGGTTGTCGCCCAATATCATTTTTCTTGTAGTGACGTGGACAATTCTAAAAGACTAAAATTAAAGGATTCTAATCATACCTATCTTTGGCACTGTCGTTTAGGACATGTAAATGAGAAATGCATTCAAAAACTCCATAAAGATGGACTATTGGACTCATTTGATTATGAATCGTATGAAGTATGCGAGTCTTGTTTGCTTGGAAAAATGACTAAATCACCATTTACTGGACATGGTGAAACAGCTGGTGACTTATTGGGGATAATACATTCAGATGTATGTGATCCTATGAGTACCTCCGCTAAGGGAGGGTATGAATACTTCATTACTTTTACTGATGATTTAAGTAGATATGGATATGTCTACTTAATGAAACATAAATCTGAATCTTTTGAAAAGTTCAAAGAATTTCAGAATGAAGACGATTAAAGCACTTAAATCTGATCGAGGTGGTGAATATCTGAGTCAGGACTTTATTGATCATCTGAAAAATATTGGAATAGTTTCACAACGAACCCCACCTGGAAGACCACAATTAAATGGTGTGTCTGAGCGGCGGAATCGGACCTTATTAGATATGGTTCATTCAATGATGAGTTTAGTCGATTTTCCTACTTCATTTTGGGGTTATGCACTCCTAACAGCGGCTCATGTTTTAAATCGTACTCCCTCCAAAGCTGTCGATAAGACGCCATATGAGTTATGGACAGGAAAAGTTCCTAAGTTGTCTTTCTTAAGGATTTGGGGTTGTCAAGCATATGTAAAACATTTACAACCAAATAAGCTTGAACCTAGATCTGATAAGGTCTTCTTTGTGGGTTACCCCAAAGAAACCAAGGGATATTACTTCTACAATCCTAGTGAGCATAAAGTGTTTGTGGCTCGCGAATGTATCTTTTTAGAAAGAGAATGTCTTTCTCAAAAGCCAAGTGGGAGAAATATTTCTCTTGAAGAAGTTCAAGATGATCAGCCACAAATCACTCCTCCAGTGGGAGAGATTGTTTCTCAAATGGGAGCTCCAATTTTGGTACCTGTTGTACCTACTGAGGTGGTGGATGTCCCAGTTCGTAGGACTAGTAGGCAGAGTAAACCTCCAAGAAGAGATCCTATGGAGGGTTATATCGTTCATGAAAGTCATGAAGTCTTTATATTAGATAAGAAAGAACCTACTAACTATAAGACAGCAATGAAGAGTTCTGACTCTGAACTATGGCTTGGAGCCATGAAATCTGAAATGGAGTCCATGTATGACAATCAAGTTTGGAACTTGGTTGACTTGCCCGAAGGTGCTAGACCGATCGAGTGCAAGTGGATTTATAAGATAAAGACTGACATGGATGGCAAAATAGTTGTCTATAAAGAACGACTGGTGGCTAAAGGTTTCAAGCAAGTTTATGGTATAGACTATGATATGACTTTTTCACCAGTGGCTATGCTTAAATCCATCAGAATTATCCTAGCAATAGCTTCGTATTATGACTACGAGATTTGGCAAATGGATGTCAAAACCGCTTTTCTAGATGGATATTTAGAAGAGGAAGTGTATATGACACAACCAGAGGGTTTTGTGGATCCTAATAGCCCTAGGAAAGTATGTAAGCTTCAGAAGTCCATTTATGGATTGAAGCAAGCATCTAGGAGTTGGAATATTGTTTTGACGAGGCAATTAAACAGTTTGGTTTCCTCCGAAATCCGAAAGAGTCTTGTGTATAGAAGAAAGTCAGTAGGAGTTTTGTTGTTTTCTTAGTTTTGTATGTGGATGACATACTGATTGTAGGGAACAGTGTACGAATGCTTGAGTCTGTTAAGGCTTGGCTAAGTAGTTGTTTCTCTATGAAAGACCTTGGAGAGGCTCAGTATATTTTGGGCATCCGAATCTATAGAGATAGATCAAAACGGATGATTGGGCTCATGTATGCTATGATGTGTATTAGACCAAATGTTTTTTTCGTGTGCCTTGAACATGAAGAGAAAATATTGATCGTGCCATGGTAAATCATGAGATGCATTTATTTGGGATAGACATCAAGAGTTTAGATGTCAGTTTTGTGCATGAGATGCATATATTCATGATTGTCCTGTTTTAAAGTATTGTACTTATTCATTTAATGATGGTTTAGAACTAAATGAAGTCCAAACTATAATCTATAAAGTCTATATAGGTTGTTAGATGTGATCTAACAAAATGAACCCTATAATGTGAACTAGAGAACTTAGATTATTTTAAGTCCCTAGCCAAGTAGTTGAGTTGGACGCCAATTACCAGAAATGGTTAGAATGTTATTGATTGATGATCGCGTTCATAGATCATAGAGACATTGGATGTCTAGTCAATCGCATTGATAGAAATTGAGTATCTCTATTTGGACATGACCCACTTTTGAGTATTCTTTAAGAACATTGGTGTCATAAGAATATCTCAAATTGACTTATAAATAGAGTCCTTAGACCTGAGTTTCTCACTGACTTCGTGTGTGAGAATTATTGTTTTTTGATGCAATCTAACGCCATGCCGTAAAAGGGGGCTATAAGGGTTGCACTCATGAGTTTTATGAATCACATAGCGAATAGAGGAGGGATAAGATGGGATTGTCATACCCTTTTTGGGGTTATTAGTCTCAGGCCACTCGGAGAGTTGGAATTGTAAATGCATGGCTATGCTCAAATAGATTATGGAGATAATTATTTGTTTTTCAGTTCATCTCATGAGTCCGAGGAACATGATCAGATCAAATAAGAATGACAGTTGTTCTTAGCTTATATTTGATTAAGACTTTAGTTGACAAAGGATTTGAGATTCACAACTTGGTGGAGCAAGTGGGAGTTAGTGGGAGGAGTCCTACAACTCTAGTAAACTTGTCTCTTGAACAAGTGGGAGATTGTTAGAAATGTTCAATAATCAAGTGAATATTTTGTAAGTCGTTTAACGTAATTAAGTCGATATATAACGAGACGTTAATTTAGTCTACATTGAGTAACGTTTATGTTTTACTAGAGACCAATAAACGTCACTGAACCGTTATTTGATAATGGAACGAGCTTAATGTCGCTAAACCTATTGGGTCACACTAGATCAACGTGTGAGACCATTTTGTGTGTTTTGATCTATATAGTCTAGGTTCATATGATTAATCTAGTTGGACTAGATATTATTCTTAATCTCACTATTTAATATAATATTTATATTAAGTAAATAAAAGAAACATGTAACTCCCTTGCATTAAACTACTTAAATTTGTGTGAGACTTTTTAACACACAATTTAAGCAAATAATTAATTATCATTATGAAATGGAATAGGATGGGATGTAACCGGTTTGCATTATGGAGTGGTTTTGAAAAGTCGTTAAAAGAAACTTGAAACTATCCATAATATAAAACCGTAAGTTTTTGTTAAAAATGAGAGAGCAATATATTGTGAGTGAGAAACTATCAATAGTTGAACCGTAAGCATTTGAGTAAAATACAAGGGTTGTATACACACAAAATTAGTTTAAGAATTGTTCTTAAACATCGTACTAGTATACGAGGTCTCGCAAGATGTTGTGGGTGGACTATACTAGAGGAACTTCATTTGCGGTTCTTGTCTCGTGGTTATATTTTGCTAGTGGATTCACGCTACAAAGGTATTCTTTCTCATCCCGATATTTATCTGTTTCATCTCATGTCAATAATTAGGTCTTAGGAAGGTTTTAGTTTTCCGCATGTTAAAAGTTAACATTACTAGAACCCTGCATATTCTACCTATTCATAGTTGTTGTAGCACATTTAAGATTGCGTGTATATGTTCCCACAAGTATTAATTTGTTAATTCATAGTTGTTGTAGCATATTCTACCTATATGTTCCGTAATGCACTTTTGAAAACAGAAAAAAGAATGATATTCCCTGAATTGATGCTCAATCAGTTATGTATTTCCTTTTCAAAAAGGTAAGGTAGACTTAATATGGTTTAAGGGAGCCCTTTTGTTTATGTCCTTTTCCAATAAAGAATTCCTAGAGAACATGTTCTCCCTGCAAAAATTCTCTATTTCTTTTGCAGAAAAGTAAACATATATACATGATGAAGCACTCAAATTGATCTTCATGGGTAAGATTTGGGTTGAGGTATGTATAATTTCAGGTCGAGGGTTGCCTCGATCTTCCCTTTGGAAGTTTCAGTGGTACGCCGTTGCTTGGATTGACCCCAAAAACAAGTACTGCACCAAGATTGATGCTTCCGGGAACGCAAATCCTGTGTGGAAGACTAAGTTCACGACTGTGATCGATGTTTCAGAATCAGAGTTGCAGAACATTGCATTGAATGTAGAAGTATATAGCAGGGAACCCCTGTTTCTGAGAGAAAAGCTTCAGGGTAGTGCAACTGCTAACTTGAAGGAGTTGTTGGTTAAGCACTGCAAGAACACCGAACCGGGCGTCGAAGATGTAGGAAGCTTCCAATTGAGGAAGAAGAACTCCAATAAACCTCAAGGTTTTGTGGATGTTTCTATGAGGATCTCAGAAGAAAAGGATGGTATAAGCTCATTGTTTTATGTAGTAGGTATGTAAATTCTTTTATTCCTTTATTATTGCCTTTCTAATTTCTATAGATCATTAAGCCTACCTCGGCACGGACGGCAAAGGCTTGGCTCAACCATTTACCAAAAGCCAATGAAAAAACTACTTGTACTAGTGTTTTTTGCTTGAAAGTTAGTTTTTCGACTAACTTAAGAAGTTATTTACCAAATATATTTTGAGTTGTTTAACTATCTAATAAATCAAAAGACAAAAGTCAATAGAAAAGTTTGCTAAAAGCCATTTGCCAAACTCACTCGACAATGGAATTGAGCCAACCGTTGGCGCAACCATTTTTCTAGCACCTTCATGTCCATTGTCGAATTGAGCCAACCGTTGGCGCAACCATTTTTCTAGCACCTTCATGTCCATTGTAGTTGTGTTATATATAGGATATTTTAGTTAATATCACAAGGGCACGAGTATTGTAGTACGATTATGGGTCGAACCGCAATTTTGTTGAGTAATTTAGTTATTCATTGCTATTGAACAAAAATCAAGAGTTTGAACTAAACTAAAACAGTAAACTTGATGACGAACAAAACCGTAAATTTTAAAATCAAGAAAAGATCAGAGCTTCATTAAGAAATATTTTAAAAAGAAAACATGCAAATGAGAAAATAAAAAGAAAATTACATTAAAAACTCCCAATTATTCGCGATTTAAATATAAAACTCCCAACAATTGATTATTATTTAAAACTCCCAACTTTAGGCTCATTTTATATTTAAAGTCCAAGATGACTTATAACCGGATAAATTGGTTTTAGTTGAGAAGTAGTGGGACTCAATTGTATATATTAATCACCTCTCTTCCTTTGACCTTACACGACACTTCACGTACCTCTCATTTCAACAAAAGGTAACCGGTTAAAACAGGTTATAAAATGTATCGGTGCTTTATATTTAAGATGAGCCTATAGTTGAGAGTTTTGAATAATAATCTTTAGTTGGGAGTTTTATATTTAAACCGTGAATAGTTGAGAGTTTAATGTAATTTTCCCAAATAAAAAAGTTCTAAAGGTAATCTAATATCCTACGCCTCACTTCTAAACTAAACTAATATTATAATCATAAGCAGCCGATAAACTAAAACCATAAATATCCTTCCTAACTTTCTAATTCATCCCATAAAAAAAAATTAAAAAAATAAAAAAAAAAAAACCATCATAATTGCCTTAATAGATAACCGCCTAAATATATTAATTAACTTATAGGTGGCTTGGATTGAGAGTAAATATTTAAGGTAATAAAAAAAGTCAAACTAATGTAACAAAGGTAATTAGATATGCAAATGAAGTTATTGAAATAATTGCAATAGAGGTAGAATAGGAGTAGATAAAAAATGATTAATAGAAAAAAAGTTTGATTTCACTAATTTGGAGGTTAAGAATTCCCCCACCTTCCCCTAGGGTAAATTTATACCCCAAAATAAGGGAATTTATTGCTATTTTCTCTATATTTTCATTACCTTCTAATTTATTCTTCCATTTCTCCAACAATCAAATTTCTTTAATCACCTATCTAACTAACCTTAAATTCCTACTTTGACTTTTATTACCCCTTAAATATTTACTCTCACTCCAAGCGACCCTAAAAATAAAATGATTACCCCTCTACCAAAAAAAAAACCTGTAAAATTTGGGGTCATTGAGGATTCGCCCGAAATGACAATCAGAAATTATGCTCCGGCTTTGTTTCGGCGGAAGCCAGATAATTTCGCCCCAGGTTAATATATCAGCAAGTTCCAGAATTTTGAATGATCTCGACCGAACGAAGATTCATGCAAAGAACTTCTTTATGACTTGTAATCTCATTAAATGGTTCTTGAATTTTCCTCGTATTCGATCAAAGTCTATCATGAGTTAATACATGTGATGATGCTTCAATGAACCTCGGTAGACATAGTTAGGGACCGGAATGACTTGATATTTGCTTGAATCAAGTCGAATATCAATCATTAAAGGCATATAACGACAATTAAACTCAAATTAACGAATCACGATCATATTCAACCTCAAAATGCTAATTAAAGATCTCAATGTAATATGTGTAAAATATTACACTTATCAGTTCTAGACTAATTACGACCTTTATAAAACCCAAGAACTTGTTTAAATACTGTGATTTTGTTCATAAGTTTTAGCATCAATATGTTGAAAGCATTCTTCTCATTGTATTTGAAGCATCAATTGCCAACAGTCCTGTTTCCTACTTACTTTGGCATGAGATTTGTCAAAATTTCTCTTATTTTGCAGGCAATGAGGATGGATTTAACTTGAAGGGAAGCAGCACTAGCAATATTATGGCAGCTGATAGAGGATCAGTGCCCACTCACCCAGCTGGACATGCTAAACCGCCATTTTACCAGCTAGGGAATAATCGTCCTCCTCTACCTATTCAAGACCGTCCATATAATCATTCGTACTCACCAAACTACTCAAACTATGCTATTAGCAGACCAAGTTATGAACCAGCCAGTGGCCTAAATCACCAAAAAAAGCCAAGTTCTCCACCAATAATCAACTCTAATTATCCGCCACCTCCACCTCCGCCATCTTCTCATGTTGGTTATGTACCCACTTTTCTACCAGGAACTAATAGTCAATCCTCATCGTATCTTAACATGTCGTCATCTGGAGGAGGACAGGCTAATAGGCCAGGGTTTGGAATGGGTTTGGGTGCTGGAGCGCTAGCCGCTGGTGCTGTCATCTTTGGTGATGATTATATGTCAGGATTTGAACTTCCAGCTTCAAAAATGCAAGATCCTAGCCTTACTCTATCAACTGATCCTCTTTTCTGATAAGAAATTGTACTATTGTGCTGCAAACTTTGATTATAATGTCGAAAGCATCGTTTTGTGATGCAAAACTGTGTTATACATATGGTTAAGTTGAGCAAAGGGACATAGTTTTACTGTTTTAAAACCAGATAAGCTGCACAGGTTAAATTTTACAGATTTGGGTACCTAATATGGTTAAGTTTACATTATATTATATGCACCATTTAATAATAAGTTTCAAGTTCATCCTATTTTGATTACATAGTCTATTAACTTCTGCAACAATCCCATAAAAAAAGCCATCCATGTGCTGCTCCTAACATATAATAGGTCATATTCCAATTTAGTCTTCTAAAATAGCTGGCCACTTTCTTATTTAGTAAATTCAAAGCTTACCTTTGTCATCTTACCTTAACGGGAATTGAGAGTTGAATGTATGCACTCTTATCCTTATTAGTTATACCTAACCCAAAAACTTGCTTTTTTAAAGTGCGTACTTTTTATTTTTTTAGATCAAATAATTTCAAAATAAATGAAATGCTACTTTTCTTCAAGAATTTCTTTTTGGTGTAACGGACTAATTCTCCCTATGTAAATACACTATACTACTATACTTTCTCATCATTCTTTATTATGCCCCAATCCAAATGATGCACTCGAAAATCGGAAGAAGTATAGGGCTCACTATGTGAAATGGAGGAGATACAATCCAAATTCTTGAAAAAAAGTTAGGATACATGAAGTAATACCTTGTCGGCGGCCGATAGTTCCTAGTTCGGTTTCCAAATCATACTTGATGGATCTTATTGTTCCCATTGTCCAACCCTAGGCTTACCGTAGTTACCAGAATGTGTCAATTGTTGCTTAACTATACACCGAAAATAGTCATACTTATGGTTGCACACAAAATTCTTTAGATTCACTGCAAAAAGTTCGCAACAACACAAATAAATTCATCTGCCTTTTCTTTCTAAGGATCAAGGAAGATGACCAGGGGCGAAGCTAGGATTTTGAATTAGGGGGTGCCAAATTGTCGTTATACTAAAAAACTTTGTTACTATATAAAAACTAGAAGGGTTAAATACAGACACGATGACTCGAAATTTACACGACATTGTAACCGAATTCAATTTGATTCGACTTTAAAAATTTACAATTATGTAAAACAATATGGACACGAAATCCGATTTCAAGCCCACTCGAAACACCTAATTCGAATTCAACGATGACCCGAAAGAATATCATTAGACACTAGTTAAGCTATAAAAATATCAAATTATATAGACTTAAATAAACTTGAATCGTTGCAAAAATTATATATAATACTCCCTTCGATTCATCATAATTGTCCACTTTCCTTATTTGATAAAGTCACTCTACTTGTCCACTTTCCGTTTTTGGCAAAAAATTAATTTTTTAATCACATTCATCCCCATGGTAAATTACATATATGCCCCCACTTAACCCTAATTACCCACTAATTATTCCCTCCATTTTCAATAAAAACCCACCCCAACCCATTCACTCCTGTAACCCCAACCCTAGATCTCATTTAGTGCCTTCTTCTTCGTGGGTCTTCATCTTCTTCCCTGCTGGTTTTTTACAGTCACTCCTTCTTCTTGTTTGGCACTAGTTATAGTCACTCCTTCTTCATCTCATTCAACCTTCAACTTCGTCTTCTTCTTCTGTAACCCTCTCTCTCTCTCTCTCTCCTCTAACCCTAACCCTAGATCTGCGTTTTGTTTAATGTATGGCATCTCCAAAATAGTGTCTTTTATGTGAAGAATCCCCTGAAGATGACGTTTTACATGGTCCTCCTAACCCATGGTTTGACTATTATCAATATGTTCCTGATTCTCCTACCATCACAGTAGAAACGGATCCAAATTGGGGGAGAGAGTTGAATACAGATGATGAAGAAATTGAGGCTATGTTTGATTTGCAACTAGATCTACAAGATGAGATTATTGACAACCTTTTTCCCTCTTCTGATGAAGAATCACTTGATGATGCTGATTTGAAGCCTGATTTTGATGATGTTCATGGTCCCTTCTCTTGTATGATTCGCATCTCTGACTGATGATGATTTTTTTTTTTTGTTTTTGTGTTGTTTGTTTGGTCTGTGATGATTTTGAGACCTAAAAAAAACAAGTGTTTGCCCTATGATTTTTTGAGGGTATGTTTATGATTTTTAGCTTTCCAAAAAACCCTAGTACCTTAAAGATGCCACCAATCTTTGATTTTTAGGGTTTAAGCCATCAAACATGTGTTGGAGGCTAATCCTTATCAACATTATGGAGGCTCTTTTGTAGGATTAGGGTTCTCTGTGATGAGAACATTTTGTTCTCTGAGAGAAACCAAAAAAAATAAATTCAATTATGAAGTCATAAATAATCCATTCTTGATTTTCATTAAAATGTTTAGTTTTAAACAACTTTACATGTACTAGATGTTTACATTCTAAACATTTCTTTGAACAAGCAAGTCCCAAAAGTGAGTATTTACAAAAAATCCCAAAAGTATACTCTGTTCATGTTTGTTGTTCATGTTTCCAAAAAACTTTGATATGTTCATGTAAGTTCATTGTTTCCCCTGTTTGATTTTTTACATCGTTGATTCCTCTGTTGGACTTTCTGCTGCTTCTTCAACTGCTTCTGAGAGTTGGCTTAGTGTGACTTGATTTGCTGGTTCTTCATTACCAGCTGGTTCTTGATTCTCTGTTGTGCATGTGTTAATTTCTTCGAATACATGAAAATGTCTCTGATCTTCTATTCCTAAGTAGAAGAGTAGTACCTCAAATGTTTCTTTGGTTACTTTTTTGTCTAAGTAACGTAGGGTATTGTAGATGATGTCCCTTTGAATGCTCAAATACTCTGGGAGTCTTCCCTCCCTTGCTAATTTTGTTTTGTTCATGTGAGGAATATGATAGTTTATCCCCCCCATCTTCTAAAGTACCTCAACTTTACATGCTTGTAAAGTAATCCATACAAACTTCATTGTATTTGGTTGTAGTGCTTCAAATGCATTGGTGACTGCCTTCACAAGTTCTGTGTAATTGTATGCTGATTTTTGAAGTTGAAGTGCTTGGATTGACCTAAAAACCCTAAATCCAAGACATTCATGTCTGAAGAATTAGGGGGCTGTTGTATTAATTTGAACTCAAAGCCCTCTATGTTGGCTGCCTCTCTGAATTGTATATCGTCATTCAAAATATGTGGTTTGGCATTGTCTTGTTGTACGTAAATGGTTTTGCTTGCACCATCTAGCCATTTAGCTCTTATTGCAGGCAATATTTTGTTTACTATCATGTCCCTCATGTGATCTTTGGTTATTGATTGGATTGACTTTGTCTCCATGTCTCCCCTTTTTCTGTTTTTTGAGCTTCTTTGTGCTGGAACCTCATTTGTGAATGGAAATATGCGTATCTTTCCATCAAATATGAGTTCACCTTCAGTAGAGTCCAAAGGTTTTGTCACTGCACACATAAACATGATCTTGGGCACGAAACGTTTGGATTGTATCTCTCTATGTGGTTCCTCCTCTCCGGGGGTGAGGTAGTATGTTTGTTGTGTTCGTGTAAGATAAAATAGCTTCTCATCAATGTGTACCATATTAGACATGTCATTGAATGTGAAATTTCTCCCATCATCATCAACTGAACAACTACTTAGGCAAAAAATTAACCTATCAATCTTGTTTTGTTCGCTCAATAATGGTTTAATTGCGTTAGTGTGCTTTCTTATGATGTTTTTTTTCTTCCATCTATAAACTGTGCTTTGGCTAACATTCATGGCCTTCGCAACAGCAATTTGACTTGTTTTTTTAGCCTTCTCAATACCTTTGAACTTAGTTTTATAAAAGGAGATTGGAGTTTTGGATTTCTTACCTTTCCTTCTTGAGTTTACAGTAATTGGAGTTTGATTGTTGGCTTTTTTCTCTTTAATTCTGTCCCATATCCTTGAAATTGTCCTTTTGCTGACTTTATACTTTGATGCCATGGCCCCGACTAATCCATGTTTGGGCTTCCCTTCACTTGTGAGCCCCTCTAACATTTCTTGCATTGCTTCATTCCTAGTTGGGTGGTCTAATTCATTATACTTCACCATATTAATTGCTGTTTTGATGCAATAAATGAGTTTGTATTTATTGAGTTGATAATTTGCTGCCTCTCTGAATTTATATTGTTGTTTGGGAATGTGTACCTTGGCGCCTATACCTTTGCAAATTCTGATTTTGATTTGGCGCTTGTTACTTTGGGTATGTTTGAGTGATCAATTTGGGTGATTTTGATTTTCATTTGGCTCCTGTTTCATCTTCTGTTTTGGGTTTATTTCTGTACCTGCTGTGTTATTTTGGGATAAATATTTGGATTAAATGGCTTCATTTTAAAATCGATTTTTTTTGGTTTTTTTAGCTAAGTAATCTAATTTAAACACTAAATGCAAATTGTTTTTATTTTTATAATCTGAAGTCAATGAGAGATTCAATATTCGTATGCGGATGTGGCGAGAACGTTGTTCGTTATCGGTTGCCGTACAAAAGACGTTGAAGAAATCAAGGAAAAAGTGAAGACTAAAATGATTTTTCAGCTTTTATTATGTACATTAATTATGTAATTTAGTTTGGATTTACGGATAATTAGCTATGTAATTTTTGAATTTAATTTATGTAATTTGCAATTTTAAATTTTGGCTCCAAATTTGAATTGTATGCATTTTAGGAGTGAGAAATGGTGGGAATCATTAAAATTAATCCAAACACTTAATACACATCAAATAACCACTTTATGGTGGTCCCTACCATTTTCTTAAAATGCAGTCCAAAGGGAAAGTGGACAAGTATGATGAATTGGAGGGAGTAATAAATAGAGTTGAAGCTTCCCTATAATTATTACTATTTTTGAAAAAACTAAGTGTTTTTGACTCTATATATTTGCCTAACAATTCTCCAAAAAAAAGACAATTAAAATTAAGATAGAAAAATATAAACACGCACTAAAAAGGATGAATGTTAAATTATAAAAAATAAATAGTAATGACATTATAGTATAAATCTATTAGTCTATAAAAAAATAATCTTTTTAATGAGGATTTAATCCCTTAACCTTAGATTATAAATGTATTACTCCAACCATTAAGCTATAGTAATTTTTGCTATATTTTAGTCTCTTTAAACTATATATATCATATTAGTAAGAGGGGCCAAAACCAAAATTATAAAGGCTCGCATTTTCGGCAAGGGTGGCCGGGCCTCCGCCGGCCCCCCATGTGGCTTCGCCCTTGAAGATGACCTCAGTTCTAAGTGATCCCAGTAACTAAGAACTCAAGAGAAATAAAGAATACCTTCGCGTTAGGATTTAAAAACTTAACTACTCCATTAACAATGTTTTTATTTGTAAATCTGAGGATTTAAAAATTAAGAAATTTAATTTTGGATTTAAAGCCAATTCCACCATCATTTAAACCAATATGAGGATTTTAATTTTAATTTAAATATAAAAAATTTTAAAATGACAAAGTTTGGTCATCATTTTCGAATTCTCAACTTGGTAAAATTGGATCCAAATCCAAATTTAAAAATTTTTTATTTAACAAATAATAAATTTGAGTCAATTTAAATTTTCAAATAAAATTATCTAGCCTACACATACACATACATTAAATTAAAACTATTTTCTAACAACACTGTTCACCAGGACTAGAGAAGAGAACCTTTATTTTGGTGCCTTTGTTGACTTCTAAAGTTGATGAAGATGCTCAACTTTTTGCCATTTTTCTATAGTGTTCTTTAGTATTTTTAATCGAAGAAGAAACTAGAGAAAGAGTCGAATCAACTCAACCAAAAGCTTAAGCTTATGGTTGAAGGCCTGAAGCCCCAAGACATGTTATATACTCTGGCACGCCCCCTCACAGAGTGTCCTTTGGGTTAGAAGTGTGGATGAAACATAGACCCTCCTTATACCTGGTGCTAAATATTCCACTTTTAAATTAGGGGTGGTTGAGATTTATTTGGAAAATTTGTTCAAAATAATCCTAACTATCATCCGTTCGCCAAAAATAATTCCAACTGTCAATTTTTTTTTAATAATTTCAATTATTCTCATAATTTGTTGAAAACATACTCACGCCCTTGTTATCGGTTGTAACATGTAGTTTTTTCCTTTTTTTCATTATTTTTACTTAACTGTTCAAAATTAACCCTTCCCCTTCATCTACCAATCAAAAAATAAAGAAAAAAGTGGAAAAGATACATGTTGCAGCCGGTTAAAAGGAAGGTGGGTAGATTTTCAGCAAATTATGAGAATAGTTGGAATTATCAAAAATTAATTAATAGTTGGGATTATTTTTAGCAAATTTTCCTTATTATTTTATTAAAACAATTGTAGAATTATATTATGACAAGAATTTTTAATGTATAATTTATTGTTCAACTCACAGAATTTGCAGTTTAATCAAATATGATTCACAAATTGTTATGAGAGACGGTCTCTCCAAGAGTTGCATTAGATTTATAGGCTCAATAGCCCAGCCCAATTAATACAAATTAAAGAGATATTTAGAATGTGAACTTCTTATTTTGAAGTTTTCTATTTGAAAGACTGATCTATCACAAGAGTAGCCGAATATTATTTATGGGCAGGTCAAGCTACGTTGGGTTTGATGGGTCCAACCCATTTTAAGCCAACGGGACTATTTTCATTTGCAGTTCGAATATTATTTGTAATAGTGTATTTATTGGGACCACTACAAGAATTATACGGTAGAGTACTCTATAACCTATACATTATGTAACCAGTTTATCAGTTTCATTCTGTACCCAAATTTTTTCTCTATGGACCACTTTAACCTGTTCTCATATGTCGTCTTTGGCAACAAAATATTTTACTATTACTCCATTCATTTCAAATCAAACAATATATCTTTTAAATTGTTAAATATTAGAACTGACTAATCTGAATTGTCGGGCAACATAATAAACTTCAAAATATGTTAAACACCATGTAATTCTTGGCCAAGAGGATTGTGATTTTCATGTGAGCTTCTTAGCATGTTTAACATGCTCGACCGTATAAGACCTTGAAAAATTGATGGCCTCAATATTAAATTACGTAGTACGTGTTTAATGTCTAAAGATACAAAATTGTTAGAAAAATATCGTAATTTTTGAAAAGAGCCTTCAAAAACTTTGTCAATATTTGTTCCGCCCCTAGTGATTTCCTCTCTATATTCAAGATGATAGCCTTAAGAAGGAAAAAGAATGCCAAGAGGAAGATATATCCTCTTCAATGTAAATAGCGTTAACATTATTGAAGAAATACAGGAAGTAACATATGTTTCACATTTCATAAATACTAGTATAGAAACTCGTGCAATGCACAAATTTGTTAGTGCGAAATATATATAAAAATAGTTTCAAATAATAATGTAAGTAATGTATACTATTGTTATTAAATTTACCAAATACATGAATTTTAAATCAAAACATAATTATTGACGTTTATTTTAATTATTTACCTAATACATAACTTTTTTTTCGTTCAATTGAACATATTAAATTCTAAGTTAACTAAATAGAGTTACCATAATATACTTCCTCCGGATTTTATTAGTTGCTACAGTTCCTGTAGCAACTACTGTTCACCAATTGATCTTATTTGATATATAGTTCTCTATGTATAATGTAAAACATAGTCAAGTGGGATCTTGTTTGATTCGTCTTAATGTGTATTTTTTTAATATTAACTTTTTAGAATTTTTTATCATATGAAATTAGAGATATTAAAGATTAAAATCGTGCATTAGATAGCGTGAAAAACAGAAGTGTAGCAACTATTAAAAATTAGAGGAAGTATAATACAAATACTTTACCGAATTTAGCTTCAAACTTAAACAAAAAATATTAGATTCTGAATTTGATAAATATTGTCATGCCTCTTTAAATTATGACACTTGGAAATTTTCAAGACTTTTATAGTATTTTATGATTTATGATTATGATTAAATTCTAAGAAATATCATTAAATATTATAAATAGTAGTGTGACACAATGTATTAAAAGACAAAGTCCAAAAGAGGTCAAAAGAAAGAACAAAAGGCAAATTGAAAAACCAAGTCAGCAGGAAAAGCCGACTCGACTTTCCTTTGGAGCGCACCAAAGCTGACTCGACTTTGGCTACTGTCCAACTTCTATTTTGTCTTTTCATCTTATTTGATAAATGGCCATTGGATTCTATTTTTGTTCAACTTTGATTTTGAAGTTACAAGTGTATTAATAGGTTGGAACAATGCTCATGAAGACCACAATAAACATGGTGTTTTTGCTGAGAAACTGTCAATTTTATAAGGGATATTTTAAGAGGGAACTACCTTTAAATTAAGGAAAGTGAGATGATCTAACCGTTAAGAAAGACCGAGAAAGGTAAATCATAAGTGTAAGTACAAGTATGAGAGTAGAATTGCATAACCCAATTTCTGTAAAAGGATGATCTATTTATAAGTCCCTGTATTGGAAGTTATAACTACCAGTCGATTATTCCTGTAGTGCTGTCTTATAGAGAATGTGACCACGGAAATGACATGGCAGCGGTTATCTGAGATAATGGGTGGTTGAAGTGTCATTAGTTGAAGGGAAGGTAGGAAACTGTTATGTAATGTCTGATCAGGATGAGCATATGATCTTAACCATTGCTTGTATTATAACTTTTACAAAGAATTATATATCTAATATATTTATTCTACGAAGAAAGCAAGATGAATAAACTACTAGTAATTGGTTGTATTTAATTTTAGTTTTTCAAACTAAGCCTTGTTTCCAAAAGAGAACATAAACCAACGAGTATCACTCATCCTTTTTTGGCAAATATGAATACACCCTTCCATTGAGAATGGGACATTTAAGTTCCCTATGTGAGATTTCTATAAGAAATATCTTGTATTTCCAATGGGATTGAGAGACTAGAGTTAATTAAAATATTGACAAAAAATGCCGCATAGTTTGAACAATGAAAAAAATAATAATAAAGCAAAACACAAAGACATGGGCGCGATATAAGAGAAAAATAAAAATAGAGTTAGGGTTTGTACTTTCATCCTTGGAGAACCCAATGATGCTTAAAAGTACCCACAAGAATCTCAACTCTTCTTCATAATTAATGTTAAGATTATCACAATATCATACTTAAATAGTGGAGTATTTATTAATTAAGTCTGTTCTTTTTATCAGAAAGTTGCATGTTTTACGATTACCAAGTCCGGCATACAAAATGAACAGACTTCCACTGTTGAATCAAAGAGCCAATGTCGGTTTCACGAGGCCAATACTTGAATACTCCTGTTACCTACGTGTTCAAGAACCGGAAAGTACCGGAGGTGATGAGTTCATGCATTCCGGTAATCTAACCAACATTTATGCTTTAAGACTTCAGCTCCGATATGCACCACTAGTAAAGACAGTTGAGGCACGTGTATTGTTATATCATTCACATGGATAATATCACAATTTTCGGACCTTTTCATTCTAAGACTATTGTGTCTGTTAGTGGTAGCGAGTCAATACGGTTTGAGGCCAGGTAAATTCGAGAAAAACATATTAATTCACATTTGAGCCCAACAATATCTCAGGGTTTCGGATAGAGGTTTGGAGTAGAACATTTTTTGTTCACAATCATTTTACGACTATAGTATGCATTAAACTGACACAATGTATATTACACAAATAGAAGAGTTTTTCAGATATAATGTAGCAAATTCGAAGAGAAATAATGACTACTAAATGGCAAAAAGGATAATACTATATATTACCATAGTTGAGCTCTTCGGATTTCATTAGTGAGCTTGTAGCCAGCCAACGGCCATGATTCCAAATGTGAACATGATTCGTATTTTAACAGGAGTCAGTTGCCAAATTACAAGAAACCTGGAAAAGGAAAGAACACAAATGCATGCCATTAACATCAAACATACATTTGACAAAATTGGATTGTCATATTGAACTGATCAATACTATCTGAACTGGAAGTCTAGATGTAGATGAAACATATACTCCATCGATCCCATTAACATTAAACATTCACGAGTAGTACTATAATCAAACATAAACATATCTTTTGGACAAAGTTATAAAACAAGCAAAAAATCTATCTTTGAAAACAGTTCATCAAGATCAGGAATTCCGGACAAAAATGAAGACTACCGGCATTACCATTGATTTTCAAAGAAAAGAGAACGACAGGAGAAGCACTATCACATTCAGTCCTATGGCAAAGGGTTTAATCGATTCCGTAGATAGCCAAACTTATTGGTTGTTAGAAACTAAAGAACTTCAAACAATGACTTGAGCATATATCATTCAAATTGAATGCATTATCACTTCTCGAATCAAATCTATGTCCGAGAATATAAACAATTTGCAAGCTTTCATATATATGATCATGAAAATATTCGTAAAACATATCATTCGACCTGATCAAAGACTAATCACCATTCGTCAACCTAAGATCACATAACTTCATTTAAAAAGATTGAATTCTCATTAATTACTAATCAAATGAAAAAATATGAGTATTAATTAAGCTATAACTAGTTGTGAATCAAAGAACCTTAATTGAAATAAAGAAAGTGATTTGATGATACGCATACCTTGATCTGAAACTTTATTCAATTCCACAATCTGAAAGTAGACCAAGTCATTCACAAATCACAATGCATGCATTCACAGATCAACAATGCTGAAAATTTCTCAGATAATAATATATAATTCGTTATAAATAATATAAGTACTTCTCAACGGATTTAAAGATTTATAGTTGTTTGATTTCAAATTTTTGATAAACTAGCATTTCCTATAACGACAATCCAAATGGGGTGGCAAAGAAATGCAAGAATAAAGCAAATAGAGAAAGGGAGCTCCCTTCAGTCCAAGCATAGAAAGAGAGGGATGAAATTATCTCCCGCATCATTCATGCAATCACAGTAGCACTCAGATATCTACCCAGTGTTTGAACGAATGAGTCGGCAGATAATTCAAAACCCCCTTTTCCCGTCCATGAGTGGGCTGAAGGAAGCTCTCTTATAAATCAATCACAACATTTTCACAGCATCTCAGAATGATCATTTTACACCAATATAATTCAGGAAACCATGTGAATGCAATCGTATCATAGATAAGCATTTGTTTTGAGACAACAGAAGATAAACTATGAAGGAAGAAATAATCATCCATTGAAAATCAAATTAAGACGAGAAATAGTCAATTGCAACTACTCCTACTACATAGAATACTACATTTGATCGAGTTTGAATAAAATTAAAAGATGTAAACATCTATTCAATTAAAATTAAGTTAAGAGTAGAAAATGTCAACTGCAAATCAACAAAACTACACAATGTTATTGAATATTTAATCAATTAATTAGTAGAAAATATATATGAATTGTAAACTAGAAAGGTTTTTTCAAACAAATGAAGAGCTTTATTCTAAACCATGACTAATTCAACTATGTCATTATAGCAAAAGATTCAATGGTTGACGGTAGCAATTTTAATTTATATTAAGAGCTTAAAAATACGAACTTAATCCCAAAGATTGGAGTTTTGCCTTTAATAATAAGATGAATTAACAAAAAAAACATGTGATGATTTAGGCATATATATATGAATCAAGAAATCACATGTGATAAATACGAACAATTTATATTAAGAGCTTAAAAATAAAAAATCCAACTAAACATAATTAAGATAATAAATTCATAATCCACATGAAAAGAGAGAAAGGAGGGGCAAAAAAGTATTGACATTTGACATTCAACACACAAGAGAACCCAAGATGATGAGTATTTCTTGGATAGATAGTTCATTAAAAAAACCCTAACCCTAATCAGAAATCAGAATGTTGTATTAACAAGTCCTAAATTAAGATTAGCTTAGTTTTATAAAATAAACCCAGTTTGAAAAGAACATGCAAAAGAATATATGAAGTTACAAAAAATGTGATGGGGAACAGAAATCAGAAAAAGAAAGAAATTTAGAGCCATGCATTTAGAGGTTGTAAATGATAAGAAACTAGAAGAAGAGAAGAGAAAAGCTTTACTCCATCCTACTTCATAAATGAAGTGGCTAAAACTTTAAAAGCTTTCCATTTGAACAGGTTTAACCTTGGCAATGGTAGTACCCAAGAGAATACTTAGCTTGAAGATCAAATACACCTTTAAATATTATTAATTTGGACTAAAGAATCAGCACTAAATCTATAATTTTATGGGTTACAACTTACAAGCAAGAAAAAAGACACTAAAAAAATTAAGAGGAGGAGAAAGTAAAAGAGTAGAGAATGAGAAGTGTTTTTTAAAAGAAAGGAAGGATGGAAGGGTCATTGTCTTCATGAGAGTCAGAGACAGAAAGCGACCATAAAATCTCATCAAATCTAACACATTTCTTCTTAGTTAACAAATAAAACAACAATAAATAAAGCACCGTACCCACCTCTCGGCTCTCACCTCTACTGTACTCTGAAACACTAGAGAATAATATTTTGCAGAAGGCAGGAGTGTTCAGAAACATAATTCTAAGAGAGACTCATTGGGATAAATATTGGTCAAATAAATAAAGAAGAATCACAAAGGAGACTTGTACTAGGGTGTTTTCGGTTTTCGTAATTATTTATAGGGGTGGTTGGCATAAGGAAATAAGATTTTTAGAACTTTTTAATTGAAACTTTGAAAATAAAAAAGTCACATCCCTTGTTTATTATAGTAGGGAGATAAAATCAAAGTCTCAACCCAAATGCCACTCCTCCACCAAGACATTTTTCTTGGGGACTTTCCCCAATTTTAATCTCATTCCCTATTCTCATTCCCCCTAAACAAACAAAGATTTGAATATATTTTTGAACCAAACTCTCATTCCTTCCCTTAAATCCCTCCTACCAAACACCTCCCACAGTCCTACTCCTCTTTATTTAATTTTGCCTCAATCATCTATTACTTCTATTTACTAAAGTGTTCGTCAATATGACACATGTTATCCTCACATTTAATATTTTCTTTCTAAAAGACAAACTGATATGTACTTAAAAATTCTTTCATATGGTTGAATATTATATTCTTTCTGTTTTATACTCTCTCTTATTCAAAATTATTGTCCACTTTTCTTATTTAGTCAAGTCATTTTAATTCTCCACTTTCTATTTTTGGCAAAGATTTTTTACTTAAATACCCCCAACTATTTCAACTTATACTCCCTCTGTCCCTCTGAATTAGCACCGTTTGACTCAAAAAGCTCTCACATTTTTTGGTCAAAGGGTGCTTTCTCAGAGGGACAGAGGGATCATTATTTAAAATATTTCACCTACCACCTTTTCAATTATTATAATCACTTAAATACCCCAACTACCACCTTTACGATTATTATAATCACTAAAATACTCCAACTACGATTTTCTTAAAATCCGTGTCCAACCCAAAGTGAACAATAATTTTGAATAGGAGAGAGTATTAATTACGTTAATCAATCAAATATGATCATTAATTATCAATCTTATGCTAATTTTGGGTTGATAGTAATATATTCCTAAGATCATACTTATGAAATATTACAGTTGCTCTCTTAAGAGACCGTCTATAGTATAAACGTCTGTCAAGAGCCCAACCCACACCTCCCTTTTAAATTCTTTTTAAAAAAAAAATTGTTGCTTTCTTTCAAAAAAAAGTAGTTGCTTTCTTCAAAAAAAAATTGTTGTTATCTTGAAAAAAAAACTGCCACTTTCTTCAAAAAAAAAAATTATTGGGGTTATAACATAATATATTCGGGTTATAATAACTTGTATTTAGGATTATAACATAATATAATTGGTATTATAACTGTTAACATTTGACATAGGTTGATGTAATTGAAAGTATAATATTGTGTAATCGGTTATATCCTTTATAGTTGGTTTTGTAACATAATATAGCTGGGAGTATAATATTGTTTAATGGGTGTTATAACTACTTTAATTAGGATTACAACATACTTGTTGTGAATGTGACTTGAGTGCACATGTGTTGTGTGCATTCATGAATTGGAATCCTAAGAGGATAATTATGATGAGAGATTAAGTGTGCTAACTTAATTGAGGTGCATGAATGTGGTGGATTCAATGAGGAGTTTAACTTGGAGTTGAATGTGAAAGTTATGGGTATCTTTTTTGTTGTATGATGATTCTTTTCTATGTGGAAGTTGAACAATTATGTCCAGAGCATACCTGATGCTCGCTCGACCGAGCAACCAACTATGTTTGGTCGAGCAACAAAACAGAATATATCCAGTAGCTTCTGATCTTCCACTCGACCCAGCCGCTCGACCGGTCGAGCGAAGCCTCTGACATCAAACACAAACTTCTTAGCCTAAACACATAGTCTTTTGTTTATCTCTTACTCAATTGTAATACTTCATTGTAAGAGTGTTTTCTCATTGAAATAATACAAGCAAGCAACTAGACACCACGGAGGACGTAGCCATCATTGGGTGAACCTCCTTAAATCATTGTGTCACTTTTGCAATTTATTTTTCGTTCTTACATTTGCTAGTTCATTGCATTTCCTATCGTTCATCAAAGTTATTAACATTGTATCGATCCTAGAAATTATTTCGATTGATATCAGAGCCAAGTTGTTACGGTGTTAACGAAGTCATTGTTAGTGAAACTGCATGTCCTCAATGAAACTAGAAATTGAGAAGTTTGATCGAAGTGTGAATTTTGGCTTATGGCAAGTCAAAATGAGGGCTATTTTGATCCAAAATGGCGTGCAAAAGGTATGACCGCGAAAAGATGGGAATAGATTGATTCAAAAGCCCTTTCGCCAATCCAATTATGCCTTTTCAATGAATTGCTAAGAGAGGTTGTTAAGGAGTCAACAACCAAGGGGATATGAGAGAAATTAGAGTCATTCTACATGGCAAAGAGTGTCACTAATAGGCTACTTTTGAAGAGTAAACCTTTGAAACCTCAATTAGATGAATTTTGTTCCATTGTTATGGATTTACAAATTATTGATGTCAAGCTTGATGATGAAGACTTGGCTATTTACCTATTATGTTCTCTACCTCCCTCTTATAAAAATTTTAAAGAAACTCTACTCTATGGTAGAGATAATTTGAGTAGTGATGATGTTAAAAATGCTTTAACGCAGAGAGATCTCATCGATACTCAATTATCACAAAAACCTCAAAATGGTTCGGGTTATGGCTTATTTGTTGGAAATGGAAAAAGAAGAATGCTAGCGATAATGGGGCAAAGGACGAAACTAGTAATGTCGATGCTAGTTGCGTCAATGATAGTGATGATGGTAGCGTTTTGGTAGCCACACATGGGTACAAAGATGATGATGCATGGATTCTTGACTCGGGGTGCACATTCCACATGATTCCCAACAAAACTTTCTTCTAAACTCTTGAAAGTGTTGATGGGGGAAATGTGACCATGAGAAACAATACTACATGAAAGATGGTTGGAATTAGGAGCGTGGAAATGCAAATGTTCGATGGAATGGTGCGGACTTTGACCGATGTAAGGTACGTTCCGAGTTTGAAAAAAAATCTCATTTCTTTTGGTACACTAGAAAAACTCGGGTGTAGAATCACTTGTGAAAGTGGAGTCATGAAGGTTGCTAAAGGGTCACTTGTAGTGATGAAAGGGATGATGAATGGGAGTTTGTATACTCTTGATGGTTCAACTATCTCCGGTTCGGCGAACGCCTCCACAAACACAATGTCCGATGAGGAGACCAAACTTGGGCACTTGAGACTTGGTCACATGAAAGAGGTGTGTTTGAACTTTCTAAACAAGGTTTATTTGATGGTAAAATGTTCAGGAATCATAGGTTTTGCGAACATTGTATTTATGGGAAATACAAGAGGGTTAGTTTCAAACCCACCATACACAACATTAAGGGAATTCTAGACTATATTCATTTCGATTTATGGGGGCCTTCAAGAAAGCCCTCCCTTAGTGGTTTTAGTTACTTGTTTACTTTTATTGATGATTTCTCAAGGAAGGTTTGGTGTTATTTCATTAAGAATAAAAATGAAGTTTTTAATGTTTTCTTGGAATGGAAGAAAATGATTGAAAAGAAGACCGGTAGGAGTATCAAGACCTTGCGAACCGATAATGGTCTTGAATTTGTTGATGATTAATTTCTTCAATATTGTTCTAGTGAAGGCATTGTTAAACGTAGAACTTGTGCAGGGCGTCCTCAACAAAATGGTGTTGTGGAGAGGATGAATAAGACATTGTTTGAGAGGGCCCGGTCTATGCTAAACCAAGCTAACTTGGGGAAGCAATTTTGGGCCGAAGCGGTGGCTACGACATGTTATTTGATCAACCGCTCACCTCATACCGCCTTGAAATACAATTCGCCACAAGAAGTGTGGTATAACACTCCGGTAAATTATTCTAGTCTTAAAGTTTTTGGTTGTCCTGCTTATATTCATATATTCGATGGCAAACTTGAACGTAGGGCTAGAAAATGTATTTTTGTGGGATATGGAGTGGGTGTAAAGGGGTATAAGGTGTAGTGTAATGAGTCAAAAAGAATAATTACTTCTAGAGATGTTGTATTTGAAGAAAAAAGTATGTTAGTCTCTAGTGTAGAAAAGTCCATTGAAAATGATGTAAAAGATGATAATGGTGCACAAGAGGAGGTTCAACCTCCCAATATTGATGAAAATGTAAATGATGACAGTGTTCAACAAAGGTCTCCTCCCTTGTCCACTACAAGGCAAAGGAGGAAGATCGTGGCTCCAAGGAGGTACATTCAAGAGTGTGATTATGTTGCATATGTTCTCAACATTGCTAGCGAAGTCGAAGGGTTGCATGAACCAAGTACGTACAAGGAGGCTATGGCCTCAAAAGACTCAAGCAATTGGTTGATAGCCATGAACCAAGAGATTGAATCACTTGTAAAGATTGGAACTTGGGATATCGTTGAAGAACCAAAGAAAAAGAAGATCGTGGGGTGTAAGTGGATATTCAAGAGGAAGGAGGGTCCTTCTAGTGGTGTTCCTCCCATCTACAAAGCAAGAGTGGTGGCAAAAAGATACTCTCAAATTGAGGGTGTCGATTTCCAGGAGGTATTTTCTCCTGTTGTTAAAACTCTTCTATTAGAACTCTTTTAGCTTTGGTTGCGATGGAGGATATGGAGTTGCATCAATTGGATGTGAAAACGGCGTTTCTTCATGGTGAGCTTGAAGAAGAAATTTTCATGAAGCAACCGGAAGGCTTTGAGGTTGCCAGTAAAGAAGGTCATGTGTGGAGGTTGAAGAGACTGTTGTATGGGTTGAAGCAATCACCTAGGCAATGGTACAAGAAGTTCGATTCTTTCATGATCTCACATGATTTTGTTAGAACTTCTTATGATAGTTGTGTGTATCTTAAGCAACTTAAAGACGATTATTTGTTGTATTTGCTCTTATATGTTGATGATATGCTAGTAGGTTGTAGTTCTTTGTTTGAGGTGGAGAACTTGAAAGTGTTGCTTTTAAGTGAATTTGATATGAAGGATCTTGGTGAAGCCAAGAAAATACTTGGGATGGAGATTTTGAGAGACCGGGCTAAGGGTGTCTTGACCTTAGCCAAAGGAAGTATATTAAGAAGGTGGTGCAATGCTTCTCCATGGAAGATGCTAAAGGTGTGTCTACTCCCCTTGCCTCTCATTTCAAATTGTCCAAAATGGTGTGTCCACATACAAGGGCGAAAGTAGAGCAAATGGTGGGAATTCTCTACACTAGTGTCGTTGGTAGTGTCATGTATGCCATGGTATAATCTAGACCCGACATTGCTTATGCGGTGAGTATGATAAGTGGATATATGTCTAATCCGGGTAAAGGACATTAGGAGGCACTTAAGTGGTTATTGAGGTATTTAAAATGTACTTCTAATGTTTGTCTCATGTATGGGAAAGATTCAAGCGAGCTAACCGGGTTTTGTGACTCTAATTATGAGGGTGATCATGATAATATGAAGTCTACAAGTGGGCTCGTGTTCACTTTGGATGATTCGACAATTAGTTGGAAATCATCATTGCAAGATGTGGTTGCTCTTTCTACAACCGAAGCGGAGTACATAGCCGCCGCCGAGTCATTCAAAAAGGCAAAGTGGCTCAAACGTCTTGTTGGTGAAATGTGCAATAAGGTGTGTTTGCTAAGTATGCATTGTGAAAGCCAAAGTGCAATTCACTTGGCTAAACATCAAATACGTTTCATGGAAGGTCCAAACCCATTGATATCAAATATCACTTCAGGTGGAGCACAAAAGGGTAATCTTGGAGAAGATTGATACTAATGACAACCGGGCCGACATGATGACTAAAACATTGCCTACAACCAAGTTTGAATTGTGTATTGACTTGGTTGGACTAGCTCCTTGCTTGATGTGATGCACTTTCGTTTTGGGCATTAAGTAGTGTATGTTATTTTAAGCTTGTTTTTGGATTCTTGTTAAGATGAAGTGGATTGATGTATATTTTGACTTGGGTGAACTCAAGACAAGGTGGAGATTGTTGTGAATGTGACTTAAATGCACATGTGTTGTGTGCATTCATGAATTGGAATCCTAAGAGGATGATTATGATGGGAGATTAAGTGTGCTAACTTAATTGAGGTGTATGAATGTGGTGGATTCAATGAGGAGTTAAGTTGGAGTTGAATGTGGAAGTTATGGGTATCTTTTTTATTGTATGATGATTTTTTTCTATGTGGAAGTTGAAGAATTCTATCCAGAGCAGACCTGCTCGCTCGACCGAAAAATCAACTCCGTTTGGTCGAGCAACAAAACAGAATGTATCCAGTAGCTTCTGCTCTTCCACTCGACCCAGCCGCTCGACCCAGGTCACTAGCTCGACCAGTCGGGCGAAGCCTCTAACAGCATTGGATGTTGTTTTTCGACTGATCAAATACTTTGGTGAGTTAGAACTCATTGAATATCAGCTTGTCAAGACTCTTAATGTTGTTTATTATGTCAAGACTCTTAGTGAGTTAGAGTGATCACACAAACACATCAAACACAAACCACTTAGCCTAAACACGTAGTCTTTTGTTTATCTCTTACTCAATTGTAATACTTCATTGTATGAGTGTTTTCTCATTGAAATAATACAAGCAAGCAAGTACACACCACGGAGGACGCATCCATCATTGGGTGAACCTCCTTAAATCATTGTGTCATTGTTGCAATTTATTTTTCGTTCTTACATTTGGTACTTCATTGCATTTCCTATCGTTCATCAAAGTTCTTAACATTGTATCGATCCTAGCAATTGTTTCAATACTCTAGTTTATTAGGGGTTATAACATAGTTTAATTGTTATTTTAACATTGTTTATTTGGGGGTATAACATTATTTAGTTAGGATTATAACATTACTTTATAAATACAAAATAGTATATGCTACGCACAATATTATAAAGGAAAATTTGCTCAAAATAATCCCAACTATCACCCGTTGTCAAAAAATAATCCCAACTATTAATTATTTTTTAATAATCCCAACTATTCTCATAGCTTGTTGAAAACATATCCACCTCATTTTTAACCGGCTGCAACTTATTACTTTTCCACTTTTATCTTTCTTTTTTTTATTAATAGATGAAGGGAGAGAGTCAATTTTGAATAGTTAAGTAAAAAAGAAAAGGTGGAAAAGTTACCTAATCCAGCCGGCAACAAGGGGGTGGGTATGTTTTCAACAAATTATGAGAATAATTGAGATTATTAAAAAGTAATTGATAGTTGAAATTATTTTTGACCAATGGGTGATAGTTGGGATTATTTGGAGCAAACTTTCCTATTATAATTTTATAAATCCAGATATACACTATTAGTGATCCCCCTCTTATTCACAAAGCTTTTCTTTCATTTTTACTCTCACTAGCTTTGTTGTAAGTTAGAACATAAGAAAATACTTAAAATGCCCATTATAAGAGCAGTTCCTACCTTAAACTCAATTGTTTGGCCTGGCATATGTAACAGACTCGAAATTTCTAATCTTAATAATCCCAACTATCACCCGTTGGCCAAAAATAATCTCAACTATCAATTATTTTTTATTAATCACAACTATTCTCATAATTTGTAGAGAACATACCCACCTTCGTTTTAACCGGCTACAACATGTCACTTTTCCACTTTTTTCTTTCTTTTTTGATTAATAGATGAAGAGGAAGAGTTATTTTGAACAGTTAAGTAAAAAAAAAAAAAAGAAGTGAAAAAGTTACCTATTCTAGCCGGTAACAAGGGGGTGGGTATGTTTTCAACAAATTATAAGAATAGTTGGGATTATTAAAAATTAATTGATAGTTGGGATTATTTTTGACCAATGGGTGATAGTTAGGATTGTTTTGAGCAAATTTTCCTAATTTTTTTATTATAAAAATATATAAAAATTTAAAATCATTTAATTAACTTTTGGTTTACGAAAACTTTACGTTTAAAAATTCTTATCTTCTTAATTAATTTCGTTAACGATCATTTTAACGACTTAGCACTTTTATTTAAATTATTTTAAACTAATCCTAGTATATTTTTATGTGGAACCTTTCATTATATTTACTTTATAATTTCTTTGGTATTAGTATGGTATAACTTCTTACCCCACTCTTTATGTGAAACTTCGCATTATATTACTTTATAATATGCAAAGTATGGAATATATTGAGTATGTTTAGGTAGAAAATTAGTTTAAGAAAATTATGATTAAATTAAATTTAGTGTAGTTATGCTAAAAATATTTTTAGTATGTTAATTAATAATATTTGGATATGTTTAGGAAGTTGAATTATGTAAGTCTTTAATTTAGTTAATACTTTTATGTAAGTCTTTAATTTAGTTTATAAAGTTGTGGGTTATTACATGAATATATATATTTTTTATTTAGTATGGTTATGTTAAGGATATTGTCATCATACTTTATCTTTTATGTTAAAGCTTATCCTTATAGTTATATTAAATATTGAGTTATCGTGTAAAAGTTTTTATTAGTTTAGTTTTTATATTAGTTAAATAAAATTAGAATTTACGATGATAAATTAAATAAATTAAGTTGTTTTAAGTGAAAAATGTCAACGAATACTCATAGGCCATTCGATCACTATCATATAAAAACAGTGTTATTCGCGAATTTGAATTATTACAAGCCTTTTTTTATGATAATAATAAAAAGACATTATTATAAAAAACTACCTAATCTATATACCTTTTTTTAAAAAACTACCTTATATAAAGTAGTTTTTTGTGCAGGTTAGTGTTAATGTTAACAGTCAATTGACGAAAATTAGTAAAAGGTAGTGTTTTGCAAAGAATTGTATTATATAAGGTAGTTTTTTGAAATTTTTTTTATATAAGGTAGTTTTTTAAAAAAAGGTGTATATATTAGGTAATTTCTTATAATTTTTCCTAATAAAAATAACAAGTTAAAAAACAATATATTTGGAAAATTTTTGCAAGTTATTTATATTAAAGTGTTTTCTTAAATACATGAGATTTCATAATAAAAAATAACTTTTGGGATATTAAATGGCTAGTTAGTACAAAATATATCTTTAGTTGATTATTTGACTAAAATTTATTTGAAATGATGTAAAAGTACATTTTTTATATAAATTTTTTTTAAAAAAATTTTTGTGTGGAATTTCGATTTTATGAAAATATTAAAAGAATAAAGTTTTTACTTGTTTTATTACAAGAGTATGGATTTGTGTGAATATATAAGTTTTACTTGTTTTATTACTAGAAGTATTGATTTTTGTGAGCTTATAAAATATTACTTGTTTTATAACTAAAAATATTAATTTCGTAAAATAATAAGTTGTATCTGTTTTATAATTAGAATATTGATTTTTGTGAACATGATAAGTCGTACTTATTTTTGAACTTGGAATATTGATTTTTGGTGAATTTGTTGAATTTCAAAAATTTATTCATAGAATATAGTTTTACTCGACTTATTATTAAAAAAATAATATTTTTGTGAAAAGAATTAAAATATTATTTGTTTTAAAGTTAGAAATGTTGATTATTAAAACTTATTTCAAATAGAAATAAAATTTAGTAGCTACTTGTGAAAATATTAATCTAAAGACTATTACTAGAATATTAAGTTATTAGTGTAAATTTATTTAACAAATGAACTATTAAAAATAAATTTTAATGAGTAAAACTTTAGTAGTGAACTTAAAAGAGCATATAGGTAGAATATTATTAAACTAGTATAAAATCTCGTGCAATGCACGATTTTTTAATATATATATTACTCCCTCCGTTCCTTTTTGGTGTTCCTATTTGGGTTTTTCACCAAGATTAAGAAAAATAAAATCTTTAGTGGTAGTGTGTATTATTAACTATATAGTAAGTAATGATTGTATTGGAAGTATGAGAGAAAAAATAATTAAATAATAGTGTAATGTAATGATTGTATTGGAAGTATGAGAGAGAAAATAATTGAATAGTAGTGTAAAGTAAGGAAAGTGGGGTTTTAAGAGGTAAAAGTGGGGTGACAACTTTCCAAAAAATGAAAAGTATTCTAAAGTGGAAAAACTTATGAAACAACCCGTTTTAGTAAGGTGGAAAAACAAAAAGGAACAGAGGGAGTAATATAAAAATTCTAGTTTTTATATTAATGATTCAACTACGTATTATCTTTATCTTATTCAAATATTTTCATTAAAATATAGTTATCAGTATAATAATAATATTACAATTATTAACTGAATTAATTATTTGCTAAAAAATAAACTGAGTAATAAGAGAAAACAAATATGCTTGTAGGTTAGCAAATGGCGTGTAGCCGTGTAGGGGTGTTCATAATAACCCGACCCGAAAAATCCGATCTGAATTATCCGGTACCCGATTTCTTAAACCGGATAATTTACTCGGTTTTCGAAAACCGTTTATTCCGGGCCGGGTGCCCGATTTTAAAATCGAATATCGGATCTGGATTCGGGTCACGATTTTTCGAAAACCGGGTATCCGTTATCCGGTTTCTTTAACTATTTTTTTTTTACTTTTTTTTTCGTAAATAAAATGATCATGATATTTCTTAAGCAGGCTAACCTTGGATTGAATATTGTTGGAGAGTTAGTATTTGAATTTTAAAATTGTTGTTGCTTAAACACATGAACAATAATATTATTCTTTCATTTTCTTAATTAATCTTTTATGACTAATTAAGTTATAGATTTTTAAAAAGTTTGTGTTTGAATTTTATATAGAAAAATAGTTTAAGTGAAAATAGAGATAAACAAACGTATGGTCGAACGATAAAATGACAAAAAAAAAACATTCTAATAAAATCGGGTCGGAACCAGATCGCAATTTTAGATACCAGAAAAGCGGGTACCCGGATTTCCGGATCCGGGTCGACCCAGTACCCGGTTTTTAACACCCTAAATTGGCGGGTATATAATTATATAGTGTTTTTCAAAATCAAAATGGGATGAATGGAAAGCAATCTTCTTTTAGCAGCTTAATGGGCTGAATCAAATATCAAATCAAATTATAAGATGTTATAAATATGTTGTTCCCTAATTTCTTATACTCCTATAAAATTCTGAATATCCTATATAAAAGATTCTTATTTTATTTTGTTTTCAAGTTTCTGTGTAAGTAATTTCTTTAAAAGATGCTATTATTATATTTTTCCTTAATTTCTAATTAAAAATTTATGTATGTCATGTAAATGATTTTTACTTTATTTCGTTTTCAAATTTTTCTGTCAATATAGGTACAAATAAGAATATAAGATTAAGGAAATTCACATAGTTTGATATGAAACATAATATTCTTGATTAAAGGTAATTGATTTACATAATAAATAGAATTATTATCAAACATAACTTAAATATTGAAAACATATATAAAACTGTTTGTTTCTTAATAAAATTGTAATTAGTTCTATAATTAGATGGCAAAGGTCAATAGAAAAATTACTATATTATCAAAATTCCGGCGCCCGTGTTGGCCGGCACGTAAAATCCGGTGTTAGACAGGGGGGTTAGCTACCTATCCTGTAGAAGCTGAGCATAAACATTGGCGGGGTGACAACCCCCACCACAGTTAGATTTAGGGCTTACATATATCAAGTGTCAATGTGTCATATTGTTTGTGCTTATTGATCAATGATAAACTTGATTACTGTTGATGCTATGAGGCATGGTACGGTTATAAGTATTAATCAACTGAACTTGCATAAGTATTAAGATTTAAGATTATCGAATTGTATAAGTGGCAGTAACGTACTTCTGCCAGAGATGAGAATGGTATCTTAATGACTTAAAAGTATGGAACAGTAAAAGAATATGGTAAAATTATACAATAGTGTCAATTAATTATAAGTTTGTACTTCAATTATTATGTTGTAAATATAGTGTATTGTTTCGGTATTTTGAGCTTGATAGGGAGTTATGCTCGGCTGTCGTCCATATTATGGTTGGCAGCATGTTGCAAGATTTAGTTTCTGGTACCGATCTAGGCCCCATCTACAATTTATTTAATATCGAGGACTTAGCTGCAAACTTTTTTTATATACTTCATATTTGATGATTTTGACTTATTTAATTTTAATTATTGTGTATCTTTCAAACGAATGATATGTATTTTTATTTTCCTACTTTTAAGTAGTATTTATCCTTTCTTATAAACATCTTTTTAAATTTAAAGGCTTTCAGCAAAGTGGCATTTTTAGACTTTCGCTTTATTTTGTAAAAATTGTCATGAATATTAATTACGTATCGAGATTCTCGCTCCTACTACAACATACATCTATCATTTAGTGCCGTGAAGATTAGAAAGGCTATGTGGAGTATAGGTGATAACAAATCTCTAAGTTTGGATATGGTTATAACAGTAAATTCTACAAACAAACATGGTCTATTGTTGGCCCTGATGTGATAGTTTTTATACAAAAAATCTATCTTTAGTAAGCTGCTAAGGAGCTGGAATACTACATCCATTACCCTCATTCCAAAGATTACAAATCAAACACTAACGATGAGTCGGCAACGGCGCCATTTTGATAGCAGAATTCTAAGCGCGTCGTTAAACACTAGAAACCTAGCTATGCAAACACTATTTGTAATCACCATATATGCTACTACAACGAGTGTAGCGGTAAGAAGGGGGTCAA
The DNA here is from genome assembly GCA_019425755.1 of Amaranthus cruentus. NCBI lineage: Eukaryota > Viridiplantae > Streptophyta > Magnoliopsida > Caryophyllales > Amaranthaceae > Amaranthus > Amaranthus cruentus. The sequence goes on along the minus strand of CM033460.1, from coordinate 5,215,243 downwards.
ACCACAGAGACAAGGGAAGGTAGGTTATAGACTAGATGTAGGCAGAAAGGGGTAGGTATGACGGGCGTGTGTTCTATACCACGAAAACGATAAACAAACAACGATAAGCAATAGGAAAAAAACGGGGATGGTGAGGATCCACCCTAGGTAGGTTTTATGTTCTCAAGGAACATTATGTCAAGGGAGATCAAGACACTCTAGATAGTGAGGGGAAGTTGATGACATATAGCCATGCCAACGACCAATAATTGCCCTATGTATCACTAGGAGTGGCATGACAAGATTCACATCGAATATCAATCAAACAACCAACATCAACCTCAACCCTATTTTAACATATGAGCAGCATTCACCAAACCTAGGGTTTCACCTAACCAAAAACTCCTAAAAGAACTACTCTAGCATATTGAAACTAACTACAACAAGAAAAATGAAGGAAGACATGATTGAAGACATTAGAGCAAGAACAAAACGAACAAGAAACAAGAATAAAGCAATAAATCTTACTATCAACTAAACTACTAAGCAATAAGAAGAGCAAGAACAAGGTTGAAGAACAAAGCATTAAATGACATCAAAAGAAAGATATTGAAAGATAGAAAGCAATAAATAAAAGTAACTTACATAAACATGAAAGCTTAAAAGAAAACAAAGTGAAATACAAGACTTAAATGTAAATGAGAAAGCATAAACTCTAATCTAAGGAAAATGGAATGTAAAGGAAATCAAATAAATGATGAACAACTTGGAGTGGGTTCTCTCAAGAGTGAACATGCCCTAAACAATCAGAATAAAGCCTTTATATAGGCTGTACAAAGGGTGTGTCAAAGCCCTAAAAGATCCTATGTGGCTTGGCTTACGAAGAGAAATATTTCGCTCGAATTTAACAGCATTCGCCCGAATGTAGGCAGGGGTTCGCCCGAATCCAAAGTTATTTGCCCGAATTGGTTCATTCGGGGTTTCCAGAAGGTTGTGAATTGATCCAAGTAAAAAACATCTTGCATTCGCCAGAATTGATGAACACATTCGCCCGAATCTATACATTCGCCCGAATGTGTATGGGATTCAGTGTTTCTAGTAGGTCTTGGGCTGATTGCTTTGAGCAGCACCCTTTAGCCCGAATTATAGTTTGGTTCGCCCGAATTGGGCCTTGTTGGCTTCTAGCAACTTCAATTAAGTATAAAACCATTTTTGGACTTCGCGATGTTTTCGAGAATGACTTGGAAACTTGGGAATCTCTGAAAACACGTACCTCTTCTTCGATTATGATGTCTAAGACTTGAACTCGACCCATTTTACCTTGAAACCTCTGAAAATACCTGAAATGACCTCAAAACACCGCGAAGACAAGAACAAGGTATAGTCGAGTGTAAAACATATAAAACCAATAAGAAACGACGAGACTTGACACCATAATGGGGATACAAGCGTGCTTTAAATCGAGCACATTAGTGGTCTCTTAAACCAAACACAAGTGGCCTTTGTTGATGGTAGTCTTACTTCTCATAACATTTTACTGTGTCATGATCGGGTCAAACACTACTCCAGGAAGAACTAATTTCCTAGCGGCTTGATCAAAGTTGAATTGAGGAAGGCAAACGATACCATGGACTGCAATTTTATCCATGATATGATGATGACTATAAACTTTTTTCCTTACTGTACCCAGAACTACTTTTTCCTTACTGTACCTAAGAGAGGTCTATGACAAGGAGACTCTCGCTCTCCCCTCCTGCTCGTCATAGGTACGACTTGATCAAAGTTGACTTGAGGATGGCAAACGATACCATTGACTGCAATTTTATCCATGATATGATGATGAGAGAGGTCTATGACAAGGAGACTCTCACTCTCCCCTCCTGTTCGTCATAGGTATGGAGTATCTCTCTAGAATTATAACTGTTGCTGTGAGGATCCATATTTTCAATTTCACCTTAGATGTAAGGGCCTTAAGCTCAACCAACTATGTTTCGCGCATGATCTTATGATGTTCACCCTTGGTTTTTGGCATTGTTTCATATTTCCAGCTTTTTGTTTGAAGGCTTTGTATTGTTTTTTGTAGGGAGCCATGTATAGCTGTGGATCTTTCTTTTTGATGGCCATTGTGTTGGCTCGTTTTTAGGTCTCACCTTTCTCGTATGCACATGAAGAGTAGGACGAGGAAACCCTTCATAGAAGGTTGACTTCGTTTCCACATTGATGCAATAAGAAAGATTGAGTTTTCACTTGCCTTGATGTATATCGGTTTTTTCAGGTGAATGAAAACAAAATTTATTTGCCAAATAATAATAATAAATTAATAATAATAATAATAATAATAATAATAATAATAATAATAATAATAATAATAATAATAATAATAATAATAATAATAATAATAATAATAATAATAACAATAATAATAATAATAAAAAACCAAACACAAGGTCTCTCCTGGCGATTCTAAGTGCGATTGTGAGGTCGTTTTAGAAGCATCTACCTACTCTACGGGAGCGCCATCATCGATGGGCGCTTCTGCGACTCCCAGTTTGTAATTGTTTGGAGGGTTTCTCCTTTGCGTCTTGTGAGGGTACTAGTGAGGGCGTTTGAGTGCAGGCCATACAAACCAAGCCAGTCGTGTCTTTTGTCAGTGAGTTCAACGTCGGTGAGCCTCTCACCTCCCACATCAGCAGCTTCAGCTACGATGACCCTCATCGTTGTCGTTTCGATTCCTTTGGGTTTGGAAGATGGACTTTAAAGGGCAAGCTCAGTTCGTGGTACGACGTTAGGTGAGGATTTCTAATAGCCGGTCCTAGGGGTCCTGTGGTATATTCGGTATGGCTACTCCTCTGTTTTTATTCAAGTCATTTTTTTAGCTGTTCTTTTTTGTCCATTTCGTCCGTGGTCGTTCTTGGGTTACGTAGCTTTGTTTTGGGTTTTTGTTGCTTGTGTTTGGGTCTGAGCTTTTCCTCGGGTGTGCCCTCCACCTCTGGTTGTTTGGTGTTCTGTTTTAGTAGGTTAGGTTTGTCCTTGCTCTAGCTCTAGTTTATTTTAAAGGGGTGCTCTTTTCTTGTTCATCGGCTCGGTTTGGGTTCCTTTAGGCTTTGTGGCTTAGCTATTGTGGTCGCTTTTGTCCTTGCTCCAGTTGGTGTGTTGTGCTCTTCCTTGGATTGAGTTTGCTTTCTTTTTCGAGCAAGTCTTCCATTGCATACGAACCCGTGTTGCTAGGAGTGTTCTCTGGTTTGTTTCTTTGGTACGGGAGTCGTGTTTTGCGTTTGGTGCTTTTCTTTTGGGGTGCTTTTACATGGCTGCGGTAAGGATTTCGTGCCCGTTTAGGGGGCGTGATGGTTGTAACAGTGGTGGGGGGGAAGAGGCTCACTAGGAAGTATTTCGTTGATCACTTAGGGGCTCGTCATTTTAGCTCTGAAGAGTCTAAGCTTTATTTTAAGAATAATATTGCTAGGGATTCTAGCTTGTTCTCTTCCGTAGATGCAGCTCTCAAAAAATCAAGTATCTGGCTTTGTGGGGTGTGCTTGCGTACTTACTCCCTTAGTAAGAACTATAGGAATTCAAACGGCACCCTTTGGCCTCTACTTGTGTTTCTAGTGAGTCTTGCGAGGCTCCCCCTTTGGGTTCTTCTGTTGGGTGTTCTTCCTCTGGTTTTGATATTGATCTTCTCGGGCGTCTTCTTTTGAAACCTCTACGGGCTGTGAAAAGTATTCCTCCTAAGCTACGCCTAGGGTGTGCTAGGGTTTTCCTTCAGTCCTTAGAGGCGGTTTTGGCTTGTCCTAGCGACATTTCAGCTTGGGTACAACTGCTTATCTTGCCTTATTGTGTTTTCGACACCTTTTTTCCTAAGAATAGAGGTGAATAGAGGTCAGGCATGAGAGAGCACTGCCTGTTTGATGGTATTTCAAGTGCTGTTTCTAGATGGCAGGATCCTAGCAACATGCTATGTTTGGTTTTAGATTGTATGGCAAAAGTACCCCGCTCAGTTGCTAGTGCTACGAAGGTTTTTAACCTTAAAGATTCCAATTTGTATCAATGCAAGCGCAAGCTTGGAGATGGACATTTTACTGCTGCCATTAAGGTTCTATCTTCGTCTGGTGTTGGACCTTATTCTCCGAAAACCCTTTAAGCTCTAGAATCTAAGCACCCTATTACACCCCCTCTGGTTTTGCCCCCTGCCCCATGTTCTGGGGGAGCTCTTAGTGTGACCAAAGATGAGGTACTGGGCAGGATTCATAGCTTCCCTAAAGGGACTTCTTGTGGTAGGAATGGTCTTAGGGCCCAACATCTAGTGGATATGCTAGGAGGTGCGGCAACAGCTATTGCTGATAGCTTGTTATGCTCTATTACTAAGGTAGTCAACTTTCTCCTTGGTGGGAAGTGCCCTAGTGTGCTTGGGAGCTTTATCGCTAGCGCTCCTCTAACCCCTTTAATTAAGCCATGGGATGGTATTCGACCTATTGCTGTTGATACGGTGTGGCGTCGGCTAGTGTCTAAGGTTGCTGCTTCTGCTATTGGAAAAATCATAAGTACCTACTTTGAAGATTTCCAGTTTGGGGTTGGTAAACAGGGGGGCGGTGAGGCTATCCTTCATTCGGTTAACAGGCTCGTTGTAACACCCCGTAAATTTTAATGTTATTTTTTATAATTTAAATCTGATTAAAAAAATTAATAATAATAGTTTTCGTTATATATTATTATTAAACATTGGAAATTTAATATGCAGGACCCACAAATATTTATTAACTAAACGTTGAACACGTCTAATTATACGGGAGATTATTACTTAAATAAAGTTGAGTAAATTAATAATAATCGTAACAGTTTCGTTCTTAAACTCGACTCAAACGAAGTCACTATTAATATTTCGGGTTAAAATTAATGGGCCTCGTGAGTAGAATACCCGAAAGTAATTGTGGGTTAGGGTTTTAGAGTTTGAAATTAAAAAACCCTTGTTTTGGTTAGAGTGAGCCGTCACTCACATTTCTTCAGGCTAGTGTCACTTAGAAAAGTATTGTCGTGATTGTAGTTGTTGATAAGATTGTGAGTCTTGGGCTTGTTGCGAATGTGTCAATGATTGTGGTGAGTTGTTCGTGCATAACGAGCCTAGTTGTCATATGGGCGTGCTAAATTGTGTTGCGAAGTTATATGACTTTGACCCAAGTTATATAAGTCGTTAGTTCTTCCTAATATTCGACTTGTTCACCACCTTACTCTAAAACCTTAAAAGGGTAACAAGTCATTACTAGTTTGAGTAATATGATGGATACTAAGTGTAACATCTTGATATCGAATTGACTGAAATCTAATGTTATGTCTTGGTTGGAATTGATGGCGTAGTTCATGTGTGAACAGGGGTTGAACTTATCGCATGAGTGTGTTTAGAATGCATATTAGCTTGAATCGAAACTTGTTTGGCTAATAGTGTAATTCGTATGGAGTCAATGCTTCTTAAATGATGTGAAGTAGGCTTAGTAGTCTTACTTTAAACGTGTATAGGTGTCCGGTTCAAAAGAGGGGCGTAAGAACCTCCGTCGAAGTGATTTTTGCGGCTTGTTATCTTGCAGTTGTAGGTAAGTACACGCAGTAGTTAATTCTTGCACGCGTCTTGAATATGTTTTCTCTGCATAACAATATTATATGAGCTATGTTGAATACGATTTGCTATCAAATATTATTAAGTTAGTGCTACAAGTGGGAATCAGTCGTAGAGATGGTGGAGAATGGATTTTGATATCGCAAGATTTGAATGTTGGATGATATGAGATTGGAATGGGAATGAGTCCCTGATTTGATGAGATATTAAGTTGGATATTTACTGTGACTCCACTGGATTGGTACCCCAGCTGGATTAGTTCCCGGAGGTATGGACCATCTATATATGGTCGTTGTACGGGGGTATGATCATACTTTGCCATTGGGAGCCAGCATGGTCGTCACCGTCCTTGGCTGAGGTGTTAACATGTGGGTCTTGCAAACCCCAATATGGTGGCCTCTAGTCACTTAACAGGATATATGAAATTAATGAAGAGATAGAAAACGGTGAAGACATTGAGAAGTCTATAGAATTGAGAAATGGATGGAGTAGATGCTTATACGTTGGGGTGTCTTCCCCACCTTGTTTGTTGAAATTGACTGTGGTTACTTATACATAACTTATTGTTAGATACTGATGTGTACTGTTTGTTTCATTCTTGATGGCTTGTCTCTGATGGCCCTGCTATGACACGTTGGTCTATGACTTTGAGCAGCAGGGGTATCATAGATAGTTTTTGCAGGTTTTGGAGTTTCCTTGCATTGCATATGGGGGGAATTTGAGTGAGAACCTTGACGCATGCCATGTTCTAACTATTTTGACGCTACATGTGGTTTTTGAATTGAACTTGTGTATGTTTTTAGCTTGAGGCGCGAGCCCTCCTTTTGATGTAATTCGTTCCGCTGCAAATATTTATTTCGTTTTATATTTCGTTATAGTATCTTGAATGGCTTGTATAGTTGGTTATGCTTTTGAAAAACCCAAGTGTTTACATGGGAACCACGATCCATGCTTAGCATGTCGACAGAGGATTTGGCAATGACCTTTCCGTCGTGATCTTTGTTACGAGGTTTTTGATGCCTCTTCTTCAGGATGGTTTTTAATTGTTTAATCCTTTTGGTGCGTCAAATTTCAAGGCAAATGCTGCCGAAATTTTCGTAGGATTCTATTTGGAAAATTTCCCTATAATCGCTTAAATCAAACATTAATAACTTTAATTTAATTTTATTTTATTTTAAATGTAACACCCGAATTTCCTCCGTTCTCTTGCGGTTTTGGTTCCGTTTAGAGTGTCGGAAATTCAGGGGTGTTACAGATGGTATCAGAGCCAGTGGTTCCTATCTTTCCTAAACGCTTTGTGTTTTCTCTAATGCTTATTTTTGTTTTTGTTTTCGAAGTTAAACTGCTTTGAGAGTATGGGTAGACATGGGTTAGGTACATTTATATATGCATGTATTTTGAGTATTATTGCATATGAATTTACACGCTTATGCCTATGATCTTTGTGATTATTGGAATGAATCTTTGTAATGAATTTGTTGTGACTTAACAAATGACATGGTATTTATTGTAACTTTAAGCATGAGTTATAAGAGCAAATGTTGCAAGCTATAGGTGCGTAAAAGCTACATTTTTTTTATGTACATCCTAGTTAAGCTACAAGTCACCGTATTTATCTTCATGTGATTGGTTAGATAACCTTCAACCTTATATTATTTGATTATGTGCTTATGTTTCATTGGTTAGTAGTCTATGTCAATATAATTTAGATAAGCTTATTAGTTCATTTTTTTTAGAGAAGTTAATGACTAGTTATTTTGAAATAAGGTTGAATTTCATGCAAAACAAGAATGTATGCCTAAGTTGTATTCGTATACAAAGTGTGTTCTTGGCGATGAAGCATATTATCGTAACGAATCTTGAACATCTCTCGATTTTGAAACTCTTGATTACAGAAAATGCCTCCTCTGTCTAGTCAACCTTTGAGGAGACGCTCGACAAACAAAGCTTTACGAGAACTAGTCATGGAGCTAGCCGAGGAAAGGAGATCTAGGTCTGCGCCCGATGTTGAGACGGCGGCCTCCATGAGCAAGAGCATCTCACAGAACAAGCCCCTTGTGTTTACCGGAGCAAGAGAACCCGTTATTTTAGAGAATTGGTTACGGGAATTTGACAAGGTTTTTAACGTGGTGCAATGCCCTGAGCATCTGAGGGTGGACCAAGCTGCTTTCTAGGAAGAAGTTGATTACTGGTGGTCCAATACCAGAGATAACTTGATGAGTGATCCTCATGAACCGCTGCAATGGAAGGAGTTCAAAAGGGTGATTCGGGAAAAATTTTACCCACCTCATATCAGAAAGCAAAAGTCCAATGAGTTTTCAAAGCTCGAGATGGGTGATTTAACGGTTGACGAATACTATAAGAAGTTCATGGAGTATGTGAAATATTGCCCTGATGACGTCCCTACCGAGGAGCAAAAGATGCAGCGTTTTGAGTTGGAGCTGAGCAATGAGATTCAAGTGCATGTTGATAGTGACTGGTACACTACTCTGGATGCGATGTACCAAAGAGCTGCTCAAGTGGGGAGTCTACTACATAAAGACAAAGGAAAGAAGCCTGAGATTAGCAGTGTAGGAGTCAACAATGGAGACAAAAGAAAGGAGAACTTCCAGCAGCAACACCATTCCAAGCAGAATAAGAAACACATGGGCTTCTCAAGCTTTGAAAGAAATGGAAAGCCGCACCATAGAGGGTTCAACAATCAAAAAAAGAATGGAGACGGTAATAGTAAGGAAAGAGTTTATTTCTGCCGCAGGTGTCCAAACAACCACCCAGGGAAAGATTGTAATGGAAATTTAGTAGAATGTAATGTTTGTGGCAAGTTGGGTCATCTTGGCTTCGAATGTTACGTCAAGCATGGGCGTCCGAATCAACAAAATGTGGGACAACAGAATGTTAAATAAAAGAATTTTGGGAATCAGAGGAATAGGAGTGACTACCGTGGTCAAAGCTTACATCAGCCGAAGAACGGGAACGGATATCGGTCTAATCCAAGCAGCTATAAACCGGAGAATCTAATAGTCGAAACACTGGAAGTGCGGGGGCCGGTGCGCTTAGTACTCAATCAACACCTGGAAGATTGACCGCCATCAGCACAAGGGAAGTAGAGCATGCAAAGGATGTGGTGACAGGTACGTTTCTTGTGAACTTCGTGCCTGTCAACGTGTTATTTGATACTGGAGCATAAAATTCTTTTGTATCTGCATCAATAATCAAAAAGTTAGGATTAACGGATCTCAAACCTTCTTTGTACGCCGTAGCAGTTCCTTCAGGAGAGTTGTATCAATGCACTAGAGTTTATAAGAGTGTTCCTTTGACCATCGGGGGGACCATTTTTCCTAGTGAACTATATGACTTAAAGATGTGTGACTTAGACATTATTCTTGGGATGGACTGGTTGGCTCGGTTTAAAACAATTGTTGAATGTGAGAGGCAAGAAGTCAGGCTTGTGGGACCCAAGGGAAAGAAAGTTAAGTATTGCAAGGCTACTTCTGGAATGCAAACAAAGATGGTATCGTCTCTGAAGATGAAAACCCTATTGAGGAAGGGATTGCTAAGTTACCTATGCCATGTATGTAAGATAGAAGACGAGATTTTGACTACCGAATCAGTGCCAATTGTAAACGAGTTCCTTGACGTTTTTCCAGAGGAGATACCGGGAATGCCACCTGTTAGGGCTGTTGAGTTCACCATAGACCTAGTACAAGGGGCGGGACCTATATCAAAAGCACCATATAGGTTGGCACCAGCTGAAATAGAGGAACTTAAAAAGCAAATTGAGGAGTTATTAGAGAAGGGATACATTCGACCGAGTGTTTCGCCATGGGGAGCACCTGTCTTGTTTGTTCGTAAGAAGGATGAGAGTATGAGGTTATGCATTGATTATCGGGAATTGAATAAGATAACTCTGAAGAACAAATACCCTCTTCCCAGAATCGATGATTTGTTTGATCAACTTAAGGGAGCAGGGTTATTTTCCAAAATTGACTTGAGGTCTGGTTACCATTAGTTGAGGATTGCGGAGCGTGACAATATAAAAACAACCTTTAGGACTCGATATGGGCATTTCAAATTCACAGTGATGCCTTTTGGGTTGACAACTGCACCTGCAGCTTTTATGTGCATGATGATTCAAGTGTTTAGCTCGTGCCTCGACAATTTTGTGGTGGTCTTTATTGACGATATATTGGTGTATTCGAAGGATAAGGAAGAACACGAGCAACACTAGGTATTGCAGATACTTCGGGAGAATCAATTGTATGCCAAGTTTTCTAAGTGTGAGTTCTGGCTTGAAAAAGTGTCATTTTTGGGTAATTTTATTTCCAAAGAGGGAGTTTCCGTCGATCCAACTAAGATTGAGGCAGTGAGGGATTGGCCTGTACTAAAGAATGTGTTTGAAGTAGGGAGCTTTTTGGGTTTAACTGGTTACTATAGGAGATTTGTGAAGGATTTCTTAAAGATCGCTCGCCCCATGACCAATCTGATGAAGAAAGACAAGAAGAATGAGTGGACAGAGGATTGTGAAGTAGCTTTCCAAACGTTGAAGGAGAGATTGACTACCGCACCAGTATTAATCCTTTCGGACAACACATCTGAATACCTCATGTATAGTGATGCATCGAAAAATGGGTTAGGGTGTGTGTTGATGCAGGATAGAAAGGTTATTGCTTATGCATCCAGACAACTGAAACCACATGAAGTCAATTACTCGACTCACGACCTAGAGCTAGCAGCCATCGTCTTTGCTTTGAAAATTTGGAGACATTACTTGTATGGAGTGAAGTGCAAGATTTACACGGATCATCAGAGCTTGCGATACTTGTATACGCAGCAAAATTTGAATAATAGGTAGCGAAGATGGCTAGAGTTGATTAATGACTACAACGTGGAGTTTGATTACCATGAGGGTAGGGCGAACATGGTAGTCGATGCTCTGAGTAGAAAGACCAGTCATTCCGTAGCTTCCTTGATTATCCCTAGAGAGTTGCAAAGAGACATAGAAAAATTGAATCTCGAGATTGTGCGGCATCGAGAACTAAAGTCCAGATTAGCAGCCTTATCCATCCGACCCTCGATTTTTGAAGAAATCTTGACAAATCAAGTGAGGGATTCCTTATTAAAGAAAACGAGGGAGGAGGTTAAAGAAGGAAAAGTTGAGGGATTCACAATATTCGAGGATGGAAGCATTCGATACAAGGGTCGATGGTGTGTACCTTCTTCTTGTACAGAGCTCAAGGATAAAATCTTAACAGAGGCTCATAGTTCAGTGTATTTCGTCCACCGGGGAGGAGATAAAATGTATCAAGACCTGAAGCAAACATTTTGGTGGTCTGGGATGAAAAGAGATATTGCTAAGTTTGTTTCCGGGTGTCTGACATGTCAAAAAGTCAAAAGTGAACATAAGAGACCTGCAGGTTTACTTCAACCTTTGGATATTCCTGTATGGAAATGAGATGACATCTCCATGGACTTTGTGTTGGGTTTACCGAGGACTAGGTCAGGAAATGACACGTTATGGGTGATCGTGGATAGACTCACCAAGAGTGCAAGGTTCATTCCGATGAATAATCAATGGAGTATGGATCAATTGGCTCGAGCTTACCTTAAGAATGTTGTGCGATACCTTGGTGTCCCTAGGTCTATAGTCTCTGACCGTGATACTAGGTATGTGTCAAAATTTTGGGAGGCTTTTCAGGAAGCTCTGGGTACAGAACTTCTAAGAAGCACATCTTTTCACCCTGCCACCGATGGACAGATCGAGCGCACTAATAAGACTCTTGAAGATATGTTGCGAGCCGTAGCCTTGGATAGGCAAGGATCTTGGGATGAGTGCCTAGATATGGTGGAATTTTCATACAACAATAGTTATCAGGCAAGCATACAGATAGCACCTTTCGAAGCTTTATATGGTTGTCGTTGTCAAAATCCAGTATGTTGGGATGATTTCAGCGAAGCTGTCACCCTAGGCCCGGCTATGTTAGAGGAGATGACCGATCAGGTAAAAATGATTCGAGAAAAACTTAAGGCGGCCCAGGACTGACAAAAGTCCTACGCAGATCTGAAGAGGTGACCTGATGAGTTTACTGTAAGGGAGTTTGTGCTGTTGAGAGTTTCGCCGATGAAAGGACTCATGAGATTTCGCAAGAAGGGCAAGTTGAGTCCGAAGTTTATAGGGCCATATGAAATCACAAAGAGAATCGGAAAAGTTGCTTACAGACTAGCATTACCCAATAAGTTGGGTAAGGTCCATGACGTGTTTCATATCTCACAACTGAAGCGATATGTTCCCGACAAATATCATGTGCTAGACCCCGAACCCTTAGACCTTGATGAGAATTTGTCTTGTGAAGAGAAGCCTATCGAGATCTTAGATTCTAAGGTGCGCAGTACGAGGAGGAAAGATATAAAGATTGTGAAAGTTCTTTGGGCTAACCAGCGCACACTAGAGGCAACATGGGAAACCGAAGATTCCATGCGCGAGAAATACCCACACCTTTTTTCTGAGGTTAGTAAGTTACGGGGTCGTAACTAAGTTCTTAAGGGGGGTAGAACGTGATAGATTTTCGCGTGTTTGCGTGCAGTTTTCTTGTCTATGATAACAATCTATTGCAATTTTCATGCTTTTGATTAATTGTTTAAATTAAATTGTGTGATATTTACATGCTTGTGATTAGTTGTCTGGGTCAAAGTAGGTGATTACAAACACTCTAAATGTAATATGAATAGATACTTTGATAGATTGAGTATCATTTTGTCAATGGTGTCAATAGGACATGATTCTTAAGTCAATTCATGAACTTAAAATAGATAAAACACCTTCTCGGGTTACTAGAAATATGAATTTTTAGGATTTGCACTCTAGTTACCCTAGTTTCGGGGACGAAACTTCTTTTAAGGGGGGTAGTCTGTAACACCCTGTAAATTTTAATGTTATTTTTTATAATTTAAATCTGATTAAAAAAATTAATAATAATAGTTTTCGTTATATATTATTATTAAACATTGGAAATTTAATATGCAGGACCCACAAATATTTATTAACTAAACGTTGAACACGTCTAATTATACGGGAGATTATTACTTAAATAAAGTTGAGTAAATTAATAATAATCGTAACAGTTTCGTTCTTAAACTCAACTCAAACGAAGTCACTATTAATATTTCGGGTTAATATTAATGGGTCTCGTGAGTAGAATAGCCCAAAGTAATTGTGGGTTAGGAGCTTAGAGTTTGAAATTAAAAAACCCTGGTTTTGGTTAGAGTGAGTCGTCACTCACATTTCTTCTTCCTTTCCCTCTCTTCTCACGCGCATCCCCTTCCTCCACCGGCCACTGGCGGCACCACCAGGCCCAGGACAGCAACCGGCTTCCTCTCTTCCCCTGGATAGCAGCCGCAACACGCCATCTCCACCCTCCTGGCCGCCATTTTGAGCCCCAAACAGCAGCCATAGCTGCGTTTTTTCGGTGGCCCAACAGCTCTCATCACCTCCTTCTCCCTCTTCTTTCATTTCCCCATTGTAAGCCATGTTCCTTCCTCTTTGTGAGCAATCTCTTACCCAATTTAAGTTTGTATGTTGTGATATTTAATCTCTTATTATTTAGATAGTTCAATTTGTTAAATTTGAACATGATATCTTGATTTTTGTTATGAGTTTGATTATTATGGAGAATCTAAAATAGATATTTAAGGTCTATATTATAATGATTTTAAAGGTAGTGTTTTGGTGTTAATTTCATTGAATCTTATTATGGGTAGTAGTTAAATGTGGTGTTTTTGAACATGATTTGATTAGGGTTTGATTTAGGGATGAAACTGTTGATAGTATGTGCTTTTATGTTACATTAGTGGTGTGATGATTGAATTGGATAATCTTATAAATTGTCTTAAGACTTAGTTTGGTTGATTAGGATGTGTTGGTGATAGTTGTTGATGGGTATAGTTGTTAGCCCACATAAGTAGTGGCTATTATTGTTTATGTACCATTAATTATAATAATGTAAGTGGAAATTTTGATATCTAGTGTTGTGAATTAAATGATAATAATAGTTACTAAATGAAGATTAGAGCCGCTAGTGTCACTAAGAAAAGTATTGTCGTGATTGTAGTTGTTGATAAGATTGTGAGTCTTGGGCTTGTTGCGACTGTGTCAATGATTGTGGTGAGTTGATTGTGCATAACGAGCCTAGTTGTCATATGGGTGTGCTAAATTGTGTTGCGAAGTTATATGACTTTGACCCAAGTTATATAAGTCGTTAGTTCTTCCTAATATTCGACTTGTTCACCATCTTACTCTAAAACCTTAAAAGGGTAACAAGTCATTACTAGTTTCAGTAATATGATGGATACTAAGTGTAACATCTTGATATCGAATTGACTGAAATCTAATGTTATGTCTTGGTTGGAATTGATGGCGTAGTTCATGTGTGGACAAGGGTTGAACTTATCGCGTGAATGCGTTTAAAATGCATATTTGCTTGAATCGAAACTTGTTTGGCTAATAGTGTAATTCGTATGGAGTCAATGCTTCTTAAATGATGTGAAGTAGGCTTATTAGTCTAACTTTAAATGTGTATAGGTGTCCGGTTCATAAGAGGGGCTTAAGAACCTCCGTCGAAGTGATTTTTGCGGCTTTTGACTCCACTGGATTGGTACCCCAGCTGGATTAGTTCCCGGAGGCATGGACCATCTATATATGGTCGCTGTACGGGGGTATGATCATACTTTGCCATTAGGCGCCGGCATGACCATCACCGTCCTTGGCTGAGGTGTTACCATGTGGGTCTCCCAAACCCCAATATGGTGGCCTCTAGTCACATAACAGGATATATGAAATTAATGAAGAGATAGAAAACGGTGAAGACATTGAGAAGTATATAGAATTGAGAAATAGATGGAGTAGATGCTTATACGTTGGGGTGTCTTCCCCACCTTGTTTGTTAAAATTGACTGTGGTTACTTATACATAACTTATTGTTAGATACTCACGTGTACTTTTTGTTTCCTTGTTGATGGCTTGTCTCTAATGGCCCTGCTATGACACGTTGGTCTATGACTTTACGTTGAGTAACAGGGGTATCATAGATAGTTTTTGCAGGTTTTGGAGTTTCCTTGCATTGCATATGGGGGGAATTTGAGTGAGAACCTTGACGCGTGCCATGTTCTAACTATTTTGACGCTACATGTGGTTTTTGAATTTAACTTGTGTATGTTTTTGGCTTGAGGCGCGTGCCCTCCTTTTGATGTAATTCGTTCCTCTGCAAATATTTTTTTCGTTTTATATTTTGTTATAGTATCTTGAATGGCTTGTATAGTTGGTTATACTTTTGAAAAACCCAAGTGTTTACATGGGAACCACGATCCATGCTTAGCATGTCGACAGAGGATTTGGCGATGACCCTTCCGCCGTGATCTTTGTTACGAGGTTTTTGATGCCTCTTCTTCAGGATGGTTTTTAATTGTTTAATCCTTTTGTGCGTCAAATTTCAAGGCAAATGCTGCCGAAATTTCCGTAGGATTCTGTTTGGAAAATTTCCCTATAATCGCTTAAATCAAACATAAATAACTTTAATTTAATTTTATTTTATTTTAAATGTAATACCCGAATTTTCTCCATTCTCTTGCGGTTTTTGTTCCGTTTAGAGGGTCGGAAATTCAGGGGTCTTACACTCGTCGAATGTAAGGGTGATGATGTCGGTCTCTCTATGCTTTTGGTGGATTTCCAAAATGCTTTAAATCTTGTTGATAGGAGGGTCATGTTGTCTGAGACAAGGGTTCAATGCCTCTCCCTTGCTCCTTGGGTGGAATTTTGTTACTCCCAACCTGCTAGGTTATTCTATGGTGACTCCACTCTTTGGTCTTATCAAGGTGTTCAACAAGGTGATCCGCTTGGCCCTTTGCTTTTTTCCCTTATTCTGCACCCTTTAGTCTTGAAAGTCCACCAATCCTGTAAGCTAAACCTCCAAGCCTGGTACCTTGATGATGGTACTATTGTTGGTAACACCCTTATAGTCACCAAGTCCTTGCATATCCTACAGGAGGATGGGCCATCTCGCGGTTTGTTCCTCAATGTGGATAAGACTGAACTTTTCTGGCCTGGGGAGGACCCTAGGAGTAGAGAGCCTAGAGTCTTCCGCTTAACATATCTCGTCCTCATGCGGGGGTGAAACTTCTTAGTAGACCTGTGAGCACCGATCAGAGCTTTTGTCGTGATTTCTCTATGAAGAGGGTTTCTAAAACCATTGAGCTTATGGCAGCTGTTAGCAAACTCCGTGACCCCCAATGCGAGCTACTCTTTCTTCACTATAGTGTAGGGGTTGGGAAGTTATTTTACGCGCTGAGGACTTGCCCTCCCGATTTGTTTGGGGATGCACAGGTACAGTTTGATCTTGCTTTGCGCAATTCCCTGGAGAACATAGTTACGACATCGGGGCCAGGGTTTGGAGATTGGCAATGGAGGTTAGCCACCCTCCCTATCAAGATGGGTGGCCTTGGTATCTACGCGGCACTTGATGTTATTAATTATGCTTTCCTTGCCTCTAGTCTACAAACCAGTTCGCTCCAAGTTAGGATCTTGGCTCACATTGATCTTCCTTCTTTGGGGCTAGCTTTGGAACGGGCCCACGATGTCTTCCGAGCTCTTTGTCGCAGCAACATAGTTTCTCTCAATGATGAATCCGCTGCCCCCCAAATGATGAAAACGTTGGCAGGGGCCTATTTTAATATTGTTGAGAACAACCTTATGCCTAGCTACATGCTCACACCAAGACAAATTGCCATCCTTTGTTCTACTCGGGCATCACATGCACAAGATTTTCTGTTAACAATCCCTATTGATGGCCTGGGACCAAAAATCAATCCTCGACAGTATCGTAAGTTATCGGCTCACCATTCCCTTGTTCGCCGAAGGTAGTCTATGCCCGAGCTGCAACACTGCCAGGATGGATATATGGGGGGATCACGCAGTTCATTGCTCCAGTGATGTTGGTGTGAATTTTCGACATAATTTGGTTCGAGACATGCTTGTAGATATCTGTTGCAAAGCTGGGATCTCGGTTCGCAAAGAGGCACCGATGGGGTTCTCTTCAGAGACGGGTATATATCTTACGCCAACAGATCTTCTACTGTTTAACTGGGTTCATGGTAAAGACGCATGTGTAGATGTAACAGGAGGTTCGCCCTTTGTTGGCACAGGAGCCTCCTCATGGGCCCCAGGTGTTGCTATAGCCAATGCCGCAAAAAGAAATAGTAAGAAATTACACGATTAAGTGCGAGAAGAACGGTTACAAATTCATCCCTTTTTCTTTCTCCACCTTTGGAGAGCTAGGTGAAGACGCCCTTAATAATAATAAAAATATTAATAATAATAATAATAATAATAATAATAATAATAATAATAATAATAATAATAATAATAATAATAATAATAATAATAATAATAATATCAATTTTATTTTGGAGAATGAAAATTTTCATTGCCACAAACAAAAACCATACAAGCTACAAAGACAAAGGGACACACTTAAAAGTAATAGATTGCATTAGTATGAAACAAGAGCCCAACTTCTAGGAAGGCTTGCACAAGCCCACTCTTCACGTGCATAACAAATGGGCGAGAACCTCAGAAAAAGGAAAGAACCCATTGCCTAGAGATCTCTAAACCACAAGTCGATTTGAGATTTTATAGGGTATAAAGCATTAAATCTAATCTTAATTTCCCAACGAATACAATCCATAATACTAATTTATTCTTAGGGGTAAACCGTAGACATCCTGTTCCATACAAACTTGTCCCAAGGGACCTTGGGTGTCTCCTCAAAGTGACTCATATAGGTGTCCTGTATATTGAATTTTTCTTGCCTTATCCAAGGACTGAACTTGTCTCGTACATAGTAGAGCTTCTTGAGATACCAGCTCGCAGTAATAAGGGGGGGTTAAATATCATCCAGTCAACCCCTTTGGTGTATACTCCATGAATCCAGCGAACTAAAAGAGATTTGGTCTTGTTGTGAACATGCCAGTCTAATTTGGCTACAATAGTTCTTCTTTGGTTTATAGAGGTCATCCCAGTTAACCCTTCATGGAGCAGTGTTAGTGGGGTCTGCGTGCTACAAATATGCTCCACATATAGCATTAATGTTCCTGATAATAGCTTTTTGAAGGATGAAAAACTGACACCAATAGGAAACTTGTGCTTATTATTATTATTATTATTATTATTATTATTATTATTATTATTATTATTATTATTGTTATTATTATTATTATTATAACACCAGTTAACCCACACCCTTTTGAATACAAAAAGCTAGTCTCTGAAAAATGTATGCCCTAGACTTAGTGCTACCCGAGTTACTCACAGAAAAAGAACCAATCCTTGCTAGCAGGTCGAGAGCATCTTCACCTAATTCTCCAAAGGTGGAAAACGCGAACGGGATGAATTTGTAGCCATTCTCTTCACACTTCGCATCGTATTTCCTCCTCTTTTTTTCTACAGCATTGGCTAAAGAAGCATCAGGTGCCTATGAGGATACTCCTGTGCCAGCAAAGGGCAAGCCTCTAGTGACGTCCACACATGCATCTTTTCCATGAAGCCAATTGAAAAGAAGAATATCCGCGGGTTTAAGATCTTTCCCTGCCTCTGAATGGAACCCCAACGGTGCCTCCTTACGGACTGAAATCCCCACTTTGCAACAAATATCTACGAGCATGTCCCGAACCAAATTGTGACGAAACTTCACGCCAATCTGGTTGGAGCAATGTACAGCGTGGTCCCCCCATCTGTCCATTTTGGGGTTGTTGCAGCTTGGGCATAGACTACCTTCGGCGAATAAGCGAATAGCTAGCCGATAGCACAAGACAGTCCGATACTGGCGATGGTTTATTTTCTGCCCCAAGCCGTCGATAGGGATTGTGAGCAGAAAGTCTTGGGCGTGAGGTTCCCGAATGGAGCTAAAAATGGCAAATTTTCTTGGGGTGAGCTTGTAACTAGATGCAAGGTTATTCTCAACAACATTAAAATAAGCCCCTGCCAAATTTTCATCATATGGGGGGCAGCGGGTTCATCGTTGAGAGAAATAGCGTTGGAGCCACAAAGAACCCGAAAGAGACTAAGAGCACGTTCAAAAGTCGGACCTAGGGAGGAAACATCACTGTTAGCTAAGATCTTAGTTTGAAGCGAATTGGTTTGTAGGCGAAAAGTAAGGAAAGCATAGTTAATAATGTCGCCTGCCGAGTAGATGCCAAGGCCACCCATCTTAAGGGGGAGGGTGATAATCTCCATTGCCAGTCTCCAAACCCCGGCCCGGAGGCTGTAACAATCTTCTCCAAAGAAGAGCGCAACGCAAGGTCAAACTAAACCTATGCATCCCCGATCCAATCTGAAGGGCAAGTCCTCAGAGCATAAAATAACCTACCAACCCCAGCACAATAGCGAAGAAGGAGAAGCTCACATTGGGGGTCATGGAGTTTGCTAACAGCTATCATGAGCTTAATGGTTTTAGAAACCCTCTTTAAAGAAAAATCACGGCAAAAGCTCTGATCTAAACTCACCGGTGCACCAAGAAGCTTCACCCCCACAGAAGGGCGAGATATATTAGGTGGGAAAACCCCATCCTCTCTACTCCTGGGGTCCTCTATAAGCCAGAAAAGTTCAGTCTTATCTATATTGAGAAATAAGCCACGAGATGGCCCTTCCTCCTCAATAATGTGCAAAGCCTTAGCGACCATAAGAGTATCTCCAACAATAGTGCCATCATCAAGATACCAAGCCTGGAGGTTGAGCTTACAAGACTGGTGAATTTTCAAAACTAAAGGGTGTAAGATAAGGGAACAGAGAAGAGGGCCTAGGGGGTCTCCTAGCTGAACACCCTGACAAGACCACAGAATAGAGGTACCATAATATAGCCGCGCATGTTGGGAATAGTAAAACTCCACCCAAGGGGCAGGGGAAAGGCACTATAGCCTTTTATCAGATAACAAGACACTTCTATCAACTAAGTTGAAAGCATTTTGAAAATCCACCAAGAACATAGAGAAACCTACAACGTCACCTTTGCATTCAACGAGTCGGTTGACAGATGTGAAGAATAGCCTCACCACCTCCTTGTGTGCCGACCCCAAACTGGAAATCTTCAAAATAGATGTGTAAGCTTGTCCCCTTAACCGACGCCCCAACCTTAGATACAAGACGCCTCCATACCGTACCAACAACAATAGGACAAATACTACCCCCCGGCTTAACCAACGGAGTAAGCGATGCACTTGCTATAAAATTCCCAAGCACGCTCGGACACTTGATGATGGAAGAGCACAAGCCCACAAACTCCGCCGTGAACCCGTAGTAGGAAGAGCACACTAACCCACCACAAAGAAAAACCCACAAACGCACAAACTTAGCCTTGTACCGGTCCCCAACCGGCTGACTTCACCCAAAGACTCTTGTTGGCTCCTGAACCGTGAAGAATGAGCTCTAAACGTCGCCGCTGCGGAACCAGCCGTGAAGAACCGGACCTGACTGTCACGGCTGAACCGGGAAGAAGACCTCCTGCTGCTATTGGACCCTGCTACATGCGTTGTAGGCTGTTGCCTTGAAGAGTCGTTGCTGTGGTTGTGGTCTCACATAAACCCAAGCCGGCCCACGGTGCTGCAACCCCACCAGTGAGTTTCAAGCTTCAATTTTGGATCTGTAGAACTCAAGTAAGCGACAAATAACCACCAAAGGCTGAAGAACACTGGAGCAGCGGTGGAGGACCACCCGTGTATAGAATAAACCTGCCGGAAACCTTGAGAACCTAAAGGAACCCACGAAAGAGACTTTACAACAAGGTGGTGGGGAATCGAGCAATAATTTGAGCCCCACCACCCTTTTGAATACGAAAAAAATAGTCTTTAAGAAATATATGACTTAGATTAGGTGTTGCCAGAGTTACTCAAAGAGAACTAACCAATCCTTGTCAGCAGGTCGAGTGCATCTTCACCTAACTCTCCAAATGTGGAGAAAGCGATAGGGATGAACTTGTAGTCATTCTCCTCACACTTTGTAGTGTATTTCTTCCTCTTTTTTTTGCTGCATTGGTCCCGTAAAGCCAATTAAACAAAAGGAGATTTACAAGCCTAAGGTATTATTATTATTATTATTATTATTATTATTATTATTATTCATAAATTCTTGTGAGAGACGAACTCTTTTATAGACCATCTCTAATTGGGTCGGCCCACAATGGCGAATGCATTAAGGGGCCTACAGGGTCATGTGCCCCTAGGCGTTTTTTAAAAACAATAATTTAAAGTAGACTTTTTTATTGGTATGAGTAAAAATGTAAAATTAACACTAGAGTCTTTTGATAATAAATACTTTCTCATTTTAGTAATTTTGTCTTATTTAATTATTTATTTTGTCACATTTATAATTAGGTCAGTTAATTTATTTTTTTTATTATATTGTACGAGTTTGTCAAAATTACACACCATATCATCTAATTAAAAAATTTTATTAATTTATTTTGTTTTATTTTGTCTCATATAAGCACCCCATTATTAAAAAAAAAAAAAACAACGAAAACTAAATTCACACTTGTACATGAAGTAAATTTTTTCTAAATATTTTAGACTGACCCAATTGAGGTTGTCTCATGGTGAGACGACCTCTATAAAGAACGTGCACTATAATAGATCAATCCATCATTTATTTACAGCATACACATTATTTTTAAAGTATATCTAACTTTTTATCTAGTTACATTATTTTGAATAACGAGGAATGAATTTAATAAATAAGTTCATATTGTTATTAATTCAGGTAATGCATAAGATTAAGATAGATCTTAATTACTAACAATATTTTATTCGAAAACAATATTTAATTACGAAAAACTCTTTCAAAAATAATCATAATTTTGATAAATTTATTGTATTTCTACTTGTCATTTTGCAAAAATAAAAAAATTAGTTGTTAATTTTACAAACGATAATCTGCCGAAATTTTGTCCATTAATTGGTGCCCCTGAGAGTCCGAACCCTGGATCCGCCACTGTCGTCCATTATATATTTTCTAAAATATTGTAAGTATGCATTTTATGAAATGAAATATGGTTCCACTAAAAACAAAAGAAAAAAACAAAAATTATTAATTGTTAGAGTAAGATATTATCATTAGTTAAGGGGACAATGTGATGTCCGAACATTTGAACAAGTCTAGAAATGAAGTGGGTTATCTTAAGGGTGACCACTTACTAGTTAGTAGTGAATATATTCAAATAGTCATCATTTGCAAGTTTAAATTTATAGTCCATGGATTATTTGAAGCAATAAACATGTGAAATGACCAAAAGAGAAAGTTGACCAATTGTATTTGTATGGGCATGTGTCCCCAACACTTTGGTGGCAGACATCTCAATTCAAACTTATTTTCATGGCCGATTACTTTCATGTCAATGACAGCTTTACATACACTCTTTTTCTATTGTTCTGTTGTAATTCAACAATTTACAACTAAAGGAAACTAAGTTAGTTAGTATGGCCTATGGCTTATGGGTGTCAGGGTGTGTAAATCACACACCATAACTTAAAAATTACTTGTACTAAGATGATACAATAATGATAAGAGAAAAAACAAGGCTATATAACTATGTATTAATAGTGTTGTAAAGGTTTTCGAAAAAAATTAAGATATTTTATACATTGTGAAGATATAAAATAGGAAAAATCACTTGAAATAATATAATACAACATTTGGCTTATTTCCCTACAATAATACTAACTTTTGATTAACCATGAATAATACCAACTTATGGGGTGTTTCCCTAGAATATACCTAACATGTTAAAAATCAAACTATAGGTGATTATATTACCAAAAAAATTAGTAAATTAGTTAATAAACTAAAGTTGGTATTATTCTAAGGAAAAAACACCCTAAAGTTGTTATTCATGATTAATCAAAAGTCCGTATTATTGTAGGAAAATTAACAAAATGCTGTATTATTCACGGTAATTTTTCCTACAAAATAATCATGTTTTAGATTGTTTATTAAAGGGATCTCATACATTTGGCTGATATTTAGCACTTTGGTAATCGCATCACTCTCATTACCACTTAATATTACCACTTAATATGTTTGTTACCACAATCGTGAGTATAAATGCAGTTTACACTTCATTGAGATTAGAACGATCTTAATCTCTTAGATACATATGTTGGACAAGTGGTCACTTAAGAAGCCAGTTTTAATGTGTGTATGGGCTATATATAATTATAATAGATTTTATTTAAATATAGTTGTTAAAAATAATAATCTTATTGTTAAAGTATTTTGAATTGTAGATGATTTGTCCAATTTTTTTCACAAAAAATAAAATTAGTCATTGAAAATATGAGATTGTTGATTTATTTCATAGCTTTATAAGTCTCATGAAAATGCTCTTGAAAAAAAAATTTGAAATAGTCAAATAGATAAGATTATTTATTAAAAAAAGCATATAATAAGATGCCGATTAACTTATTTTCATTTATAAATGCCTCCGTCCCCAAAGCTCGGGTTCGTTTTAGTTCGCAGTAAGTAACTGCGTATAAAGACAAACTGATAAAAAAGTCAAAAACTCTGTTCCCACTTACTAACTGCGAACAGAAGAGACATAGTCAAACAGGATCAACCATATGTTTGCAGTTGGTAACTGTGAACAGAGGGTTGATCGTGTTTGACTAGATCTCCTCTGTTCCCAGTTAGTAAGTAGGAAAAGGGCTTTTGGTAAAAAAAAAGTCTAATAGTTTGTTCGCACTTACTAACTGCAAACAATTCCTTGGGTTTTTCTTTCTTTTTTTTTATCAAAACGCTTATTCGCAATCAGTAAATGCGAACAATCCACTACCCCAAGTTTGAAAATTAGGCGCTTAAAAATAAAAATAAGTTTATATATATATATATATATATATATATATATATATATATATATATATATATATATATATATATATATATATATATATATATATATATAGTCTTATCCTTCCTATTTTCACACCTTCTTATTGGATCTCTACCATATATATATATATATATATATATATATATATATATATATATATATATATATATATATATATATATATATATATATATATATATATATATATATATATATATATATAATATATATATATATGTGTGCTTTTTAATAAATTATCTTATCTATTTGAAATTTTCCTTTCAAAATAAATTGGGCTGATGAACCTCAAAATGTTTGACTCAAAAGAACCGCTTTGGACTAAGAAGCCATGTGTAATGTAATTTTAACGCTCCAAGTTAGACCTGGGAAAACGGTCGGTCGGTCGGGTTTTGGGTCGGATCAATTTCGGTCGGGTCATTTTCGGATCGGATCATTCTCGGGTCGGGTTATTTTCGCCTGGCACTCGGTTTCATATGTTCGGGTTGACCCGACGGGTCATGATTTATAAAATATTTGAAAAATATTTTAAATTTTATTTGTTTTGACAATAGCGCGTCTCGATCGATTTTGACACAAGATTCGTACTCGGCCCGCCCCATATCCATAAAACGGATCAGGTCCTCGGATACAGGGTGGGTCTATTACCCATTACCATCCCTAATCATGACATACGGTTTTCAAATATAGTTGTTATAATGTGTAAAATAACATTAAATATCTTTTCAATTTTCATGAGAGTAAAATTGGTGAAGGAATACATATTTTAAAGGATTTGTAAGATGCGCGCTTTAGAATAGGGTTATGTCATCCTTTTTCAGAAATATTCGTAAAAATGGTAAAAACGATGTTAAATAGCTTCTCAGTTTACATGCTCGATAGATAGATGAATAACTCAGAACTTATTCGACTTATGGGATACCATTTTTATAAGTATAGATGTTAAATATATTTTTTAACACTTAATGGTTTTTATGTTTTTTGAGATATTGTACCAAGTTATAAGGTTCAAAGGATACACTCAAAATGTTGATAACCTTTAGAAATTAAAATTAAACTTTGAAACTTTTTGAAATTGAGATTTTTATAATAAACTGATGTTGGACCTGTCAAAACGGGTCGATCGGGTCGGTTGTCGGTCGGATCAATTTCGGTCGGGTTATTATCGGGTCGGTCATTTTACGGGTTAAGCCATTTTCGGGTCGGTCGGTTTCGGGTTTTTTCGGTCGGTTTTCGGATTCATTTTCGGGTCGGATCAATTTTCCCAGGCCTACTCCAAGTCGTAAATTAGTCTTCAAATGAATCTAGGTGGAATAGTAGATAAAGAATTTTTTATATACAAATAAAACAACTTATTTGTTATTTTTGACCATAAAAACAATATTAAATCACAATTTGAAACAACTACATTTTAAAAAGAAATTTTGGTAATAAAAGGTATTTTTCTGCATTTGGGGGGCGTGGGGCCCATTTCTTTCTCTTACATTGGCACTTTTGGTCAGCCATTAAAATTAATCCCAACGAAATAGACATTTATTCAAAAAAAAAAATCTTCTACTTATTATTTGTAAAATAAGTTGACCTAAATAATCCTTATTTATTGATTATTTTTAAAATCTTCTATTTATCATTTGTAAAAAAATTGTAAAGTTCTTTTTTTTTAAAAATATCGTTATGATGGGTAAACGATGTTAAATATCTTTATCGGTCTACGTGTCGGGAAATAAGCGAATTAGTACTTATTTCGACCAGATTTTCGAAAGAGTTATCCCATAAGAATAGTCATGATGTCCGTTTTTTGAAAAACAAAAAAAATCGATATGATGGGTAAAAACGACGTTAAAGTGCTAAGACATAAGAGGATTATTGGTAATTAGGAAAGTCAAAGATGATTATGGATGGTCATTGAAAGTCAAAGATAATTAGTGATGGTCAGCGGTCATTTAGGTTGGTCAAAGGTCATTTAGGTTGGTCAACGATCACTTGGCCTGAATGGTGTAGACTTTGATACTTTGAAAACGCTAATTCGTAAAAACGAAATTTTAAGGTTGTAATTCACTTTTTTCTATATTTTTTACTGACTGCACCCTTTGCCCCATCTTAAGCGACTATTATAAATACAAACTAGTCATTACACTCAACTTCTTTCACCTTATGTTTTTCGTTGGCCTACCCCTACTACTTTAGCAATAAGTGCCTACAATAGTCAATTTAAAAGTGACAAGTGGTGCTGTAAGCAAAAAATAAACAAAAATTAGACTATTTAAAAATAATCAATAGTAGGGTTTATTCACTGCAGATAAGTAATACGTGAGATTATACAGGATAATCTTTCCTTATTTATTGATCTTTTAATAGTAATTAAAGGTGATTTACTTTTAAAACTGTAAGCAAGATTTATTAGGTACGATTATGATTAGATGATTTACTTTTTGATTGATATAACCCGCAAATTAACACAAGTATGACGTTATGATCAGAAAAGATGCATTTATAAGCTATTTACCTAAAATATCCAGTGAAAAAAGCAGTTGCACCAGTTACTATGTAGAATTTGTAAATGAAATCCAACAGTTCTAATTGAAATGGAAGCACAACTAGTCCTATAATGCTAAGAGAAAAGGATGGTTCTATGCACCAAATTAAAACAAATTAGGTTCTCCGCGCAAAAGTGCAAAAAAAGGGCACACAATATACGCACTGGAAAGAAGTGAGGTCCAAATGATCATCATTTTAAAGTTGAACAAAAGTGGCTCATGGTATGGTCCAGGGACCAGGGCGTTACATCTGAGATTTATCTCGGCTACACATTCTTCTAGCTGTAAATTGAACCTGCTGTTCCCCATCAAACCATCAAAAGGATTATCTGACCCCACTTGACGTGCCCAACAATCTAAGTTGCTATCATGGGGTACATAGCTTATCAAATATCAATAGTAATACTCCAGTGATGCGATCAATCACACAAAACTACATTGTGACCGTTACCACAATCTCGTAAGAAAATAGTTGAACTATGGTTCACTTACATGGGAGTTACTTTTCCATTGCTTAAAATGAATGGAGGGGGGGGGGGGTGTGGAAGCAGGAGAATACATAAATGCTTGTATCGGATTATTTGACGATTCCTTACACCGTCTTATTAAATTTCTTAGTTCAGCTGTTCTAAAAAGTAGAAATCTATTATACTTTTTCCCAAAACTTGTGCAATGTTGGATGCCCTGGACAATTCATCACAGATTCTTATTGAGTAACATACACTGAATTACAAACCAGAATAAAAGGCCTGTGGTATGAGGGTAACTCTTCCATCAGCCTCTCCAGTTATCTTTAAGTTTCCGTATTTCTCGAAGAGCTTCTACAGCAGAGTTGGAACCCACCTTTTCCTGTAAAATTCAACGAAAACATGCATCATTAAGTAAGAGGCACAAAATAAATACATCAAATGATAGCTAGGAGTTCACAATTTCCATCCCAGACCAAAGGTTCAGTATCAACAATGGGATCAGTATGTTGCTCATATTTCTAGAGGAAATAAACAAGTGCAACGAACATAACAATTAGTTATATTCCAAATTGTTGAACTTGCTTTCATTGTTGAAAGTCAGACTTTAGGAATTATTTGTCTATAGAATATTTACACGTTTTAGAGCAAACATAACAATTAGTCGGTGTTTGTCTATATATTCTGAGAGACAATATTGACAATGAAAACTAAATATTACAACTGACCAGTATTGTGAAACAAAAAGGTTCTGACAAGGCATTGTAAAACAAAGAATACTAAGCAGTCTTAGATTTCCAAAAGTTCTTGATTGATTCTAACTGCTAAAATTTAACAGACGAGCTGAGTTTACGAATGTGCTAACTAGACAGCTTAATGAAGATTAGTACTGCCTCTTCAGCGAAGGGGGTTAAATATTTATAGCTCATTAAGCCATCTCTGTTGTTTTTTAAACAAGCATCTATCATCACTCCAAAACATCTCATGAATAATATGCCCAAGTAACAAAATGAATTAAGCAGGAAAAATATTAGATCTGTTCAAAAACAATTAAAAGATTTCAGATACACCTAAGTCTTTTTTCTTTCACTTTAATTAAAGATATGTTTAATAATGTTTGATATAAGGAAAATGAGTCCAGATATCATCACATAAGGCCTACCAAGTTCATTTTACAACAAAAAATTACTATATAGTTTAGAGTTAAGACCAACTAAGACAATAGAAGACTGTATTAACCTTGTTGGAACTACAACTCAAGACTTCACATTAGATGAATACAGAAGTTTTCGGGACACCAATTCGTCACCTTGGTAGTTGGTACACAATAATATAACATACACAAAACTGGTGCAGGTTACATATAGCATGACAGCGAATTGCAGACGCATAAATCACAAATACCTGAATCTCGGGAAGGTCAACCCTCATGAATGGATTAGTTTCTAGCTCTTCTGCTATAGTTGATGGGATAGTGGGTGAGCCTGATTTTCGCTGATTCTGAGCCCATAACAACTTTTCCGCTATCTTTGCATTTTCGGGTTCAACTGTCAGAGCAAATTGGAGGTTCTTCACAGTGTACTGCATGTTAGAGACCAAAAGCAAACTATAAGGCCCATGGTTATAGCAGAGTACAGCATAAAGAATTCAGTATTAGTTAAATTTCCTGCATTTAGTTCCTATTTCCAGTTTTGTCATATAACCAATTTAGATGATGAGAGATCGTTGTAGGCTATGCTGATATGAGGGAAGGCTTTACGTCATGTCGTCATGTAAAAAATAAAGTCTCATTTTTCATGTGAACATAATAGAAAAGAATTGTACTTCACTTTATTATGCTCCTAACTAAGAATTATTTTCCTCTTATTCCCCTCCAAGACAAAGTGATGATTCAAGCACATTTATCAGAATCCAGATTCTGATCTACGATTCTATGATCTTACAATCTAAAAGTAGGTGACCGATCCGGATCGTAGGTAGGATCTTAATGTGGTAGAATCGTGCAATCATACCTAGCTTAAGAACTTAGGTGGTAGGATCATAACATGATTCAACGATCCTACGATCCAACGTTCCGATCCCACATGATTAGTTTTAATCGTAATATACTTTCATATGATATAGATTTCACTTACGTATAAATATATATTTAGAATAATTATATCAATACCTTTATAAAATTCATGTTTTTCTTGATTTGCTGTTTAAAAATGATTATTAAAAATATTTCTTTTAAAAGCTTAATAGATGAAGTCAAATAAGTTTTTACTTGCACCTTATAACTTAAAAAGAAAACAAATCTAATTGATAATCAGTAATCCAAAACACATTAATGAATATTTGTAGGATCACATGATCCTACGATTCGATTCTACCGATTGTGATCCTACCCCCTCAACGATTCTAGGTAGAATCCTGATCCTAATAACCTCTTATTCAAGTATGCTGAACTGCTGAATGTTGACTTGCACTCATGTTCACAGTTATGGGGGATAGATAAATTTGTGGTTTTAAACAATGTAGACAAGTCCTAGCACTTGAAATCCTACAGTTTTCACAGAAAGCCATAGGTAATTTTGTCAAAGAAAGAGTAACTCTACAGTTCAACTGTCTTTCAATACCTAAGACTTGTCCAGAGACAACTAATTTGCTTTAGAAAACCAATTGCAACCCACATAAACTACGCCACTAATAGACACCCCTGAAGAAACAAAAGTAATAAGAAAGTTAAGTCCCATTTGATCGCTTGGTAAAGTGGCATCCATGACTCTACAAACAAATGGGTGAAACTACATAATTTCAATTGTTACAGCGCAGGTCATAAAGTAAAAATGCGGTAACGGTCGCGATCGCAATAATGGACTTGCAACGAGGGTGATGCGGCTATCATAATGCCTGAATATCTGTCGAATCATAAGACATCCCTTGTCACGGTCCAAAGCACGGTTTTATTACACCTTTACAATGTGGAAAAAATCGGTTCGTTTGTTTTTAAAACCTTTACAACGTGGCCAATGCAATGCGATGAGGTCTATTTTTACTCTATGGCGCAACTTAAGGTTGACGACTAGGAGTTTGTGATAGCATATGTTATTCAAGAAGAGTGTTCCGACTTAAAATCCTCAGTTTCTAAGAAGAGTAATGTAACCGGAAGTCTAAAAGTCATACATATTGTGCATAGCAAAGCAAAGAGCAGATAAGAAATTTTTTTCCTCAACCTTCTTGTAAGTATGACCTTTATGGGGCGTTTCATTATTGGTATAAAATGATGGTAAGGAAAATGAATTGCATTGTTGATTTCATAAAATGTGTCATTTCATTGTCATGGCAATAAAACTCTCATTTTCTTCACAATTGTCCAATACCACCAAATACTACATTTTCAAAGGTTAATGCATGGGAATAATATTGTGAGGGGAAAAAAGTAAATACGGTAGGATAATCATAATCGCTATCAAGTAACTCCTATCTTATTTACTTCCCACCATTTATTTACGGATAATCAAACGGGTCATTAAGTTTTTCAAAAAAGATTTTTTCTTGGCCAAAGGGAACAAACTGTTGATATAACTTAAAAACTCTTGGGCACGTACAGTTCATAATTTTGGATATGCAAGGATTTTAACGTCTAATTGGACTCTGGAGGGACAACAGTCACACAGATCAAGCAGCAACAATGTATGCAATAAATCAAGCCGCGTAACTTGTGGCAACTGGCAACTGGCAACTTACAAGAAAGGATTTGCTATAGATAGTAGCCGGATTCCTATTATTATTTTTTTTGGTACTTTTAGCTATCAATTTAAATGCACAACCAAAAATGAAATAAATTGGAAACAAAAAGCTATAGGAACAGTTAGTAAAAAGCAAGCAAGAATACATAGTGAAATAGTTCAAAGTTCAAACAATACAAATAAATCTGAAAAGTACTCACCTCATGACCACAATAAACTCTAGTTGGCTTTGGCAAAGAACCCAATGTCACACAAAGTGATTGATACATCTGCTCCGCTGTACCTTCAAAAAATTTTCCACAGCCAGCAATGAACTGTGAATACAATCAAAGTCATATTAAGACCATCAAATTTATAATGGAAAGTATAAACGAAGAATAATGAGCTCGGGCCTTGTGGCTTGAATGAACCCATTAAATTAATACCATCTGCAATTCCATACTCGGTAAATGTGACGACTATTTACTCTTTCTGTTGACAAGGTCAAAGGGACTTCAATACAGCAGTGATTTCAACTAGCGATCAAGGATAATAGCTAATAACTTAATACAATTTAATAAAAGCGAAAAATGGCAAAGAATATCAATACAAAAGAGTGAAACCTCCTGCCATACTACCAATGTGCCAACTGTTTACTTTTTCTGTCAAGAAGGTCGAGAGGACTTTCAGCACACAAGTGATTTCAACTATTGATCAAGGCTAATAGCTACCACAATTAAACAAATGAAAAAAATGGCAAAGAATTTCAATACGAAAGGGTGAAACCTCCTACCCTATTACCAATGTAAAAACTATTTACTTTTTCTATCGAGAAGGCCGGAAGGAGTAAAGGACTTCCAATATTATCGACTATTGCTCCAGCACAATAACTACTACAATTTAACAAAAGCAAAACATGGCAATGAATTTCAATGCAAAAGAGTGAAAACTCCTGCCATATTACCAATGTAACTATTATTTACTTTCTGTCGAGAAGGCCGAAAGGACTTCCAATACGCAAGTGATTTCATGTATCAATCAAGGATAATAGCTACTACAATTTAGCAAAGGCAAAAAATGGCAAAGAATTTTAATACAAAAGAGTGAGACCTCATGCCATACTGCCAATAGTCTTACCATAGTATCTCCAGTGAAAACACCAGGGCTCTCGTCTTCTTTTCCAGTCACATAGTAACTTATATGACCTTTGGTATGGCTGAGCGAAACAAAAGATAAGAAAAATATATAAAAATTTTAAAAGAAATGAAAATTCCAGCCAAATTCACTCAAAGACCTTAGAAAAAGCACTAATTATTATGTAATATAGGAACACAAAAGTAGTGGAGACCTAATCACAGTGGTATTGCTTTTGTTTCAAACAGAGATGCAAAAGTAAATCAAATAAAAAAAAAGAACCAGTATAGGCTTATTTCAGTTGTTTGGTAAGCTGAAAAAACTATTACCAAGATAGTTTTAACTGTGTCAAGGCATGAGATAAAACATGACCTGTATGATAGATTGCGAGACTCAAACATGTACTTCAGACCAGACGATCCATACTTTCCCACGTCCCAACACCTTGAACCCCTCCCCAAAGAAATAATAAGATTTACAGAAATATAACAAAGGCCATTCGATCAAGGAAAGAAGTGAAATAAATTTCAACTTTGCGATACTAGATGTGTACACTTTAAAGCACTATTTCTCAAAATTTAAATTTCAATGCACAAACTCCATATAATAAAATCTATGAATAACATTGCAATTGCACTCCTTAGGACATGCAAATCCAAATTCCTTTGTACCTTAATATTATGAGAACCAAGAGACAAAAGATAAGGGATCAACATTCTTAGGAAAAAGCAATAATCATTATGTAATACAGGAACATAAAAGTAGTGGATACCTAATCACAGTGGTATTGCTTCTGTCCCAAACAAAGATGCACAAGTAAATCAATGAAAAAAAGGAACAAGTATAGACTTATTTCAGTTGTTCGGAAAGGTGACAGAACTATCCCCAAGATAGTTTAAACTGTTCCTTAAAGTTGTTCCCATTTGCCATTTTGAGTGTTTCATTTGTTGTTCCCATAAAAAGTCTTTTTATTTATATCACAAATTTTGGACATAATTAAGCTTTGTTCATTCTCATTTTAATATTTTAATTATGTTTATGAACCCCATATACCTTCCAATAACTTCATTTAACATTTTTACATTGTTCATGGCGTCTACATGTTTCACACTAACTTTATTAAAAAGGAAAAATTACCATAAAGTACCTAATAATTTTTTTTCCAAAAAGTACCTAATAAAAAAAGTTTTGATTGTTTCTTTTCCAAAGAGTACCAATTAACGACTTCCGTTTGTTGACCCTCATCTTTTTGCTTTGACTCGCGAATGACTTGCACATGAGCTAGTTAATTGGCTTATTTCCCACCAAATATTCGAGCTCCTCTCACTCCTTCATCCTTCTCTCCTCTTCTTACGTTATTCATATTTTAAACCAAAAAATTAAAGCTTAAATCAACTGCAGCAAAGGGAATTTAATGGGGCATCACATCAATTGAATATCAGGTGAGTCAACTATCATCATTATTTAATTCAAATGCATGGATTAAAAGGCAATTGATTCTCACTCCTTCGATTACTTTCTTAATCTCTATTCAATCTGAAGCCTTTAAGAAACTCAATACATTCTTCAACTTAATTGAACTTCTAGATTTAATTCTCATAATTCATTTGGATTTCTTTGGGATTAATGGGTAAACAAAAGAATGTTGAAAAGGAGACATCATACAGGATGATTACAAAACAAAGCTGACTTTTTTTTTTTTGCTTATTATTTTGTTCGAATCTTCTTGAAATTTGTCGCATGATCTCTGAATTTTGTACTGAATTTCATTTGTAACTTAATTGGCCCTTTATATGCAAAAAGCAGAACTAGGATTTGATTAAGTTGATTGATTAGCTAATTATGATTGCAGCTTGATTTTTGCATTGTTACTTGATGTATTTCTCACTTTATTGCTTAATCTTGATTTGTTTTCACTTAATTTCTGGTAGGTTGTGTTTCAATAACAAAACTAAATATTATCAAATTTACGATCTCATGAAACCTATTAAAATAAAGGTCTATTTAGGGGATTTGTGTGAAAAAAAGTAACACCACTGTGTATGATCGAAAGGGTTTGAGTTTGCAAACATTAAAGGATGTATGCTACATTGAAATAGTTCATTGGGTTAAGCATGGTTGTGGTTCAATGATGTAGGACGGATTTGGTATAATAGGAAGGGATAGAGGCAAGTGAGGAAGAGAAGCAAAAAGGGGGGGGAAATTGTTGGAAAATGAGGCTTTTAATGATGCACATTCAGGTCATGTGCGAGTCAAAACAAAAGATGATGATTGTCTTTGGAAAAGAAAAAGTTTTGTTCGGTAGTTTTTGGCAAAACTTTATTTATAGGTACTTTCTGGAAAAAAAATTATTAGGTACATTCTGGCAATTTTTCCTAAAAAAATTTTTAAAAGTTGTTGGCTTGTTAAAAAAAACACGACTTGCTGACCCATAGCTTAAATGGTGAGTCACAAAATTAAAGAAGCTTAACTTATGGGTCGGGTACCCGACCCGCCTTAACCGAGTCGCTTCATGGACCGTACCCTTTGACCCGTTAATTGTAGGGGAATTTTTTTTTATGTTCTTTAAAGGCAAACCTTACTTCTAAAGTGCTAATACTATTGCTGTAATGTTGGATGCGATGTTCCCTATTCAATTCTAAATCTCATTCTCTGCTCCTTGTTTATTTCTTAAATCTTGTCCCTCAAATGTTTTTGATTCCTTTAATTTTCCAATGCTACTAGTACTCTAGTATCAACAGATGCACCAATGACAATACCTAAATTTTTACAGTACTTTTTTGATTTTTTCAAGACTAAATTCTGATTTTTTGTATGTGTTCTTGGATATGTTTTTTCTTATTTTTTGTTTTTTGTTCTGCTTGTTCTAATTTTCGAGACTAATTTTGGATTTTTGAGACTAATTTGTCCTTTCTTCTTATTTTTTTGTTCTTGATCTTATTTTTCATTCTTATTGTAGATCACGAATTTGAAAAAATTGGAGACGATAGCTAGGATTTCATGCAATACTTCAAGTGAAGGATGAATGATGGAATTCTTATTGATGCCTTGAAGGCTAAATATTTATGTAATAATTATTCAATGTACTAAGTATTTAAAAAAAAAACATCCTTAATTTGCTTATTTTTGCCATCCAAAATATAACCAATAAATTATGCCACAAACTGCTGCACTTGGTACCTGGATAAATCAATTTGGGACGTCGGCCGTTAAAATAGGTTATGAATGCCAATAAATTATGCCAAAAACTGCTGCTTAATTTGCTTATTTTTGCCATCCGACTTTCCGGGTACCCCAGGTACCCGGTTATGAACGCCCCAAGTTGTGGTCCCTATATTTTTTTTCCACTAAGTTTCTTTTAATATTTTTTGATGTTTATGGTTCCCACTTTTCTCCATTAAATTTATTATTCAATAAAATAACATATCTACCATCTAGAACATTCTATTTTTCTTAACTCTTGTGAATATTCTTTGTGGGAACTTCTTTGAGGAACGAAGAAAGTAGATTGCCAGATTTAAACATATACTTCAAACCAAACAATCCATACCTTCCCAACGACCTTGAACCCCTCCCCAAAGAAATAATAAGATTTACATCAAAGGGCATTCGATCAAGGGGAAGAAGTGAAATAAATTTCAATTTTGTGATATTAGATGTGTTCAGTTTGAAGCGCTATTTCTCAAAATTTAAATTTTTACATAGCCCAAACTCCATAAAATAAAATCCCTAAATAACATTGCAATTCCTTTGGACATGCATATAGAAATTCCTTCATACCTTAATATCATGAGAACCAAGAGACAGAAGACAACGCATCAACATTCTTAGGAAAACTAGAAAGGTTTGGCTTCCTCAAAACTCGTCTAGAGAAAAGTCTTACGAAAAGGAAATTACAGATGACAAACAACCATATCCATTCACAATCAATAGATGTGCAATTCAAGCCAACCATTTTGATTATAAGTAGTGTTTGAAACTATTTTAAAAAGATAACCCATATGTACAGTAATCTGAATTATGGAAAGAATGGATTTCGTGTGTGTGTCCATGCATACATGCCAACATACAGAAGTACATAGCACATACATGCATGGGTGAATAAGTCAATATTTTTTCAACTTTTAATATAAGGTCGTTGCTAATAGAGTGATAAAATGAAGAAACATGCAAGCATGGTTCCACACAGATATGAGTACCAAGTGGTAGACTGGGCAATCACAGCACAAATTACTAGTATATACAAAAACAATCCGACAAAAAAGATATAAAATTTATTATATAGATATATCAAAAATTATAACGTTTCGATTCAACCCTCAAAAATAAATAATCTATTTAGACAAATTTTCATATCTTGGAACGGGCGAGTAATAAAATCCCTAATAAACCATTCTCGATAAGATTTACCAAACATTCATCCATCCGTTGATCTCCCATTTTATTACGCAAGTTTGTTTTCATAGTATTTATCGCAAAAAACTATATCCAATGTAGTTTTAACAATAGGTGGAACCAAAACAAGCTTCAAAAGCAAAATAAACTAATGAATAAAAAAGCATATTTATTTTGTTTTCATTAATATTTGAGAAAGATCTAATTCGTTTATTTTATCAAAACGATCATCATCATGCATATTAGCAATGTAATTCTTAAGTTAGAGATCAACTTTTATAAGAGCATGATCTGAAAAATCATGTGGATAAAACATACTCAACTTTGCCAACCTAACAAGAACAAAAGGATGAAATGAACCAATAGGGCCAAAACAAGCTATGCTTTAATTATAATTATGATTATGATTGAGCTAATTTACTTTTAGTGAAATAAAACAACATAATGATTAAGGATATATTTAAATTAATATGTAATTAATTAGCTAAAAGATGATCGATTTGCTGTACATGTTAGATGAATCTAAAATCCAAACATGATATATAATGTTTTTAGCAAATATTGTAAAAGTAGACAAATTCAACACTACATACATGTGTTTAGTGTATTTAAAAATGTTTATTTATCTACTCCTATAGATTAAAAACTTTTCGACATATAAGGAGAAATCGAAAATCATTATTTCTAATTTAATCTCATTATTTGTTCAAAAAATCTTTGA
The DNA here is from genome assembly GCA_019425755.1 of Amaranthus cruentus. Classification (NCBI taxonomy): domain Eukaryota; kingdom Viridiplantae; phylum Streptophyta; class Magnoliopsida; order Caryophyllales; family Amaranthaceae; genus Amaranthus; species Amaranthus cruentus. The sequence goes on along the minus strand of CM033460.1, from coordinate 5,178,753 downwards.
CATAAGAAGAAATTTTACATTTAAAAAAGTATATCGGCTTGTATAATCCCATCATCAGTTCATTTATCATGTATGCAAAATTTAGTACTCCCAATAAGTAATAAGTATTAAATAGCAACTTAATCACAAAGCATGTCCTAACTCAATTAGTTGAGCATGCACCATCCATCCTTAAGGTCACATTACTCAAATATTCGATTCCAAGCAAAAGCACACAGAAGAAAAAAAAGTTCAAGTTGTGCCCTCACGTGCAGACGTGTCAAATCATGTGGGACCACCCCTAAGTATCCATGTACACACAAACAAAAACGTATACATCCATTCATAAGCGCAACTACACATGAGAAGGTCACATACTAAAAGTCAAATGAAGAAAGATGTAAAGTACAATTGTAAAACTTTTCAAGCACACACTCTTTCAAAATGTACTTTTCCCAATCTAAGATCAAAATACTGCAACATCATGTGATATAACACAAATGATTTGTGACGTACAAATTATGAGCACACCCACTTACCATGGTGTATGAAGACACAATACATTAGTTTCAGCTCCAAGTGAGATCTTATCACCATTATCCAGTTTATCTGTACATCCTTTCACATTGTCAATTGAACCGCCAAAAACCTTAATTCCAGGAACTAGCGCTTTAATTTTCTCATTTCCACCAGCATGATCCCTAAAACAGGAAGAGTTTTGACATACAAGCATAGAACGTTACAATTACCACATCGAAGTGTCAAAAATAGTAAAATGTCTAAAAGCAAAGCAATTAAATCAATAACCAAATTGAATAAGAAACCAAGAACTAACATTACAATTGCCATATGGATTTTGAATAATTCTTACCAAACAACGCAAAAAGATCATTTGAGTACTTAATAATAATCCTTAATGACATGAAAGCAAGCAAGTGATTGAAGATTGACATCAGTTTTTATAATCAACCTAAAGGGGGGATTTTCGAAGAATTCAAAAACCATAAAGCCATATTTGTAAAAGGATTTGGGAAAGCATAATATATCATCATATAATATACCAAAGAAATAATAACAAGATAGCAACGACTATAACAATACCCATTCAATAACAAGAATGGTAGCAACAACCAAAAGAAATACATGAAGGATTTTCATTAAGAGTAATTATATAAGTATACTCTTGAGAGGTAAGACATGAGGAAGCATAGAAAAGCAGATCTGCTTTTCAAGCCAACTAAAGGAATGCTAGGCTTCCGATCATTCGAACTATTGGCTTAAATCTAGGTCAATAAAGAAAGATCTTTCTAATTAACTCATTACAATATATGAATATTGTCCATTTACAATCCCAACTCCCAAGGGAATTCTTACCAAATCTCACCTAAGGAACTAAGCAATTACTTCTAGTAAGCAAAAATTAACTAGAAATTTTGTGAGTTATCAAAAAGAAGCTAAAAATTTTACATGATCCTTTAAACACCTTTCGAGTCTTTTACATCCATACTGTCGAAATGGATCCGAAAATGATGTAAAGCCTTTAGATTCTTTCCATCAAATATTCAGTATTAAATGAGCAACCAGCATTGGGAATCCTACATTAACCAAGATCTCCCTTAAAATTTCTTAAGATTATGAGGATTCAAAATAACAAATAAGCATTAGATTCTAAGTTTTTAGACTGCCATAAGGGTCTGCAGTGGAAGCCTATGTACAATAACCACTAGCCAACCTATTTCAAATTGCCACGATCTAGAGTTGCATCATAGATCGAGGAATCATCATTACCGACCATGGAGATCCACTATACTTTATAAATCAAGCCTTACATCCTAGTGTTAAGCTTGCTCATAAAGATACTTCTAAACTAAGAAGGTGTTCACTGGCAATCATAAGAACAATATGCTTTTGGGTTGGTAGCTTTATTATAAATCAAGGGTCTCCATCAAATTTTAGGAACGAAGCCTAACATCCTAGTGTCACACTTTCAAATTAAAAATATGAGCTCACCCACAACTAAACTTTCTCCCGTTAAAGAATTTTCTTTAACATCAAGGAAAAACAACTAGTCATGTTACATATGAAGTATCAAGATTCTTTATATAATAACTATGAGCCCAACTAATCCATAATTCATACTTCTTATGGGTTAAGAGCCTAAAAGTCGCCACTACTCCTTGATTTTAAGAAATAAGTCTTTAGGAATTTTAAAACTAATTTGGGGACAACATATTTAAGACCAAGCTAGAAGAGGTTTCCCTCAATCATAATATCCTCCAATCCATATGTAATAGGCAAAATGAACATGTTTCCTCAATGGGTCTTCTACATACTATAAATATCTAGGCATCTAGCTTATCAGAATTCGATTCTTCAACTCATTTTGTCATTAAAGGCTCACAACTCACTATATATTAACTTCTTTAAAATTCAAAAATACCCAATATATCTTAAAGCATAGATTGACTATTACAACCAGAAGCCCAGTGAGAATATGTACTTTATTTACATTGGAAATGCCACTAAAAATATATCTTTTGTCAAAATTAGCTTCAAGATGGGAACTTCTAGAAAACTAAAGAAATTTATGCATAAGAAACTTGATAAAAGGAACATTAATTTTGTAGAAGAGTTTTAAATCATCATTAAAAATAAACTACATAAAAGCTCTTCATGTTTTGGGGTGTATTGAAATCTGGATTGAGAGCCAACTCTTTCAAGTTTTATAAGATATTTTCCATAAAGAAACAGATGAACCTTTTCAACCCAATCATATGTAGCATACTGACTTATAATATATTTTTTTGATAGATTTTGAAGAGTCAACAGCAATCAATCCCTTGACTAAAGACTAGAAGAACAAGGCGCTGAAAGGTTATTCAAGAGAATCATAAGTCATTGTTAAAAATAACCTTGATAAGCACCTAGAAGATGGATGACCTTTATTATATCCAATAACTAATTTAATCGCTTGTAATATATTTAAGATCAAATAGCTTTTTGTACGACTTTTCTAATGACATTTGACTTTTTAGCTAGTTGGTTGGTAAACAACCAAAAACATGTTTCATTCATGTATGGGTGTTCTATGTTTTAAACCAATATGAAAAAGCTATAATGAGCACCTTTTTCCACTGGGTTGGATTGTTCACCAACTTATTATCTTCAACAACCAATATTAAAATTCACCAAACATCTTTATAAACATTTTTCCTATTTAGCTATCTCAAAAACCAACAAAAATAGTCAACACTTTGAGTTGGCCAAACAAGCCTATTAAACTAACCAACAACCATTACTTAATGTCTTATGATGTAACTCGTTGTATGCATCTTCAACTGCTCGAACTAAGTTGTCTATTGATTTTGGCATCTTCTTGTGCATAAGAGATCGAATGCTCCTAAAAAAACCAAGGTCTAATATGTTGCAATCGGGGCTATTGGGTGGTTGTTGGGTCAAGATAAAAGTGAATCCAACTCAGGGAAGCCTGGTGCACAAAGCTCCCAGTAAGCAAGCATCCAAGAACGTGTCCCACCACAGAGGTGTAACCAGGCAAACATTAACCTGCATGTATGCAACAGGCTACTATCAATACAACCTATGACCTTTTCACTCACACACCAACACCAAACCTAAACCGGTGCAGGGTGCGCGAAGGCTTCAAGGACCCAAATTTCAGTAATTTAATACTCGGATCAACCCTAAAACAGGCACGTCTTCTCTTGGATTATACAATTCATAACAGAAAAATTATTCCGACCATACATCAATTCCATATAATTTGTCAACACAATCACAAAAATGGAACTGTAACAACGCGAAAGCAATAAAGTGCAACAAATAAATATTACCAGTGATGATGAGTAGTTAAAACAAGTTTGACATCAGCACCATTTAGTTTAGCAACTTCTAGAACTTTCTCAGGCTCAACAGGATCAACAACAGCTGCTTCCTTCGTCTGTTCATCAATTATCCTATTTTAATTTTTAAAAAACAAAATAGAGAACTTAATAATTAATTTTCAAAGACGAAAAAGATGTAGAGAGGATGAAATCAGCGAAGCCCTAAATATCGAGTAAAATTAGGCGAAATTGAAGCTTACAAATAGGAGTAATTGTCTTCCAAACAAGGAATATGAAGGATTTTCATTGTTTTTGGTTTGTGTCCGAGAAAAAAGTGTTGCGATTGTAGCATACAAAGAATGATGAAATAATAGAAACGTTTTTGACGATTTATTTAAAAGATAAATTCTATGTTTTGGGTTTCCATGTGAGACAATTTTTTTAAAATCACATGAAGTAGCATGTTTGAATTCACTATTTGTAACGGACTGAAAATTTCTAATCTTAATCATTTTCGATTAATTCTTAATTTCTTCAATTTAGTTCCTAATTGTGATTATTGAACTCATCTAACTTTACTAAATTCCTAAATCCTATTTCAACTAATTATCATTTCCGAATTAATTTAAAATTTTTATTTTATTAGACTCTAAATTGATTTAATATCCGACTTAATTTTGGAATTCTTTATTTATTATTTTCTTTTACATGCGTGATTTCTTAAATATGAAACTATATTTTTAGTTTCTAAGTATTATTTTTATGAGCCCAAAAATTTTAGATAGTAATTTATATACTACAGAAATTTGAAATCATTTAATTAACCTACGGTTTTCTAAAACTTTACGTTTAAAATTCTTATTTATAAATTAATTTCGGTAATCATTGTTTTAACGACTTTTACGCTAAACTATTTTAATCTAGTATGATCATTAACTTTAATTAATTTTTTTTAAAGCATGTTTAACTCCTAAAATAAATCTTATCATGAAAATAAATAAATAAATAATTCTTAGGTCAAAACCTACCCATATTATTTTATACTTGTATTCTTGTACAAGTAAATTTGATGAATCAAGCAAAATCAACCTCTTCCTTATTCCTATAACCCATGGTTGTATAAAAAAAAATCATGGGCTAAGGTTTTTCTAATTTTTTTTAATCCAATCCCTTACCCATATGTCCCCTAAGTCTTAGTATAAATCTACACTTAGCAAATTGGAGCCAAACACCCCAAGTTAACCCTCCTAACCATGCACTAACAATACCAAGCACCTTACATTTTTTTCTTTTATTCCATCTAATTTCTAATCTCAATTTGCAATGTAAAACATTTATATTCATTTCCTAATTATATTTTTATAGTTGATGAAACTCAAGAAAATGGAGCTTAGAACACTAACTTAAATCATCATCATTTGGTTCATTAATTTGGGTACTCAAAGAATCAAAATTTTAGAGTTGGGTATTTATTTTGGGAGCTTAAAAGTACTAGCATTTGGAGTTTGGAACTTAAAGCTTGGAGTATTCATTGGGAATCTTATTTCATAATCATCTTAGTTAGTACTTAGTACTAATCCATGGTGTTAATATGGTATAGCTTCTTACCCTATTTTTTATGTGGAATTTTACATTATATTTACTTTATAATATACAAAGTATGAAATATATTGAGTATGTTTATGTAGAAAGTTAGTTTAAGAAAACTATGATTAAATCAAATTTAGTGTAGTTATGCTAGGAATATTTTTAGTATGTTAATTAATAATATTTGGACATGTTAGGAAGTTGGGTGAACCATAATTTAATAGTGATATATATTAAGTACTATATAGGTTATACACTAGTGTTACTTTAATTATGTTGAAATGTTATTATACTAAGAATGATTATGGTATGCTTCAAAAAAATAATAATAAAAATAAAAATATAATTATGGTAATATTATAGGTAATATTTTTATGTAAGCCGTTAAATTAGTTTATAAAGTTGTGTGTTATTTCATGAATAAATATTTTTATGGTTATGCTAAGGATGTCGTCATTATACTTTATTTTTTTTATGTTAATGCTTATCCTTATAGTTATATTAAATATTAAGATATCGTGTAAAAGTTTTTATTAACTTAGTTTTTAGATTAGTTAAATAAAATTAGAATTTACTATGATAAATTAATGAAATTAAATTGTTTTAAGTGAAGAAGGCCAACAAATACTCATAGTCATAGGCCATTCGATCACTATCACATAAAAAAAAGTGTTATTTACGAATTTAAATTATTACAAGCTATTTTTATGATAATAATAAAAATAACAAGTTACAAAAAGGATATCTTTGAAAAAAAAAATTTCAAGTTATTTATATTAAGTGTTTTCTTAAATACATGAGATTTTATACCAAAAAATAACTTTTGGGATATTAAATAGCTAGTTAGTACAAAATACATTTTTAGTTGACTATTTGACTAAGATTTATTTGAAATGATGTAGAAGTATTTTTTTTATATATAAATTTGCCCCTTTTAAAATTTGTGTGAATATATAAGTTTTACTTTTTTTATTATTAGAAGTATTTTTTTTCTTGTGAGCTTATAAAGTGTTAGTTGTTTTTTTTTTACAAGAAACATTAATTTCGTAAAATGATAATTTGTATTTATTTAATAAATATAATATTGATTTTTGTGAACTTAATAAGTCTTACTTATGTTTCAACATGGAATATTGATTTTTGGTGAATTCTTTGAATTTTGAAAACTTATGCATAGAATATAGTTTGACTCGATTTATAATTAAATTATTTATTTTTGTTAAAGAATTAAAATATTGATTTGTTTTAAAGTTAAGAATGTTGATTATTGAAACTTATTTCAAGAAAAATAAAAATTAGTAGCTACTTGTGAAAATGTTAATCTAAAGACTAATTATAGAATATTAAGTTAGTAGTGCAAATTTATTTAACAAAGGAATGAGTAAAACTTTAATTGTGAACTTAGAAGGGCATATAGGTAGAATATTATTAAATAAGGAAGTTAACATCTAAGTTGGTCAAAGTCAAAGTCAACTTGTAGTAGTAAAAATGTGATGTGCTTGTGTGAATTATCTGTGTATTGATTGAATGACCCTGATAGTAAGGAAATGTCGAACCATGGACCGGCATGTAAAATCTCGGCGCCCGTGTTGGCCGGCACGTAAAATGCGGTGTTAGACAGGGGGTTAGCTACCTATCCTGTAGAAGCTCGAGCATAAACATTGGCGGGGTGACGACCCCCTCCACAGTTAGATATAGGGCTTTGGCCCTAATCTAGCTAGACCCTTACATATATCAGGTGTCATATTGTTGTGCTTGTTGATCAGTGATAAACTTGATTACTATTGATGCTATGAGGCATGGTACGATTATGAGTATTAACCAACTGAACTTGCTTAAGTATTAAGATTACCGAATTGTATAAGTGGCAGTAACGTACTTCTGCCAAAGTTGAGAATGGTATCTTAATGACTTAAAAGTATAGAACCGTAAAAGAACATGGTAAAAGTATACAGTGGTGTCAATTAATGATAAGTTCGTACTCTAATTATTATTTAGTAAATGTAGTGTATTATTCCATATTTTGAGCTGGATAGGGAGTTATGCTCGGCGTTAAACGCTGACCGGTTCAACCGGCTGTCATCCGTGTTATGGATGGCAGTATTTTGCAGGAATTAATTCAGGTTCCGATCCAGGTCGCAGCTACAATTTATTTATGCTATCGAGGACTTAGCTGTAAATTTTTTTATGTATATTTTATATTTGATGATTTTGACGTATTTAATATTAATGATGTGTATTTTTTTGAAACGAACGATATGTATTTTTACTTTCCTACTTTTATGTAATATTTATCATTTCTAATAAACATTTTTATTAAATTTAAAGGTTTTTAGCAAATCGGCATTTTCACTTCCGTATTATTTTGCAAAATTAAATTTTCATTAATATTAATTACCTATCGAATTTATCGGCCCTGTTACACTATTCTTCCCTCTTTTTATTTTATCGTCACTTCTATTTTAATAAATACAAAAATTTGCGTAAAACCGTCCTATTCTAAGACTAAAATTGGGCCGGCTTATTGTAGGCGCGTGTGCTACGTGCCCTCCAGAATCCATCTTTTTGTTTTTTTTCATTTTTTGGGCATTTTTTAATTTGGACCTTAAAAGTATCAATTTTGACCATAAAAGTATCAATTTCAACGTAAAATAGTACTTAAACATATCAATTAAAGTAAAAATTTCAATTTGAACCTATAAGTTATCAATTGTGGCGTTAAACTTATCAATTTCTACCTAAATTGAAGTTGATATCTTTAAGGTCAAAATTGATACCTTTAAGAGTAAAAATGAAAAATACTTAGAAAATGAAAAAGAAGAGAGAAGGCAGATTGGGCTGGAATATTAGGCAGTCTTATTCTAAGACGGTCTCTTCCAAAACCGCATGTTTAATGAATTGATGAAAATGCCCCTGGACTTAAAAAATTTACTTCAATCTCACTCAATAACTTTTTTATCACTCTAAACACACTAAATCAAAACTGAAAATTTCTCGAGCTAAAGTTTAGGAATTCAAGTCACGAACAACAACTCGAGGTAATTTTATAATCGAATCTCATTCCAAAATTCAAATAAAACTAAATTAAAACAAAATATTCGAAGTAGGCAGCTGCGCGCGACCCAACGGGGAGGAGTCGTACAAAACACGCGACTGGACCCCGGTTCAGTCACGTTTGTTCAAACCACATAATTATGCTATGTGGCCATATAAAGACAGTGTTGAAGAGGAGTCCTACCTTTCATCTCCTCTCTCCTTATTGATTGTCTTACATTATAAATTTGATTCATACTAGCAAAAAAACTAGGAAAATTCTGTCTAATTGAGGTCATTATAAACGTTGGTTGCATGCCAGTTGCACTAAGCTCTCGTATGTGCTGTCTAATATCTACAGTCATCCTATTTGCCCCTATTTGACCTTATTTGACCATCTCTGTACACTAAGAACGAGTGGTTATGTCTTTCTTTTTCACCAAGACACACCCTCACCGTCCAAGGTCTTTCCCCTGGTTTACGACTACTTCCTACAATCATAAATTTACTGCCACAAGCTCTACTTTTAGAACCAGGCCGGGAAACATTAACTAAGTTATGCAAATCACCCCTAATATTACCATAGCGGTGACATCTTAAGTACAAACTAACTCTAGAATGCCCTTTCTTTTGTTTATACAACCGGTCTTGGCCGTGACCGTCTCATTCTGAGACGGCCCAGCCCAACATCAGCAACAATTAAAAAAAGGAAAATGAAATCAGAAAATATATAAACTTCCCCATTTAAACTCAGACCAAATTAGGAAAACTTCCATATTCAAAACTTCCATTTCAAAACCGCCAACCACGCCTGAAAAAAAGGTAAGAATAATCTGCAAATTTCTCTCAATCTTCTTCAAAATTCCTGCAATTCATTCATTCGGTTCAAGAAATTACTCAAAAATGTCTGCAATGGAAGATTTAATGAGCGAAGTTGACATGAAAATGACGTTACAAGCATTGAGAACAGAGCACGAAGAAATTGAAGGTGAATTTGACGAAAACGTATGTTTTAGTTAGATTAATGATGAACGATTTATATATGTAATTCATAATCTTTACATTTCAAATTTGACGCTTGATGAAGATCAAATGATGGTGGTGTATGATGAAGACGAAGAAGATGATGAATATGCTAACATACATAACACAGGTAGGGGTGTGCAAAATGAGACCGGACCGGAACCGGGTGAGACCGGACCAGTTGCATCCGGTCCGGTCTCCGGGTCTTACATTTTTGACATTCCGGGTTTTCGGTCCGGTCCAGTCTAAACCCGAAAAAATTCGGGTTGGACCGGATGGGACCGGATGCACATAAAAATTGATTTTGAAAGTGAATAATATTTACGATTATTATGTATATACTTATTTAAAGGGCTTTAAATATTTTATTTTCAACCCAAAATAATTTTTTGATTCAAATATTTTAATTTTATAATAATTAATTTGCTAAATTATTTTTAAATCTTTTATTTTTAAATTTATTTTTGGTATAAAAAATTAAAACCGGTCTAACCGGTCCAAACCCGGACCGGACCGGATGGAATCCGGGTTCTCCGGTCTTAGCATATTCAAGATTTCGGTTCCGATCCGGTTTGGACCGGTGAACACTCCTAAACACAGGTATGATCAATTGTGCCATTGAAATGTCCAGTTTATCGTTTAAAATACTCAGTCCTTCAAATGCGCAAGATCTTTGATCTATAAATGCATATTTTGTACGTTGAAGTTTTATTTAGGTTATAATTATGCTTTTATTTGTTCAATTATGTTGTTTATTTGCTCAGTTGTTCATTGATGATTATATATATGTATATTGAATTACATTAGTATACCTCATCAATGCATAGAATATGAATTGAATTACAACACTAAAGTATTGAGATTAAAACTTTCTGTTTCATGTTTAAATTGTTCAGTTCTCCAATACGCAATATTTAAAGCATAATTCATGTTGTCATTTTGTTCTACAAACGCATACTTTGCACACTGAAGTTTTAATTAGCTTTTAAATTATGCTTTTAATATGTTCAATTATGTTTTTATTTTGTTCAATTATGCTTTTAATATTTAGAATATGAATTGAATTACATTAATATACTTCATACAAGAATAATGAATTATGACATTATATCAGTCAGTTTCATGACTAAATACATCAATTTTCCATTTGCGGAAACATTTTAAGCACAATTCATGTTGTTATTCGTTTTTCTCAAATGCACATTGAATTACACAGCACAATAAAAGAATTTTTCCTTTAAAGAATTCAATTGTATCAATAAATTTGTAAGTTTCAGACAAAACAAATGCAATACAATGTGTGCAATCCGAACCTTTAGCTGCAAGGGCTGACTTTGACATAAAGGGTTCATTGGAGGGAATGAGAGCAGGAAGCTGGGAAGAACTTGAACTGTTGTATCATGATCATTCTAGAGCAACGGGGTTTAGTGTTCCCAAATCCACCATGAGGAAAATACATGGTGTTGTACACGAGAGATACTTTGTTTGTTCTAAACAAGAGACAACGGAGAAAAAAACAAAGGAAACTGCACAACAAAGTAGCAAGAGGAAATTAGTTCCAACCAAACGATGTGGTTGTGATGCACACATAAGGATTATACTAGATGTATGTAGTGGAGAGATCTATGTAAAACAACATGTTGTGTCACATAACCATACTTTAGCAAGAGTGGAATGGCAGTACTTGCAACGATCGGAGAGGACAACAAATTTGAAGGAAACAATGGAAACCATTGAAGGTTTTGAGGATGCACAAGTAAGGCCTACAACAGCGTATAGATATTTGGCAAAGCATGCTGGAGGGACCGCATGTGTAAGGCATACTTTACGAGAGCATCTCAACTACGTAAACAGAATGAGAATGAAAGAAATTAAGGGTGGGGATGTTCAAACTGTGATCAACCAACTGATTATGTTGGCACAAAGAGACAATGGTTTCTTTTGGAATATAAAACTTGATGAAAATGCAAAGCTTGTGGCACTGTTTTGGTGCGACTTTTTGATGAAGGAAGACAACTTGATTTGTGCACCAATAGTTGTCATCTTTGATACAACATATTGTACAAACAAATACAACTTGATTTGTGCACCAATAGTTGGAATAAATAATCATTGGAACACAACAATGTTTGGTTGTGCATTCATAGCAGATGAGAAAGTGGAATCATTTGTTTGGGTTCTAGAGCAACTCAAAGAAGTAATGGAAGGAAAAAATCTAGTATCAATCTTCACATACCAAGATGTAGCCATTACAAGAGCGGTAGAGCAGGTATTTGTAAAAGTATTATATTAATCAATTTAACTGTTATAAGTTTCAGTTTTCCTTTTAAACCTTACATTTACTAAATCTGTTGTTAGGTCTATCCATCTTCAAGGCATAGGCTATGTTTATGGCATATACTCAAAAATGCAGTTTCACATTATGGGATATTGAAGTCAGACGCAAACTTCAAAGATGCATTTAACAGATGCTTAATGGGTTGTAGCAATAAAGTTGAATTCCAGGAATGTTGGGAAAAAATGGTAGATACGTTCAATCTCAAAAGAGAATAAAGCTTACTACAAATAGTTTGACCGATTGTACAATATAAGAGACAAATGGTGCACTGCATTAAGCAAAGACTTCTTTTCAGCCGGAATATTGTCTTCGCAATGAAGTGAATCCACAAATAACGCTATTGGCTTCGAAGTAACGAAAAGTACAAGCTTGTATCAATTCTTCAAGATATTCCAAAAAACTATAGAGAGATGGAGGGAAAGGGAGATTGCTTTAGAGTTCTACTGCACAACAACAACCCCAACGTCTGCATTTCGACTTACGGGTTTATTACGACATGCATCCGATGTGTACACAGCAACATTATTTAGAGACTTTGAACAGGAGTTCAAGATGACAATATCATCTTCAATTGAACAGGTTGTCGACATGGGGGAAAAAATATACAGGTATGTTTTTATACTATTCAGTTTCATTGTTAAGTTATTGAATTCACGTTTGATGCTATTCAGTTTTATGATTAACTTGTCTATCATGTATCAGTTTCAATGTTAATAGCCTCAATTTGAATCTTAACAGGGTCTGGTTTGAAGGCTATAATGATGTCAACATGCATGAAGTTCAATACACCAAACACAATGACACTATACATGTTGACTGTACTTGTAAGAACTTTGAATCAAAGGGATGGTTATGTTGCCATTGTTTACGAGTTCTACACCTGCATTCTGTGCAACAAATACCATTCATGTATATTCTACCAAGATGGACAAAGAATGCAAAGAAGGATATATGGGATATGCTTTATGGTAATCAATGCCCACCTACAGCCTTGGAACCCCCCAGAATTTCTACACTTACATGGAGACAAAACATAGGATGTAAGTTTTGCAAACTTGTCTTAAAGTCACAAAGCAAAGAAGAAACAAGAAAGGTAGTGGAAGCACTATACAATGCAACAATTGATGAAGTTAGTAAGATAATTGAAAAGGATAGTGATGAAATTGACGTTGCGGCAGAAACTTCACCAGCATCAGCAGCCTTACATTTAACACAAGTAAGAGATCCAGAAAGAACGGTCACAAAGGGGAGAAAGAAAAGATTGAAGGGACATTTTGAAACATCTCAGAAGAAAGGATCTAATAGTTCAGCTCAAAAGGACCCTCCAACAAAAACAAGAAACAAACATATAATTTGATTGCATATCATTCTTTGTTAAACATATACAACTTGTACAACAAATTTTTGCATCAATTACATACATCAAATAATTTGTACATCAAATGATTTCTATAACTACATATACAATATGAATGGATAGTTAACATTACAGCCTATAAAATTGAGTATTTGAACATATCAACTGATTATGTTAAGAAGAGAATTGAGTATTTTAACATATCAACTGATTATGTTAAGAGGAGAATTGATATTTTAACATATCAACTGATTATGTTAAGAGGAGAATTGAGTATTTTATCATATCAACTGATTACTTTAAGGGAGAAACTGAGTATTTTATCATATCAACTGATCATGTTAAAAGGAGAATTGAACAACTGATTATGTTAAGAGGAGAATTGAGTATTTTAACATATCAACTGATTACTTTAAGAGGGAAATTGAGTATTTTAACATATCAACTGATTACTTTAAGAAGGAAATTGAGTATTTTAACATATCAATTGATTACTTTAAGAGGGCAATTGAGTATTTTAACATATCATTTTAGTAAGTTAGCATTACAACATTACAGTTGGTTAAAACATAATCAATGTTCTACTAACATAATCATTTTAGTAAGTTAGCCTTCATATATTAACATGAATGTTTACCTAAAGCATTTAGACATACATGTTCTACTAACAAACTAAGATATTGTAGATATAATTGTTCAACATTCCTTCAAACAAAAATAAAAATTGTTTACTATTTCTTCTTTGTGATCTTCTTCACTGGAACCAGCTTGTTCCTGCTTGTTCTTTTTGTTCCCTCCTCTGCATCCAACTTCTTTTTGTTCTCATGCAAACGCTTTAAGTCTTCCTCCTACTTCTCTTTTGCATAGCCCTCTCTCAATTGTCTTTCGGCAATAATCAGTGGCACATTAACTTCTTTCTCTTTGTTGAACTTCTCAACATTCTTCAAAAGTTCATCCCTATTCTTATTCACATTAGACATGACCAATCTACTACATATCAACCCCCTGTACCTTATCCTGTCCTCGTACGATGAAAGAGGGCCAAAATTGTCATCGCCCATAGATTGTTCCATAAAGAAAGCAGCATACACACCACAGTCGTTTGCTTCATTAACAGTCCATGGCATTTTTACAATTCTCAGCTTGTAATTTAGCACTTAATCAGCACAGGAGTGCTCAAACGCATCCAGAAAATCAGAGAAACAACCCACAATAAGCTTGTGCAGGGTTGCTGGATCCTTATAGTCCTTTCTTCTCTTTATGTTGTCCAAATAATGAACAACTTTGCCCCTTGTATCAATCACAAACACCACATCGTGTTCTTGTTTTTCCAAAGTCATGGAAAATGAAAAACTAGAAAAAAATGCAATTACCACATTAGATTCTGTTTCATCAAACTGACATGTATAATACCATTATTGATACATATACTATAAAAACTGAAAACACAAACACCCCATAAATTATAATGTAAAGTGCCTCAATAATCATTTTAAGTCTGCAAATTCATCAAACCAACGAATACTAAAATCAAAATATACTCCTTGTATCAGAATAAACATACCATGTTTTTGTTCTTGATTTCAGAGTTTGCGTTAATCAAACTCACATGCTGCTCCCAAGCATCAACAACCTCCACTTTTCAATCGTTCACCTTTTCGACATCAGTCTCATTCATTATCATCCCCAAAGGACGCTATCAAAATAAAAACAAAAAAATCTTAAAATCTCTTATATACCTTTTATATTTACTTAAAATACACACAATTAAAAAGGTCTTAAAAAGAGGTTTGAACCACTTACACAATATTGTGTTGAGAATAAAAAAGCTCTCAAACCTTTATTTGGCAAGGCTAGGTCCTGATTCCTCTCAATCATACTTAGGTAGACTGCCCAACAATCAAGAATTACGGTCTCAATTTTTCCAAGGTTCTTCAAAGATTGAGCTTTGCCACGTGGCACAGCATAAAATTCACCGGAAGCAAAAATATCCTTACTGAAAATGAAAGAACACAAAATCGACATAGTATCAAAAACGCAAAACAGCATGAAAAAATTCACCGTAATATAAAAAAAGGTATGGTTCATAGAACTCACAACTTGTCCATTGTTTTTTCTAACATACAATAGTCAATGACCTCCTTCTCCAACACACAAAGATCTTTAAACAATTCCCTATTCATAATCATAAACTGGGACACATACGGGACATCAACACCGCGTGCCCCCAGCTCGATCGAACAACACTCCTTTAAAGCCGATGGAACAATTCTTTCATCAGGACTTCCTTGGTTTTGGACAGGGGTACACTGTCCAGCAGCAGCAGCATACTCACCTCTTGCGTTTTTTGAACCATGTGTTTTTTGAATTATATCTTCTACCAATGCATCTACGGAAGACAACCATTCATTGTCTTGAAATATTTGTTGAGTGACCGACACAACCCCCTCATCTTCAACACTCTTCTTAGAAGCCTCACACAGCCTATCCATGTATGTGTGAACAACTACATCGATATCTCTTTTAAGCAGCAAACATGCCTCTTGAACAGACTATTAAAATGGCACAAATAATTACTATGTTAAATGCAAGAATTAACGCATTAAAACATACAATTTATGAAAATTAACGCTTTTAAAGTCAATCAAACACTATAAATCGTTGACCTAATACCATCACTTATCATTTTATAACCCACAGTTAACAACTTAACACATACAGTTGTGAGAATGTAAAAATTCAATATATCCAATTAATTTCAATTTTGATTATAAAACTAGCAGTTATATGTTTAAAATGATAAGTTGCAAAATGAGGAAAAACATATAGATAACTTTATAAAACTAAATAGACTCACATCTTTGGCAATGGCTTTGATTTCGTCGTCCTTCTTAACGCCATCCGGAATCGTGAGCTTCAAAAACTTGTTCACCTCATCCTCCAAAACAGCCTCATTGGCATCCACATACATTTCTTTACAAACTCCAACAACACCAACATTATTTGCCTCGCAAATCGGAAAACCATCAACCGTAATGCGACCATTCCCGAAACCTCCCTCTCGCTCCTCATAGAACCTGACCTTCAACATTTGATCGGTAATGTTCTGAATCAACGACAGCGTCTTTGGGTACTTCTGACCCTTGAAAACCACCCGATAACAGTATGCAGCAAGCAGAATAATGGCGCAACCATTCACAGTGGAATGGGTTGAACCGGGCTTTAAAATGCGCGCTATCGAAGAAGCTAGAACAGATAGGGTGTAATGACACCAATCAAACGTCTCAATCGCACTTACAACCTCCACTACCAGAAGAAGATTATACCTAATCTTATGCTCCGGTAGTGGTGCCAGGATTGCCGAACCAGCATACAGAACAAATAGTTGTTTAAAAACATCACCACCCTCTGGATAGTCTTTAAACTTATCCAATATCATGTGGGTCTTCAGCTCCTTGTCATCCGCAGCGCCGAGAAAATGCCTGCACTTGGCAACAAGATTGTTTTTGTTGAACGATGTTTGGATTAAATTCCTTTGATTAATGGGCAACCCAAGGATGTCATGAACATCAGCGGGAGTCAGATAATACTCCCTCTCAGACTTACTGTTTTTGATCCATTGCACCCAACCATATGGATCAAAGTTAGAAACTAAGTACGCTAAAATCCCGGGTGGTTATTTTGTAATCTTAATGTCTAGCATCCCCCCAAACCCTACTTCTTTTATGGAATCAATTTGAGCTTGGGTTAGACCAACTTTATGCCCATCCAACTCCAAAAAGGACCAAATTTTACAGTTGGTCTTGATTTCCTTTTCAACCCTGACCATACAAAAAGTCCACATATTATAATTTTAAGTTTATAAATTTTCATCTAATAAGTATCAGTTTTAAGATTATAACCATCCACATTTTATAATGTTTAGTTATACATGCATTATTAATAACAAAACAAAAACACCAAATTACATAATAGCATACAGTTTCAAACTTATCACTGCAAATTCTTACCATACATGCATCAATTATTCGCTTATCTTGTTTACATCAACTTATAGAAAAGACAAAATGAAGTACATAACAAACATAAAAACTATGCTTATCACTCTCAATTATCAACAAACATGTATCAATCATTCACTTAACTCAACAAACAAGCATCAACCATGCATCAATTATAAGAAAATAAATGACCTAAG
The DNA here is from genome assembly GCA_019425755.1 of Amaranthus cruentus. NCBI lineage: Eukaryota > Viridiplantae > Streptophyta > Magnoliopsida > Caryophyllales > Amaranthaceae > Amaranthus > Amaranthus cruentus. Next base: position 5,161,396 of record CM033460.1, on the reverse strand, counting down.
TTACAGATCTAAAACATAAATATTACATATTAACCCTAACAATTATGGAGAGATAACTTACGGTCCCTCTGGGGTAGATATTACTGCGACCTGTTCCTTTGATCTGTTCCTGGACTGTTTCTCCTTGACAACAACAGCATTCTTAGATGAATTTGTGTTCTTCCTTTTGCTTTTATCATTAGGTTTTTTTGAGACTCCTTTTCCCTTCGAAAGGACAGGAAATGGAAACTCTTCTTCTTTATTCTTACCTCTAGGCTTCACCATTGTTTATGTATAAAACAAAAGATACTAGAAGCAACATGAAAACAGAAGGAAGAGAAAATCTCAACAAATTTATAAAATCAAAACTGAAAAAATAAAACGATGAAATGATGAAGAACAAGTTACACAAAAACTGGAAATGATGAAGAACAACATCAAAAACGCATAAAAATATATACGATCAAATCAAAATAAACATGCATTATCAAAAAAAAAATAACAAAGAAGAGGACGTTACCAGTGGAACAATGGAGGAGTGAACTGGTGCGGCTGATTGGAAGAAGACAATCAAGAAGAAGACAATGGAGCAAGAACGAAAATGGAGCAAGGAAAAAGAAAATGGAAAACTTGTGAATTTGACTGATTTGAAATAAACTGAAATGGAAGTTACAGAGTTTCCAAACAAAAAAGAAAAAATATGGAAACTTGGACGGAAAGGCACGCGCGTGTACCACACGCGCCTAACATTGGGCCGGCCCAACTTCCGTCTTAGACTAGGACGGTCTCGTCCAAGTTTTTGTGTTGTTTATATGAAGCACGTGTAAATTGAAACTCAGCAAATGTAAAACAATTTTTTAATAATTAAAAAAATAAAAATATTAATTAAATAATAATTTAGTTTAATAATTCAAATTTACATAAATTAACAATGATTAAATAAATAATTAAGGTAAATAAAATACATATGTAAAATAGAATAAAATTATTCACTACAACATATATTAAATAATAAAAACATAAAAAATAATAACAATACATAAATCTTCTATAACTATTACTAAAACATAACACTTATTGATGTCATCACTAATCAAAATTGCTTACGTGTCGTTCTCTCAATAACAAATTTCCTCCAAAACTTAAAGATGATGTCATTATTATAATGAGTACTATTAATATCTTTGACTTTGCTAATTTTTAAGTATGACTAGCTAATTCGAATTGGTTGATTTTTTTACTTTTTATGTCACATCATTTAATGTATTAGAAAGTCATAGAAGTATATTTTATTTTACTTTTTTCAAGTTTTTATTAAATTTTTGTAATTTTTTTCATTGTAAAGGATATTTTAAGATGGTAAAAACATAAAGCCGTAAATTTTTTATTTTTTTGTTTATACAAATATGTTCTAAATTTTAATAAACTCGTGCATCGCACGGGCATTATCTAGTATTAAATAAAACAAAATAATTTAGTACAACATATATTAAATAATAATAATTTAAACCTAATTTAAATAAATAAGAGGAATTAAAGTTTAAAAAAACAAGGAAGAAGAGTCGCGCGCGATTGGATCTTGGTTGGGTCGCGTGAAACGCGCGACTGGGCCTTGGTTAGGTCGCGTGAAACATGCAACCAAACCAAGGCCCAGTCACGCGTTTCACGCGATGCAACCAAGGTCCAGTCGCATGTTTCACGCGACCCAAACAAGGCCTAGTCGCGCGCGATTTGCTGTTTTTCATTTTTTTTCCGAAAAATTTCGAATCGATTAATTACTTACCGACTCGTATTCATGCTCATTTTGGTTCGCCATTGTGATTCGATTTCAAGCTTTAGCTTGTTTTAGTTTAGAGTGTTTTTAGAGAGTTTTTAGAGAGATGTTAGAGTTTTGGAGTACGAAAATTATGCTGGGGCAATCTTAAAAATTCATTATATAAGGGGTGGTGATAAAATGAAAAAGGTGGCGAACTTTAGTAATACCCAAAAAAATTTGTGACCCTTTTCAAAAAGAAATATTTGTATTGAAATATAATATGAGAGGTAATTATATAGATTTATCTTAATGTGAATGTATTCAATGTAATTGTAACTAGAACTTGCCTATAGATATGGAAGTTCGCCAAGGTAGAAATCACACCAATGAGTAAAATCTTTCTACCTTTTAATTTTTACTCATTCTACTTCCTCCTTATTTCTCTAAGTTTTAACACGTTATCAACACCAATCTTACCCTTAATAATCAATAAGATATAAACTAATTTGAAAATGGATTCAAATATTATTGCCTCCTAGATAGTGGAACAACTCACACTCTCTTAAAGCACAAAGGATAATTTTCTGAGTTGAAAATGATGCAAGCATATGTCACCACAATCTCTAGAACTACCAAATTAATAGAAGGATATGGAAAAACTCATATAATACTTCCAAAAGGGACAAAAAATCTAATAATTGTAATGCTTTATATTCGAGTAAATCTCAAATAAGTTTCAAAGATATACGCTAAAATAATTATCATTTAGAAACCATGACTGGAAAATGAATATTTATGCATCATATCTGAAAAATGGGGCAAGAAAAGCATTTATAAAAAATTGCCAGCATACTTATCAGGGTATGTCGTATTGATATAAAACAGGTTGAAATAAACATGGTGTCAGTTAGATAATAAAGAAATGATGAATTCATGGCATGACCGATTAGTCATCCTGGTATGTGAATGATGCAAAAAATTATTGAAAATTAAATTGGGTATACAATGAAGAAAATGAGAATTCCCCAACCATTGAATTATAATGTTCTCCATGCTCACAAGGAAACTTGATAATTAGACCATCTTTAAATAAAATTGCTACTAGAACTCCTAAGTTTCTAAAAAGAATCATAGAGATATTTGTGGGCCAATTAATCCCGCTTCTGGACTATTTAGATTTTATATGGCGTTGATTGATACCTCAACACGATGATCACATGTAAGTCTCCTACAAACTAGAAATGTGGCATTTGTGAAATTACTTGCTCAAATCATTCGATTAAGAAATCAATTTCCAGATTATACAATTAAGTGAATAAGGCTGGAGAATGATGGAAAATTTACATCTCAAACTTTTAATGATTATTGTACGTCAATTAGAATTGACGTAGAACATCTAGTGGCTCATGTTCATACTCAGAATGGTTTGGTTGAATCATTGATTAATAGCAAGATCATTATTAATGCGGTCGAAATTTCCATCATTTGCGTGGGGCCATGCAATAATACATGCATCATCATTGATAAGGTTGAGACCATGTGTTTATCATAAATATTCACCACGATAATTAGTGCATTGGTAAAGAACCAAATATATCACACTTGAAAATATTTGGATGTGCAATATATGCTCCTATTGCACCACTCCAACGTACAAAAATGGGTCCACAAAGAAGGATGGGAGTTTATGTTGGATTTGTATGCCCCTCAATTATTAAATATTTAGATACAATGATTAGTGATTTATTTAATGATAGATTTGCATAGTTTCATTTTAATGAGACAATATTCTATCCTTAGGGGGGTGGACCCAAATAAGAAGGAAGGCCACTTAGTTCAAAGGATTTAAAACAAATTAGAAAATCTAAAAGTGTTAAGATTATGGGTGACTTATGTTCACCAAGTAATAAAGATGATGATTAAAGGTAATTAATCATTTTAATCAGTGATGGGTTAGAAGAGGACATATCACATGTTTGTGATTTGTTTTTTATGGAAATTATTAGTACAAGATTCTATGGGTAGTAAATATTTACATGTGAAGCATTAGAGTGCATAGAATCAGTCCAACATCAAGGTGTAAGAGGTCTTGAAGACCATAGGCATACATGAGAAGGGAAAGGCAGCAGCTCGAGCAAGTAATCAAGCACATTGCCCCTCTTTTCTCGTTTCTGGTGTTGCTGAACAGTGCGTCATTGCAGCCCTTTAGTTGACCCCTTATTTCCTTATATATGCACACATATACTCAATGTAAAAGGTGCACAAAAGCCTCACATCTAAGAGCCACCTTACTTGCTCAAGTATACTCCCATTTTAGCTCCTCTCTTCCCCACACTAATACTTCTTGTAATTCCATAAATTTTGTATTTTTTTCCTTTAAATATAATAATATAAATCCTAGGCTAGATGGTGGATGTAGCCCAAGATTGTTGAACCACCTTAAATACTTATCTTGATTATTACTTTATTATTTCGGTTCATCATACACTTGCATTATTTGGTTCTAAACTTTGACACAATATAAACTCTAAATTTAAACCTTAGTTAGTGATCCTTGAGTGAGGTTAATACCTCTTCTTTCAATTGGTATCAGAGCCAAGGGTTATTTGAGGTTACTCGAGGTGTTAGTGGTGGTCATTTTAAGCCTAAGATGTAAACCATGAAGTTACACATTGAGAAGTTCGATAGGAACACAAATTTCAATTTATGGCAAATAAAGATGAAGGAATCTTGATTCAAAATGGTGTACATAAGGCACTTGAAGGTGATGAGAGGAAGCCCATTGGTCTTAGTGAGGCTAAGTTGGAAGAGATGGATACAAAAGCGTTATCCGCCATACAACTATGTCTCTCTAATGAAGTTTTGAGGGAATGAAGGAGGTGACTTTAAAAGGGATTTGGAAGAAGTTCGAATCACTTAACATGGCCAAGAGTGTTACCAACCGATTACTCTTAAAGACTAGATTATATAATCTTCGATTGCAAGAAGGTAAGCCCGTGAAACCCCATCGTGATGGGTCTTACTCTATTGTTTTGGATTTGCAAAACATTTATGTTTCACTTGATGATAAAGACTTGGCCATTCTCTTATTATGTTCACTACCCCTTCTTTTAAGCACTTTAGAGAGACTTTAATGTATTGGAGAGACACATTATGTTTGTCGCCAAGTAGGAACAAAGGAGGTATGACTTGCACTTATTGTAGGAAGAAAGGCCATCTTAAGAGAGATTGTTGGAAGTTAAAATCCAAACAATCGGATGTTTGCAAGTCCAAAGGAACTAGCTCCGCCGAGGCTAGTTTTGTAAAAGAATAATATGATATTGGTGCTCTTGTTGTGACTAGTGAGTACAAGGATAATGATTCTTTGGTTTTGGATTTGGGATGTTCAAGCCATATGACCTCTAACTCTGTTTCTTATCATCTTATAAAAAGGTTGATGGAAGAAAAGTCACTATGGGCAAGGAGGCTAGTTGTTTGATAGTTGGTATTGGTGATGTTTGAATCATTAAATTTGATGGTGTTGTGAGAACATTAACCGGAGTCCTTCATGTTCCAAGCATGAATAGGCACTTAATTTCCCTTGGTACTTTTGATAAAGAAGATTTTGTGTGCATTGGTGAAGGTGGAGTTATGAAGGTTTAAAAGGACTATAAGTTGTTCTTGAAAGGGTCCATAAGTTGTGTATTGGTGAAAGGTTCATGTTCCACAAATACGACTTATGGATGTTGTGACTACATATTTATATGGGTAACTTGATACATACATTTATATGAAAGTTCCGAAGGACTGAAATTACCAAAAACCATAAATGAAGAGAAATGTTTTCCATAAAGCTGAAAAGGTCACTTTATGGGCTAAAACAGTCTAGAAGAATATTGTACAATCGTCTTAGTGAATATCTATTGAAAGAAGAATTTAAATATTGATAAATTAGTCCTTGCATATTCATCAAATGGACTCAATCAAGATTTTTTATAATTGTAGTTTATGTTGATGATTTAAACATCTTTGAAACTTCCAAAGAGCTTGAGCAAACTGCATACCTGATGAAAGAATTTGAATCGAAAGATCTTGGGAAAAAAAATTTGTGCCTTGGATTACTCATAAAGCACTTAAAAGGTGTAATCTTTGTGCACCAGTCTAACTATACAGAAAAAGGTTTTAAAAAGATTTATTTTAATTGGACAAAGCTTATCCACTGAGCTTCTTAATGATAGTGCGATCATTAAAAAGCAAAAGATGATTCATTCCGACCTTGTGAAGAAGATGACGAGTTTCATAGCCCTAAAGTACCATACTTAAGCGCAATTGGAGTTCCGATGTATCTAACTAATAATACAAGATTTGATATTGCTTTCGCTGTTAATTTATTATTTAGGTATATCAATTCACCAACAAAGATCTCAGATTATTTTATCGATCAAAACAATATGCTATTCTTGTTGGATACGCAAATGCTGGATACTTTAGATCCACATCAGGCTAAATCACAAAATGGATATGTATTCACATATGGCGGTACCACAATATCTTTGAGATCCACAAAACAGACATTGACCGCTGCATCATCAAAACATGCAGAATTGGTTGTCTTTATGAAACAAGTAAAGAATGCATTTGTTAAGGTAAATAATTGATCATATTCAAGAAGAATGTGGGATAAGCACGATAATATATTCTCCAACTATAATTTATGAAGATAATACCAGTTATATTGAACAAGTTAGTGAAAGCTTCATAAAAGGAGATAGAACTAACACCTAACACAAAAAATTTTCATCGCACATGACCTCTAGAAAGATAAATAGTAAAATTCAATCAAGCGAAAAACTTGCAGATTTGTTCACAAATTCCCTTCCATCAAAGATATTCAGACGACTTGTACATAAAATTAGAATGTGTCATCTATGAGATATGTTGAACTCAGGGGAAGAATCATACTCACTGCTTTCTTTTTCCTTTCGTTATAGGCTTTTATCCCATTAGGTTTTTCCTGACAAGGTTTTTAATGAGGCAGTATTAAATAGATATATTGTAATAATATATTACTCTTTTTCATAATTAAAATGCATTTAAGGGGGATAGTTGAAATATAATGTGAAAGGTGATTAATGGATTTACCCTAATATGAATGCATTCGATGTAATTGTAGGTAGAACTTGCCTATAAATATGGAAGTTCACCAAGGTGGAAATCAAACCAATGAGTAAAATCTTTCTATCTTCACTCATTCTACTTCTTGCTTATCTCTCTAAGTTCTAACAATTTGACATTTGTTAATTAAGAATCTAGGTCAAGAGATTAACTTTTACCTCTTAATTGCTAAAGTTTTGTTAAAATTTTCCACTAAATTCTCACGTTCAAATTTAAAAAAGAATTTTCTAATTCTTATCCAAATTAATCAAACTAAACTTAATTTCGCCCTAATTTTGCAAATTAAGGATGCCAAAGTTTTACCCAAAAATTTAAATCTTTGATTTCGAAGAATTTCACCCTAAAAATTGACATTAATAATCCAACCTTTTGTTCATCCGATGTGAATAATCTAACCTTTTGATTATTTTTTAATAATCCAATGTTTGCCCTTAGTTCGCTGTCAATAATCCAACCTTTATTTTAGTTTGCTAGCAGCATACCCTATTATTACCTATTATTAGTAATAGGGTATGTTGAGGGCAAATTTTTTACAAAGGTTGGATTATTAGAAAATAATCCAAAGGTGGGATTATTCATAGCGGATGAGTGAAAGGTTGGATTATTAATGTCAATTTTTCCTAAATAATTTTGAAGGTTTTTCAAGAATTCGAGTTCATGTTTGTATTTTGGGTCAATTAATAGCAAAACATTGGGGAAAAATAGATAGTGATTGTATTTGGGGGAAAAGACTCTCTTTTAAGAGACCGTCTTTTCTAAAGACAGCTCTCAAGAGCCCAACTCACTTTCCTTATTTAGTAAATATCTTAACTTTAAAAAACTGCTATTTAAAAAAATGCTATTTAGAAAAAACTGTTTTAAAAAAAACTGTTGTTAGAAAAAACTATTGTCATAACATAATATATTTGAGGTTATAATAGAATATATTTGTGGTTATAACATAATATATTGGCGGTTATAACTCAATATATTTGGAATGAAAACGTAATATATTTGAGGTTAACATAATATATTTGCTTGTATTATTATGATATCAATTTTGTAGTAAAACAAATATATACTATTATAAACCCAAATCTATTACGTTATAACCTTAATTATATATTTTGTTATAACCCAACTATATTATGTTATAACTCTAAATATATTATGGTTATAACCACAAATATATTATGTTATAATTACAAATATATTATGTTATAACTCCTAATATATTATGTTATAACTACAATTGCTTTAATTAATTTCCCTCAAACAATGGACATTGTTGTTTTCTTCAAAGTCAGTATTTACAGCATTGATGAAGCTTAATTCAAAAAAAATAGAAAATGTGAATCCAACTAAAATATAACACAATCAACCCAAAAAGATGAAAATAAAAGCCTTAGAAAATGAAAATAATGAAATATATAAATACATAACTTTGATGGTTTTGCAAATACTGTAGAAGATAAATAGAGAATAAACAGGAATAGAGTTTGAGAGACGAAGACGGAGATTAAATACCACAAATAGAGTTTGAGAGAGGAAGATGAGTAGTTTTGTCACGAAAGAGAAAAAGGAAAACAAAAAATGAAAGTTAAAAAGCATTGTTTAGAAATTTTTTTAAAAAAAATTCAAAAATTGTACTGGCCAAAAATTGAGACGTTTTTTGTAAAGACGGTCTCAAGTAAGAATTTGTGTTGGTGGAAAAGATGGGATTATTTGTTGGCCATGAATTTAAAAAGGTTGAGTTAGGGTTTTTTATAGTGGTTGAGTTAAAACTAACAGATCTCTATCAAATGTTTTTTTTATCAAATGTCTTTTTATGAATGTGGAACTTTTTTAAAAAAAGTTGTTAACCACATGAAAAACTCAATACTTTGTGGTTACCACATGGAATTTTCCTACATAAAATAAACATGCAACTTCATTAAATCAAATTAAGAGAAACCCAAGGTGATGAGACCTCGGGGGAGGTAATCCATACAAATTCTTTTATAAGCCCCTTAAGTATCTCATCTAGCCGTTAAATGGGCAGCATTATTCCCATTCCTACACACATAATTCCAGTGAAAATCAACAAAAAAATATATATATACTAGTTGAAATCTGAAGAGCATTTGAAGAGGATAATGAAACATGAAATCATTTAGGGTAATTTTAGAAAGAGTAGATTTGATTAGAGAGAAACAATAAGGAAAACTCTATTTATAAAAAAATTACAAGATTTAGAAAAGCAAGTTGTAAAATAATATATAATATATTTTAGGCACCAGGTCCGGGTCTATGGGGTGGGTCTAGGGTCTAGGTCTACAGGTAGGGTTTGGATCCGAGTCTGAGTTTGAGGGTTTGGACCCGAATCCTGACTCGTAATTTATTTTTGAGATGCAGCCTGACCCAAACCCGAACCCAATGGGTCTTAAAAAATGAGATCCAAACCCTTAAAAAGGAAGGGTTCGGGGCAGGTCTTTTAAGGTCTGGACCCATTACCATTCCTATATATGATCATAAAATAAGAACATTTGGGAAAGACCACAAGTTTTATATCAAATAGCAGCAATGATGTTCATCGAGTAACCTTCAAGTTAGATACGAGTCGTTGCAGCCTTGTTAGCTTCACTGTCCCAACACGCCTTTAGACCTGGAAATAACACCTTGCCATTATGATCTCAGAGAACTACAGCAAACGCTCTATCACATACGTTAGGGACAAGAGTGTCAAAAATTAACTTTCACCTAACCCTCAATCTACAAATTTTGTGACTGGTTACTCTTAATACTCATAGTACTTGTGTTATAGACCATAGCAACATATGACTCCCTCTCATCGTCTTATTTAATGATATAACTCAAAGTTATCTTTTGGGGGTGAAGATCTTCATTTTAAAGAAAATATCAGTTTCACACGAATCTGGGGGCCAAACCAACACGCGTGTTTTGACAACTTCATATTTCTCCATTATGCTACAAACCCATAGAAATAAAGCTACAAAAGACTTTTAGGGGGCTTTCAACTAGGCGGATTGTAACAAATGTTTTCTTTCCAAATAGAAATGTTATCACTATAGTCAATTATGGCATGTAGCAAGTACTCATACTTAAACAAACATCTACTACAACAAAGAGAATAAATCAAGTGCATTCGAAAACAATCCTTATCAACTGCAAGGCTACCTTTGCAAGCCCACCTATGCAAGATCTCCAAATAAAATGCTTCAGTTTTGGAGCACCATTCACGTTCCACACATATCTCCAAAGAGGATCCGCTAGAATAAATTGTGAGTAAACACCCATCATTCCTAATTCGTAACTAGTACCTAATTTGTAACTAGATTTGACATTGAACACACATTTCTTTGTAAGCCATTAGTATCAGCACGTCCATTTAGGCATACGGGAATAATCTTACTTCCTTTAACCGTATGTTAATCAAAGAGGGTACTAAGAGCATCATCATCCCAGAAGTTGAGCAATCGATTAGAGCAGAGACTTTTTAATCATTAAACATAGAATCAAATCTAGTATGACTCACTAGTTTCCCATCCATTGAAAACCAGTTGTTGTCCTAGATGCTAATACTTGAGACATCTTTTATACTTCATCCTAATCCTACTAACAACAATGATTTAGCCCCTTCAAATACTTTGCCTAGTATAGCTAGGACTATATCCCCTCAAAGCCTCCAATACAACGAAATGTTTAAAATATTAAGCCTTCAAAATATATACAAAAAAAACCTTTGAAGCACGGGTGGAGTAGTATTTTAGACAGTGACAATTGTAAAATGAATGTTGGGACTACTTGGCTTCAATGCTTCAAAGTAGTTCATCACTTTGCTACAACGCTCTTTCATTAGTTTGTGAAGCTTTTTGTGTGCATAAGTCTTCACCTTGTATGCCAAAATTCTGACTGATTATTATTTTGAATTTCTCTATCACAAGATCCATAATCTCAGCTGAAGGAACATGTGGTTTGGGCTTAAACGTGGATTTCAATTGTTTAGCACACCATGAAGATTTCAACTACTTATTTTTTGTTCATGTTTCTTTGGCACTTATATGTAGGAACGACACTCTTCGCAATGTAATTAACAATATTGTGTTCCCAACTGTCATATATCCAAAATGGGTATCCTTCAACACATCTAACTCCTACCCTTTGACATTTCTTCTTGTCACTAATATCAATTTTTAAGTTCCTTTTTTGTGCAGTGGAATATTTTTTGACAACATCTCTAAATACATCACAATTTGGAAAAACTATACCAAGACTCCACTCAAACCTCTCACACTCAGATAAATTATACCTTATTGTTATTGGATTTTTATCTTCACTATTATCATAGTCAGATTCAACATGGTCAGCAATACGCAACTCACTTTGGACAACAGGTTGATGTTATGAACTAACCTCTGCATCTTCATCATCATGTAGATCGGCACTCAGCAAGTCCTCTTTAGTAAGAAAATCTTCCTCATATATTATATAGTCCTTATCTTGTAAATCATCATCTCCAAAACCATTCTATTCACCTTCTTCATCTGGATAAATCTACTTAAAAGCATTTTTAACTACTTAAGTCTCATAGAAATCAAATTCAAAAGGTAGGTTGGTGTTGTTGTTTAGTAAAGTTTATCTATTGCAATGTTTATCTTATTCTCCTGACTGGATTCTTGTTGAGGGGTATTTTGATATCCGAAAGGTAGGTTGGTGTTGTGGTTTGGTAAAGTATCATTACAAGGACCACATGTATCATTTAGGGTACAATAAGTTGTCTTTATTTATTGATGTCCTAAGACAATTATTTCCTTGTACCACCAGAAATTTTTTTTTACCTCATCTCCAAAAGCACATTTATAAAACTCTTTCATCATGTCAGCTTCTTCACCAACTTTCACAATGTACAAGTCCCCAACTCTGTACTTTGTCCAAAATTTAGCAGTCCCCATTACGCATTTGTCCTCAGTAGTCTTCTTCTAACCCTCTCTATATGTCATACAGTTAGGAAGTAAATAGTAGATGACATGCTCAAATTTTATACCAAGCTATTTTCAACGACGTATTCTGAATCAAATCATGAAATCTTATTGGGATCAACTAACAAAGTCTTTCTATGTCCACCTATGTACTCCAACACAACCCCTGTCCTTTAACACCACTAAAACCACCATTTCAATGTGAACCCATCAAATACATTAACTTAATCACAACAAAATGAACAATTCTTTAAGAAAAAAACAATCAATATAATTTCATCATTGGCCTAACAATTTTACAATTCAACGGAGTAGCATTTAACCAAATCACCTAAAATTTCATAATTTCAACAGGAGAATCAAAATAAAAAATATGTGGGTTTAAACCATTAATTACAAAAATCAAAATATCATCAAAACAAAAAAATCAAAATAATTACCATTTTTTGAGAATCAAAGAACCTTTAATTTTGGTTGTGTTTGTTAATCTACAACATCAACAATGGAGTAGCATAAATGGAGTACGAGCTAGAATTGTGGGTGGAAGATAAAGAGGTAAAGAGAAAAAGAGTAACTAAACATTTACTATATAATAAGTGTAAAGAATCGGTAATAAGTTTAGCATTTTCTGTAAAAGTGGAGTATTATTTAATGGAACTGTTGGGGATAAGAAATCCACATACTCGAAATATCTAAAATACCTTGGACCAACGGTATAAGTCAACGATCCTTATTATAACGCATAGGTCAAAGTTAAATATGTATTCAGCAACAGAACAACAGTTATCGAGTCCCTCCTCAACTGAAAGCACTCCTGTAGACAACCATCTAATATCTCTGATAACTGTTGCACTATATCACTTCCAAACTCATGTCCTCCAGAAGAGAATGACACAAGTAACTGACTGACGGTTACTATTTCCCAGCACAAGACTCATATAAATAAACCATCTTTTTACCGAAATTAGGTTACACAATAACTCTCAAACTCATATATACTCATATTACTTCCTTTCCGATCTGACTTAATCATCGGAGGGCTTTTTCGAGACATCAGCCCCCGGTTTAGTCTTTCTTTGTGGATGCAGGTACACCACTCGCGGCGATCAGATCATCTCACTTCCCTTAATTTGAAGGTACTTCCCTCTTAAAGTCCCCTTTACAAATTCGACCGTTTCTTAGCAGAAACAGTTTGGCGTCGTCTGTGGAGACGAGAAGTACTAACCTTTGAAAACACCTAAGATTCAACCCTAAACGTTGTGATGACACCGCGCAAAACCAACACCAAGGAAGTATATGTGGGTCGACGCACAAATACTTCCACTTCTCATCGCGAAAATCAAGTTGTAACGAGACATGACCTTGAAACACTTGCTAACAACCTCTCACAAACTTTTGCTGAGCAGTTACGTAATGCTACAACCCAAAATAATACACAACAAAATAACCCTTATCTGAATGCCACCTTAGCAGCTATGGCACAGTAGATCCAAGACCTCCGAACCATATTCACGGAGCAAAACAAAGTCCCTTCCGAACCGGGACGTCGTGAAACAGAAGAGAGTCGTCAATCTCACTCCAGAGTAAGAAATTCACACTGACATCAGAAGAGACCCTCGAGGAGAGAAGCATCCCATATTAATATCTCTAGGAGGTCAAATGGCGGAGACATGAGATCTCATCTCAACCGCCTCAGGCGGGAGTAAAGTAACGGCGTCCGAAGCTTTATGGACAAAAAAAGGAGTTTGAGGTCCTAAGAAACTCGGGATCAAAAAGTGTCGCTCGTGCGATTCCCCTGTTAAAGTCCCCAAGGAAATGAAGCTCTTATGCTGTTGAATTCCCCCTTGTCTGTGGATATCCTTGCCAGTCCAAATCCCTCCAAAATTAAGATCCATGTTATCCCTCCATTTTCGGGTACACAGTGTTTTGAGGAACACATGATATCCTACAAGAACCTCATGTTCTTGTACACTACTGATCTCACGCTTTTATGAAAGTTCTTTCTGATAACCTTGACAGGCCTAACCTTGACATAGTATACTTCCCTTCCCAAGGGAAGTATCAGCAGTTTTGCCGAATTCGAGGCCAAGTTCCTCGGTCACTTCATGGCGTCAAGAAGACAAGAAAAGTCTAACTTTCACCTATTAAGGATCACTCAACAGGAAGGTGAATCCCTATCCGCGTACCTTCAGCGGTTCCATGACGAAGTCTTGGCTATTACGGACTTGGAAGAGTCTATTGCTGTTTCGACCTTGATCAATGGCATGAAAACTCACAAATTGAAATTCCAGCTTTTGGAGAACCAGGTCAAAACCTACTCGGAAACAATGAAACAGGCTCGAAGCTTTGTCACCACTTCTGATATCTGCCATCAATTAGATCCTACTTCCAAGAAAAGGAAAAGTGATAAAATGGTTGAGACAAAAGACAAACCACAATATGAAAGCCAAGCTCCCAAGAGGGGTGTTAACCGACCTGAAAGAGAAAGAAAGTACCCTCCACGAGAACTCAAGGACGATGGCTTTAAGGCAAGATTTAATTGCAATAGAAGAGACATCTTCTACGCCATCAGAGATGAGTTACCTCTTTCCACTACAATACCCATATCACAATATAGAAGAAACATGGACCTGTGGTGCGAATATCACAAAGAACATGGTCATACACTCCCGAACTGCTGAGAACTCAAAAGGATCCTTAACTAGTATGCGAAGGAAGGGAAGTTGAATCGCTTCCTCTATCGTGAATCAACAAGAAGAGGCATAACTTGGACAATAGGGATTACAAAAAGACATAAGCAGAAAAGAAAACAGAGATGAAGGATCACTCAAGTGCCACTAACAGGGTGATTAACATGATATTAGGAGGCTTCTCAGAGGAATTTCCTACTCTTCAATCCGCAAGGGACAAATGAAGGTATGTCATGTCTTGGTAGATACCGGAAGTACAACCGATTTTATCACCATAGAATTTCTTCGCTAGATGAAATACGATGAGAAACACCTCCAACCCATGGACATGCCTTTGATTGGGTTTGGGGGTGGAAGAGTCATTCCTCTCGGAACAATAGTCCTTTCGGTCAGAATCGGTGAGAAAAACAATGGCCGAAGTTTGGCAGTCCGATTCACAGTTGTAGACCTCAAATTCTCTTACAACGCTATTATGGGACTTCCATTAATTAACAAGATCAAACCAGTGATATCTACCCACCAATTGCTCTTGCAATACGAATGAGATGACGCTTCCGTTGGGTTACTGAGAGGCGATCAAAAATCAGCAAGAGAATGCCTCATCAATGCCTTAAAAAATGGAGAGTCAGTTTAAGAATGTGGACATAAGAGAAAGTTCAAAAAAGCCTCTATTCTGAATATCCAAACACCATCCCAAACACTAGAACACTTTGAAAAGCACGAAGAGGTCGATGTATGGGGAAAAGGAGAAATGATCAAGATAGGGGGTAACTTGAAAAAAGAGACAAAGAAAGAGTTACTCAGCGTCATTGTAGGATTCAGAGACATATTTGCCTTTAATGTCTCAGAGATGCCTGGGATCGCTAAAGTAGCAATGTGCCACAAATTCGATATTCAACCTAGGCACAAACCTGTTAAGAAAAAGCTGAGACATTAAGGCAAGGAAAGGGTAGATGCAGCAAAAGTGGAAGTCCAATAGCTACCGAAAGCAAACTTCATTCGAGAATGTCAATATTTGGACTAGCTCACAAATGTCGTCCTGGTTAAGAAGCCCAATGGAAAATGGAGAATGTGCGTGGACTTCACCAATTTAAACAAGGCGTGCCCCAAAGATGATTATCCACTTCCCAAAATAGATCGCCTGGTCGATTCCACTGCTGGTCATGCCGTCCTTAATTTAATGCAAACGCAGATTATCACCAAGTGCCCTTGACTGAGGGGATCAACATGACACCGTCTTTATCACAAATACCGGAGTCCATTGCTATAGAGTCATGCCTTTCGGACTCAAAAATGCTGGAGCTATATATCCGAGAATGGTCAACAAAGTCTTCAACGCCCAAATCGGAAGAAACCTGGAAGTTTATATGGACGACATGATTACAAAGAGCAAAGAAGCCCCGGAATATACTGCAGACCTTAATAATGAAAACATCTGGCCATATCTAGGGTAATTGTGGGTAAATTTTTAAGATTCATGGTCAATGAAAGAGGGATAAAGGCCAATCCGAAAAAAATCCAAACATTCCTTGATATGCAATCACCAAAGTCCGTCAAAGAAATTCAAAAACTAACAGGACGCCTAGCAGCACTAGGAAGGTTCATGTCCAAATCCGCTGACAAGTGCTCCCCATTTTTTAAAACTCTCAAGAAACCAACTTTCGAATGGAATCCAGAAGCCGCCAAATCGGATGTCTGGAGAAGTGTTATTCCTCTATGTTGCCATATCGGAGTATTCCTTGAATGTTGTTCTAGTAGCTGAAAGGGAAAGAAAACAGTTCCCTATATACTACATCAGTCATGCCTACCGTGGATTAGAAGTCAGTTACAGTGAGATTGAAAAGGTGACATATGTTGTAGTTATGGCTAGCCTGAAATTGAAGCGCTACTTCCAGTCACATCAAATCTGAGTCAGGACAAGTCAACCCTTTAAGAAGATCTTAGAAGGGAGAAATTAATCCTCCAGAATTGTTGATTGCTCTAACCTGTTAGCAGATTTTGGCATTGAAATTGAACCGCGCACAGCAATTAATGCCTAGTCCCTCGCCGACTTCAATGTAGAAACAATAGGAACCACTCCAAAAGATCCAAATCAGGAGTGGAAGCTATATGTTGATGGCTTTTCAACCAAGGCTTCTAGTGGGGCCGGCATAATCATCATCTCCTCAGCAGGAGTAAATCTGGAACACGCAATGTGTTTTGAGTTCGTAGCCTCAAACAATGAAGCAGAGTACGAGGTGTTGATTCTAGGGATAAATATATGTTGTAACTCTAGAGGCCAAATTCTTTCCGCGTATTCAAACTCCCAGTTGATCGTTTGTCAAATCAACGGCGAGTTTGAAGCAAAGGATGATAGCTTGAGGATGTACTTGCAAAAGTGAAATCCTTGGTCGAACAACTTAAAAAATTAAGCATCTCCCACATTCCAAGATCCGAAAATGCCCAAGCTGATTCATTGTCCAAGTTGACCAGTTCAGCAGATGGTTCCAAGGCCCGAAACTTCACATAGGAAGTGTTACCTACCCCTAGCATAAATGAGGCAATAACAATGGTGGATAGGAACGACACTTGTATGGACCCATTCATCAACTACTTCAAACGTGGGACGGTACCAGAAGATTCAACTCTTGTCCGTCTATTTATGAAAAAATTGAAGTGGTTTGAATTTCACGAAGGCAAACTATACAAAAGTCCTATACTCATCCCTTGCTTAGATGCTTCACACCCGATGATGGCAATTACATCCTCCGAGAAATCCATGAAGGAGGATGTGGCATTCACCAAGGAGTGGGGACAATAATCAATAAGGCGTTGAGAAGCGGGTATTATTGGCCAACAGTGAAGGAAGACGCAGAAAAATTGGTCAAATCATGCGAAAAGTGCCAATACTTCGCAGAAATTCCAAGAAAACCTTCAAACTACCTTTCCACCATACAAGTAGTGTTGCCATTTGATAAGTGGGGAATCGACCTCCTGGGACCTTTTCCCCCTACGAAAGGTCAAAGGAAGTTCATCATTGTAGTATTGGATTACTTCTCCAAATATGTGGAAGCTGAGCCGTTGAGTACGATCACTGACAAACAGGTATGTCAATTTATTTGGCGAAACATTATCACAAGATATGGCATCCCTCGAGTAATAATAACTGATAATGGCCGACAATTCATAAGTAAAAACACTGTTGACTACTGTGACACCTTTAAGATCCAGATTAGATTTAGTTCAATGTCTAGACCTCAAACAAATGGCCAAGTAGATCCATAAACAAAACCATCCTATCATCAACAAGAAAATAGAAGGGGCTAAAGGTACTTTGGATAAGGAACTTCCTGGCATTCTATAGGCAATGCGAACCACCGTCAAAGATGCAACAAGACATACACCCTTCTCCCTTGTAACGGATCTAAGGCAGTGCTGCCAGTTGAAATAGGCATTCCTTCTACAAGGATTTCTTACTACTCGCATAAGGAGAACGATGCAGAGAAAAGGGTCAAACTTGACCTCCTTCTAGAGACACGAGGAAACACATTCCTGCGTTCCTTGGCACAAAAGCAAACGATGACCCGACAATTCAATAGGATAGTTAAGCCAAAGCAATTACAACTTCATGACTATGTCCTTAGAAAGGTGGAGGCAACCGGCAAAATAACAGAACAAGGAAAGTTAGGGGGCCAACTGGGATGGTCCATTCAAAATTATCCGCATCAATAAGCCCGACACATATGAACTGAAACACATGGAAGGAAAAACATTAAAAAGGCCATGTAATTGTTATCATCTCAAAAAGTTCTATATCTGAACAACCCTTGCAAGGGGCCAATAAGGAACCTATGTTACAGTTAATTTGTTTATGTTACAGTTAATTTGCTTTTGTTGAACCTGCTTGTGTACTTTGAAAGTATGTTGTTTCTGGTGACCCTATGTTAAAGTTCGATTGATAGTTCGTTTTATGCTATTAAACCTATGTTCATTTGCTCATTAATGATGAATTTGAGCGCCATATATCATTTGTTTCACTACTTGCCGCACAAGTATTGCAAGGTGTTGTTCATGACTGGTTGTATTTATCAATATGTTGGGAGGTCCGGAACTTCTACAAGTTAGACCCCCTTTAAGTATCTTGGATAACCTATATTTTCTAGAGCCTAAGTATTTACTTTGTTCTTTGGAGGTCTAAGACTTCTACAAGTCAGAGCCCCTTTAGGTATCTTGGATAATCTATGTTTCCTAGAGCCTAATGATGTGCTCGATTTAGAGCACATTTATCTCCCCATTTATGTGTCGATTCTCGCGTTTTATATTGGCTTTTTGCATACTTTACGCATGATTTCACTTCGATCTTGTCCCCATGTGCTTTGTAGTGTTTTTAGGTGTTTTCGGGAGATTTTGAGGTGTTTCCGTTGCGTACGAGATTTCGGCACTTGAATCGAAGAGAAATTCACGCGTTCCGAGGCTCTCACAAATGTTTCGGGTCATTCCCGAAGATATCAAGAAGATCGGAGCTCATTTCGAGGTGATTCGGGTTGAGTTTGAGGCTTAAACGTCAAAGTCGAAGAAGTGGCACGCATTTCGAGACTCCCACAAGTGTTTCGGGTCACCCCCGAAAGTATCGCAAAGTTCGGAGTTCGTTTGATGATGAGTTGAAGCCTCAAAGTGGCCAAAAGGCTCACATTCGGTCGAATGTGAGGAGCCTTCGGTCGAATCTAAGTGATGCTGCCCAAGAACAAAGCTCAATGTCTCTGGAAGCCACGAATCAGCTAGATTCGGTCGAAGCCAGTGCAATTCGGTCGAATGGAGGTCGAAGCCAGGTCGAAGCCAGGTCGAAGCCAGGTCGAAGCTAAGTCCTGCAGCCCAAGCAGAACTCCAGAACAGCTCCATTCGGTCGAATTCGACCCAGATTCGGTCGAATCTGGTCCCTTCGGTCGAATCTCAGCCCAATTCGGGCGAATGCGGCTCAGAACATCGCGATTTCGATTTCTCTTCGAAGCTTGCCACGTAGGATTCTTTTAGGGCTTCTTTCCCCTTTCCCTTGGGCTATATAAAGGCTCTTATTCCCAATGTAAACCCTATGACTTGATTGGGAGTAACCCTCCCATTCTTGTTCATCAACATTTAATGCTTTTCTTCTTCATTTTTGCCCTAGATTAGTTTTATGCTTTCCTTTATGTTTTGTTCGTTTTGTTCTTCATTTCTACACTCTCATTTATTGATGTTGGTTTGATTGATTGATATTCGATGCATATCTTGTCCTACTCCACTTGTGAGACATAGGGCGATATGGGTCGTTCAGTATTGACTATAGGTCATCAACTTCCCATGCCATCTAGAGTGTCTCGATTGACCTTCGTTCGATCTCCTTCGACCTAGCCTATCTCTATTTTCAATAGACCTACCTAGGGTGGACCTAGCCTAAGCCCGCTTTCTTTCATTGTTTGTTTTCATCCCAGTTTAGTTCACCCATCCTCTTACCTACCAACCATCAACCTTTCCCATACCAACTCTTTAGTCTAACATCCCTTGTTTCTTGTGGTTCGACCCCCGACTTACCGCTACACTCGTTGTAGTATTATTTTGGGTGATTATAAATGTGTTTGATTAACCAAGGTTCTTAGCGTTAAACGACGCGTTAAAAACCCGTTATCAAAATGGCGCCGTTGCCGGGGACCAAGGCGTTTGTTAGATTTTAGTTTTGGTGTGTTTTGTGAATAGTTTTTGTTTTTGTTATTTTTGTTTTTGTATTCATGGATTGCCACATTTATCAACTCGAGCATGAACCTTTTTGGAGCTTCTTTCTTAGGTACGAGACTTTCTTCCTCCGCATGTATAATGTTAAAATGTGGCAAATTTGTCATCATCTTTACGGAGGTTTGAATAGAGAGACTAGGGAACTCGTAGATGAGTATCACGATAACATGTTTCTTGACCAAACCCCTGTGATTTGTTTGCACTTCTTTAAACAGATGGCGAAACATTTCTATAGGAAAGAGTACCCTTGTCTCCCGCTCCTTGAGATTCCACCGACTTTCCCTTCTAGTGACCCTTTGGTTAAAGTAGGGACCGAGTTGGAGAGAATATGGAGCGTTAATGTTTATAGAAAGGTCTTTGAGGCTAGACTAGAGTCCCACTACCATGACCTAGACTCCCCTCAACCTATCATTAGCTCCCTTTCTCCTCTAGATGATCAATGTCCTTGTGTCGATGCACCACTCACCGATGAGGTTCATGATGAGGTTCCTTGCGCACCTCAATATGATGCACCCCTCACATATGTGCACGATCATCTAGTTAGTGGAATCGATGACCTAGAGGTAGACTTGCCCCTTATTGAGGAGTCTCAAGTACATACCCTTGTTGTGCCTTCTGTTGAGTCTCACCCTACACCTCTTTGTCATCATGAGAAGCTCCCGGTCGTTCATGTTCATGCTTGCTTTGATGCTTGTGTTGCTATGCCTCTTGCTTTCCTTCCCCCTCCCTCCATGCACTCTTCCCCCGACTTTTCATCATGTTATGGAAAGTCGATTTTTGTTGTGTTTCCCCCTTTCTTTCTTCTCTCCCTCTTTCACCCCCCAACTTCTGCTGTTGTGGGGAGTGAATATGATAAACTCCTACGGAGTTTGACTCGCTACCCCGTAGTGAGTCGGGTCTAGCTAAAGACCTAAAAGAAGCGCTTGTTGGGAGGCAACCCAACTGTAGATATTGTTTTTGTTTCTTTTTTTGTTGTTTTGCATTCATTGCATTGCATTTTTGCTAGTCATTGCTCACGTTTGGTTTGTAGTGTTGTTTGTTAGTATTCGCAAACCCAAACGACCATTAGAATTGACCCTCCACAAGTTTGCTTGTGTTTTATTTGAGGATTTTGAGAGGGTCAATGCTAACGGTCCCGCAAGGGTGAGTAAGAGAAAGAAGGCTCAATAGAGCGTATGAGCCAAACATGAAGACTATAGCTCACCCTAGCTTGGGGGAGGCAATTGCTCACTGCGTGCTTCATGCCTCCATTTCTTTCGAGGAGCCGAGAGTTCTTAGACCACCTCATAGTGATGGAAATGCTAGGAGTGAATGCCCTCCTAGCCTAGGTATGACCTTCTTCTCTTTATTATTGGCTAGCTTGTGTTTTGTGTTGGGTGTTGCACAATCTTGTTGACCATGGTTTTTAATGTGTCATCTTTCTTCTCTCCTTCTTTGCTAGAGGCTAGCAAAGCCTTAGCTTGGGGTGGGATGGTCAACCCCATTGTCGCTCTACCCATTTGTGTGTGCATTTAGTTTCATATAGCTATAGTGTATATATTCCATGTTCATGTTTAGTTTTCAATAAGATGGTTGAGTCGTGGCCGGCATGCTTATACGGTGTGTACTACGTGGTCTTACCTTATGCAAACTCATATTTCCTTAGCCACTGCATGTTTTGGGACCTAGAGTGACCTATTTTCGTAGCTTGGGGAATCGGGGTTTGCTTGGTTGGTGGCTTGGATGACTACCTTTAGAGCATTTACTAGCTGTAGTATTGAGCCTTCTTGGACTCCTAGTGAGTTCGAGTCATTTTGTGTGCTAGTTAGGGGATCTAAGTATTGTGTCGGTTCTTCTCCAGTATAGTCGACTTTTCTTGAGACCAGGGATGATAACACGTTCGCTAGAATTTAACTACATAGCCAAATAGCCTACCTTGAACGCAATTGACCTTAGGATAAGCCAAGTTTTTGCCTTTTCCTTTTCTTTTGTAACCGCATTATTTAGCCTCCACATGAGCCAAATTGTTCCCTCTTCTTACCTAGAGGATAGTTTAGTGATGGTGGGGTTTGTTGTGTGTTACAGTGATTTGTGGGTTATTGGTTATGTTTTTGGTTGTTGGTTTTCATGACTCCACTCATTTCATTTCCAGCTCATACTATCTCTCTCCTATTTCCTCTAGTGCTTTCATTGTTATTATTCATACACATTCTATGTTTTGAGGAGACCTTTCTCTTGTTTTTCATTGAGTTTTTATACACATACACATTCATGTGAGTGAGAAGGTCGTTATATTATCGAGAGATGAGCTTGGAAACACTTGTGTTTATGAGATTTTACATGTTTTGATAGTGTTTGAGGATGGAGATCATTGCGCTTCACGTTATTGGGTTTTTGATGGTTGTTGGATATAGTTTTGATCGGTTTGTCATGAGATGTTTGTGGGTGTTTTGTTTTGGGTCACTAGCTATCCTCTACTTAGCTCCACATTCCCAAATGTATCCCACCTTAACCCTAAGCCAACGTTACAACCCTTGCGCTAACCTGTTCGACTTGGTCCGATTAGTTTGTTCTGTACTGGAGTTAGATATGACACAATCCCCATGATTCTCCCCTATTAGGTGTTTGATTCCCGACTCATCTTTAGTCGGAAGATTTTGAGCGAAACACGAACCAAAATCAAACACATGAGCGTAATTGCATATTTCTCACATCTTTTGAGAAATTACCCGGGGAGCGTAGACTTGTGACCTCTCTAGGTAGTGGGTGGCATAGCCTGTGATGTAGCTTACCCTAGTGACCTCGAGTTTGTGGAATTGGTCATTCTCTTCGGTATTGCGCTCTTTGAGACCATTAATCTTGCACGCCTATGGCTCGGGAAGAGTTTTGCTTGTACACAGCTCGCGTTGCTATGATTTCCGCTCACCTTGCATCGCATCATATTAGATTTTGCATTGTAGTTTTTAGTTTCATATAGTTTGCATCCTTACATTTGCATTGCATTGGATTTGTGGGTCTCCTTCTGAAAACCCTCACGAGACCTCACTCGTCCTCTTTGGGAGACCTTGAGGTTTAAAGGGCTTGTCGTACGTGCTAAGTGCGACCGTGATTCCTACGACAGTGAGTATTAGGTTTTATTGCTTTTATAGTTTAGTTTCATTTTGTTTTTGTAAGTTAGTTGTTTTGGGATGCCCATGTGCTTTCATGTTGTTCCTACCTAGTCTCTTTGCTAGGGACTAGCAAAGGTTAAGCTTGGGGGTGTTGATGTGCTCGATTTAGAGCACATTTATCTCCCCATTTATGTGTCGATTCTCGCGTTTTATATTGGCTTTTTGCATACTTTACGCATGATTTCACTTCGATCTTGTCCCCATGTGCTTTGTAGTGTTTTTAGGTGTTTTCGAGATTTTGAGGTGTTTCAGTTCGTGCAGATTTGAGCACTTGAATCGAAGAGAAATTCAGCGTTGAGCTCTCACAAATGTTTGGTCATTCAGAAGATATCAAGAAGATCGGAGCTCATTTCGAGGTGATTCGGGTTGAGTTTGAGGCTTAAGCGTCGAAGTCGGAAGAGTGCACGCATTTCGAGACTCCACGAAGTGTTTCGGTCACCCGAAGTATGCATAAGTTCGGAGTTGTTTGATGATGAGTTGAAGCCTCAAAGTGGCCAAAAGGCTCACATTCGGTCGAATGTGAGGAGCCTTCGGTCGAATCCGGTCCCTTCGTCGAATCTCATTGAATTCAGGCGAATCGCTCGGAACATCGCGATTTCGATTTCTCTTGAAGCTTGCCCGTGGATTCTTTTAGGGCTTCTTTCCCTTTCCCTTGGGCTATATAAGGCTCTTATTCCCAATGTAAACCCTATGACTTGATTGGGAGTAACCCTCCATTCTTGTTCATCACATTTAATGCTTTTCTTCTTCATTTTGCCTAGATTAGTTTTATGCTTTCCTTTATGTTTTGTTCTTCATTTCTACACTCTCATTTATGTAAGTTCTCTTTATTTAATGCTTTCCTTTCTTTAATGCTTTGTTTAATGCTTTCTTTTATTGGTTTTTTAGTTTTGTAGATTTAATGCTTTTTTATCTTTCAATTCCTTTATGCTTTCTTTCTTGCTTTCATGTCTTTCATTTCATTTATGCTTTTAATGCTTTTTTATCTTTCAATTCCTTTATGCTTTCTTTCTTGCTTTTGCTTTTAATATGCTAGAGTAGTCTTTTAGGGTTTTGGGTATGAGAAATCCTAGGGTTTTGGTCTTGTGTTTAATGTTTAGGAAGATGGTTGAGATTGATGTTGGTTTGATTGATTGATATTCGATGCATATCTTGTCCTGCCACTCCCTTGCGAGACATAGGGCGATTATGGGTCGTTCGTATTGACTATAGGTCATCAACTTCCCCATGCCATCTAGAGTGTCTCGATTGACCTTCGTTCGATCTCCTTCGACCTAGCCTATCTCTATTTTCAATAGACCTACCTAGGGTGGACCTAGCCTAAGCCCGCTTTCTTTCATTGTTTGTTTTCATCCCAGTTTAGTTCACCCATCCTCTTACCTACCAACCATCAACCTTTCCCATACCAACTCTTTAGTCTAACATCCCTTGTTTCTTGTGGTTCGACCCCCGACTTACCGCTACACTCGTTGTAGTATTATTTTGGGTGATTATAAATGTGTTTGATTAACCAAGGTTCTTAGCGTTAAACGACGCGTTAAAAACCCGTTATCACCTAAGTATTTAGTATGTTCTTTGGATGTCTCAGACTTCTACAAGTCAGACCCACTTTAGGTATCTTGGATAACCAATGTTCCTAGAGCCTAAGTATTTATTTTGTTCTTTGGAGGTCTGAGACTTTTACAAGTCAGACCCCCTTTAGGTATCTTGGATAACCTATGTCTCCTAAGCCTAAGTATTTATTTTGTTGTTCTTTGGAAGTCTGAGACTTCTATAAGTCAGACCCTCCTTAAGGCTCTTTGAGAACCTATGTTCTCTAGAACCTAAGTGTTGTTGTTCTTTGGTGGTCCGAGACTTCTACAAGTCCGACCCTCTTTAGGTATCTTGGAGAACCTATGCTCTCTAGAGAATAAGTATTATTTTATTCTTTGGAGGTCCAAGACTTCTATAAGTTGGACCCCGCTTATGTTTCCAAGTATTCCACTATTGCTCCCTACAAATTCCGGGACTTCAATAAGCTAGATTTCACATACACCATTTCAAACACATCAAAAGCAAAACGAAATAATTGTAAAAGATTTATATACAAATTAAGAAGACAAAGATGCATCTCCATATAATGTTTAAGAAAAAGGCACACAGGCCAACATCATCATCAGTTCAAAATAAATATTTCTATTTCTAGGCCTCCGGCCCATAGAAAAATCAATAAGATGGATCATTCAGCTCGATCATTTGCTGCCGAAACTAGAGAAGGGGACCTAAGAGGAGGATAAGGAGGACCAGAACGCAACACTTCTTCAAAAACAATAGTCAGGGGCTCCTTAGCACCGATATCTGAGGCAAGCTCCATAAAAGCTTTTTTCTCTGTCACAAGGTTCCCGGAAAGGTCAGTGCTTCTTTGCTCAAGGGGCGAAAAAGTAGACCTATTCGGAACCTCTATGATAACGGGGACCTGAAAAGATATGGCTTCCCAATTCATCTTGGTCACCTGCCCCTCAAACTCAGGCTTGAACTTTTGAACCCACTAAATCCGCTCTTCTGCATCCTAAGCCGGATCGTTTAGTGCAGCAGATTCCTTGTCAAATATGGAAGGTAAGTATAAGGGATTGATCCGTCTTTGATTAAGCCAAGGACGCCAACTTCTCTAGATCTACGCCGAGCTCCGCTGCTGCCAGCTTGTGTGCCTTGGCTTCGAGCAAGATGTCGTTGTGGATCATCTCTATGGAAAGCTTTGCCATAAAGGCCCCACATTCCTCGGATGACAACCAATCCTTAGTAATCCGGCCTCGCCTCTCAGATTTCAACTTGTAAAACTTAGCGACCTCAGTGAGCTGCTCCACCTTCCTCAGGGTGTTCTTTCTAAAATCGGAGAGACATTTACTCTGGGCAGAGACCTTGTCCAAAACGTTCAAAACATCCACCACATCCGTGGCAATGTTCATAGCCAGGGTGGCAGTGTTTTACAATTTCCCCTCTGTCTCTGCCAACATGTCTTTCATCCAGGCTCTCCACTGCTCCGCCAGATCAAGACGGTCAGTCAATCCTTGGCACTTCTCCAATTTGGCTATGAGGATGCTTGATTTCTCGTTAAGCTCGTCAATCCGAGAAGTCAATGCTCAGATTATTTCTTGATCAACCTCATTTTGTTGAATCTTCGAAGTCTCGAAGATCATTCTCAATAGCTCCTGCAGAACAGAAAAGTCAACATGTGTTCAATTGAAAAGGAAAAGGAAAATTTAGTTACATATACCTCAGCCATTGCAGATTGAGCTTTCCGCATCCGTTCATTGGGATCCATGGAATCCAAAAAATCCATGTCATCCTAGTTCAGGAGATATCGGCTAACCTTATGGAAACAAGCCGCGAAGTCAGAAGAACTTAGGTTTACAAAAGGAACATTAGACTTGTGCGCCTTGATGTTCCTGGTATAAACCTAGTCCTCCTCTTCAAGGACTCGTTTCCCCTTCTGGTCAGAAGAAGAAATTTTTTTCATGGGACTCGAAATAACAACCTCGAGGTCCCAAATCGTAATGCCGGGAGATTTAGTCCTCAGTGGAACTGCTTCCACAACTTAATCCTGAGACTCGGAATAAATGTCGTCTTCCTTGTCCTCCAACACCACCGATTTTTAAGGAGTGAGCCGTGCGATTTGAGGCTTGGCCTTAGTCTTGGCCCTCTTTCTTTTCTTTTTAGCAGGCTCGGCAAAGTTCATCGGGAGGAGGTATCTCCTTCCTCTTCTCTAACAAGACGCGAGCCTCCTCATGACTCAAGGCATCCTTAACACCCTCCATGACAGTAGCCAAGTCCTGTAGAGCCCAGTGTAAGAAAAAAATCATAATGGAGTGTTAGAAAAAGAGAAAAGCCGTCACTTACTATCGGAGGTTTAGGCAGTGGTGGAGGTGAATCAGCAGCCCTCAAAGCCCCGACGAAAGCTCTTAAAGCCGTAAATTTTGCCATCAATTCGTTATACCGGTTATGCAACTCAATCCTCGCAACTCCTACAAGAAAATTTTGGTCACAACATATACAAGCACAAGAAAAAAGACGGAAATTCGAGATACTTACTCTTGTTAACCTTCAAAGTTCAAACTAATATCATAAGCAGATACTCCACGGTCATACGGGCATATTATACAATTATAGCCTCCTCGTGATTGCAAATAGGAACATGGTTGATGAAGTCCTCTAATTTGGGGTATATGTCAAAAGTTGTCTTAAAGTTCCACCCTTGCCTACTCTAAAAATATCCGAACCTTGTCCCAAAAAATTTATTACTATCAGGCAAGGTTGTTGAAATCGGGATTTTACTTTGAATCGAAAGCACCTCTTAAAATCGAATCGTAAAATCGACCGATTCTACCAATTTTGCTGATTTAAGTAGTTTTTGAAGTTTGTATTTATTTCAAGACATTTTAAATGTAAAAGAAACACTTAAAATTATCTATTATCAATATATTGTGCAATAAAAAAAAGTCAAGGTAGTTACTTCATGAGTTCACGTCTTCACTGTTACATGATAACCAATATAAATTACACCATCTACTAATAAAGTCAAGTACAAGTTGAGAAACTTGAGTAATTAACAAAATACTCATGAGCAAAATTAATCATAAATAAATAAGTAAATACTCATTAACTACATAATACTACTATTTAATCTGTAATCAATAAAAATGAATCAATTATACTATTAAAATTAATCAATTATACTATTTAATTCAATAAAACAATTCACACATCTCACACAAATGCAATAATAATAAAACAATGAGAGAGAAGAAGGAGGTCTAGAGGTAAGGCGTAGGTTGCGGGCTGTTGTATGAAGATTTAGGTAAATTGAGATTTAGGGTTTTTTTAAAAGTAAAAATTGTCATGTGGCTAATTTTAGGCATTTTCATGAAATCAGTAAAATCATTAAGATCGACCGATTTTACCGATTTCACCCGAGTTCACCCGATTTTACCCGATTTTACCGATTTTATGGGCGATTTTGCTTGATTCCGATTTCACTTTCGATCCAACTTTTAAGGCCTATGTGGAATCGTAAAATCGTACGATTTTACACTCCGGATCGCGATTTTAATAACATTGCTATCAGGTAACTCTCCTACTAACCTGAAAGATCTACAGCGTGAAAAAGTTACCCTGCCAGCCCCATTTGTTTTCGAACTGCACAGCCTGCTTCGGTAAATATGAAAAAATGTCGTCATACTAGGATTCATACCCATTCCTTTACTCACCAAAATAAAGGCAGTGATCATGCATTGGGATAAAGCTTGGCAACAGTAACATTAAAAAGTTCCAAAACTGCACGGGCAAAAAGGTGTAACGAAAATCTCAGCCCCCAATTCAAACGCTTTGTCATAAACCGCTATACATCCAGTCGGCGGATATCTGGCTGTGTCACATAACACTTTACCACATCATATCCGTCAATCAGGCCCCATCTTCTTGACATACTCTGACGATCACTATCTAGAAGGGCCATTGTCTTAGAATCTATAAAATAATTTAGCGGACCCTCGTGCGGAATATAAAAGGGGTGTGGAAGATCTTCGGTACTCCCCCGACTTGGTGAACATTCTCGTTCCGCCATCTTCTTTTTATCTACATGAACCATGTTTAAAAGTTTAGGTTCATTTCTTAAGTACCCAGGAGCAAATGCTAAAGATACTTCCCCAGGGTAAGGCATTATGGTCTCTGGGAGATAAACGGGAGAAATGTCAGACTCATCATCACTTGGAATTGATTCATAATGTGGAGTTACTTGATAACAAAGATTATCATCATCCAACTCATCAGAATCAAATCCCTTCCTTTTTGGGGTAGAAAACTCAAAGTCTTTATTCAAGTTAAAGTGGGACATTTCCTTACATAGTTCTTCTAAGTTTAGGGTCTCCATTTCACAAACAAAGAAATATGAACAAATATACAAATAAAAGATGAAAAGCAATCCAATCAAGAAGAGTTTGAAGATCTTTAAGAACACTTTGAAGATTAATGGAAATTATTTGAAGACTTTGAAGTTTATATGAAGATTAATTGACGAACAATGAGTTTTAAGAGATTATTCAATACATTTATGAGAAAAAGTATGAACTAGGACGTACTTGGTTTGAAAAAGTGTGACTAAGTATGAAACACTGTCGAAAATCCCCAAATGTCAGAGCTTCTCTCACTGGAATAGAGTTAAAATGCTTTAAGTTTTCTCTCACTAAAGATTTTGGAACAGTGGGGAAAATGAATTGGGTAGGTGAGAATTTATAGTCACCATTAATTCTCTTTTGGAAATACTGTTCATGCACCCATGAAAATACCATTGTCAAGCAGCGTCTTGTAACTTGGTCCGAGACTTCTATAAGTCGGACCTCCTATTGGCCCTACAGAGCGTTGGGGCCAAGATTTGGCTATGTATCCTTATATGGTCCGAGACTTCTATAAGTCGGACCCCTACTTGCCCTACAGAGTGTTGGGGCCAAGATTTGACTAAGTATCCTTATATAGTCTAAGACTTCTATAAGTCAGACCCCCCTATTGAACCCTGCAGAGTGTTGGGGTCAAGATTTGGCTAAGTGTCATTATATGGTCCGAGACTTCTATAAGTCGAATCCCCTTATTTGCCCTTCTGCGTGTTGGGGTCAAAATTTGGCTAAGTACCCTCACATGGTCCGAGATTTCTGTA
Source organism: Amaranthus cruentus (assembly GCA_019425755.1). Taxonomy (NCBI): domain Eukaryota; kingdom Viridiplantae; phylum Streptophyta; class Magnoliopsida; order Caryophyllales; family Amaranthaceae; genus Amaranthus; species Amaranthus cruentus. Next base: position 5,131,280 of record CM033460.1, on the reverse strand, counting down.
AGTTGAACCCCCTTTATTGGCCTAACAGAGTTGAGGTAAAAAAAACCCAACAAAGTATTGAAATGAAGTCCGAGACAACTAGCATCCGAGACATCAAAAAATCTAAGTCATGGGAACTTTCGTGGTCAGTTACAGAGCAATCAATCGATTTACTATTCTGCATACGGGTCCAAATCGTCCTTTTAATGAGATATCCTCTCTTGTGCCGTACGCGTGGGGCCAATGTTAGGGATAAGAAATCCCACATACTCGAAATATCTAAAATACCCAAGGGCCAATGGTCAACAGTATAAGTCAACGATCCTTATTATTTCACACAAGTCAACTACATATGTATTCAGCAACAGAACGATAGTTATCGAGTCCTTCCTCAACTAAAAGCACTCCTGTAGATAACCGCCCACTATCTCTAATAACTGCTGCCACTATACCACTTCCAAACTCATGTCCTTCTGAAGAAAATTACACAGAAGTAGCTGACTGACGGTTACTTTTTCCGAGCACATGACTCATATAAATAGACCACTTTCTACTGAAATCAGGTTACGCAATTCTACTCTTAAACTCACTTATACTCATACTACTTCCTTTCCGATCTGACTTAAGCATCAGAGGGCTTTTTCGGGACATCAACCCCCAGTTTAGTCTTTCTTTGTGGTTGCAGGTACACCACTCGCGGCGGTCAGATCATCTCACTTCCCGTAATTTGAAGGTACTTCCCTCTTAAAGTCCCCTTTACAAATTCGACCGTTTCTTAGTAGAAACAGGAACATTGGTAAAAGACCTACACAACCGGTTGCAGGTAAATAAGAGAGGCTGAAAGCATTAAACTCCAATTGGTGGTATTATTTAAAAAAATAGGTTAGTTTATTTTTAGTGGATTGTAAATAGGTTGTATTATTAATGACATTTTTCCCTAATATCAATGCTTTTAAGTTTATATATGTCTTATTTATGTAGTATCGATTTACGTTATAATCTATTTTGCCAAATTTCAATTTAATGTTTAATTATTGAAAAGTTGTAATATAAATTTGCCAAAAATATGAATCTTTAAAATATTAATGTACCAAAATCGGGTATTCGGTCTCTCAACTCGAATTATTCGTGTACCTGACGACCGGGTACCCGAATAATTCAAGTTGGAACATTGGACGATCAAACGGAAACTCGATAATCGGATTCCCGGATATTTGGCTACCCAAATATTTGGGTACTCGGTTAAGAACACTCCTATGGCTAAAAATGAAGAAAAGTTGAATGAAGTAACTCTTGAATATTTAAATCCATGTCCAAAAGAGATTTTAATAGATGTTATACATATCGTGATTAGGAATGAAAAATTATTAAACTTAAAAAATAATTGATTAAAAATGATCTCACGCATATATGCAAAAAGAAGTGACGAATTGATAAAGCAAATTGAAATCTAGATCTTGAAACAATGTCAAAGTTTTGAAATTGGAAAATGGTAATCTGAAACAAAATATTTTGACATTGCAAGAAAAATATGTTTTTCTTGAAACATAAGTACAAAGGTTGGAAATATAATGTATAATTCAACGTAATTTCTTAATAAAGTTTATAAATTTACAACTATTAACAGAAACAGAAGGCCGTTCTAATTTCTATTTTGAATTGTCCCATCCACGTTGCATTCTTGTCTAATTTAATAATAGGCTTCATAACTCTCGTATTCTTAGCCACAAATTTATTTAGTATTCATAAATTATTAAATGAGATGATTTTTGAGAGACTGAGAGTTTGAGACAATTTCTATGTGTATATTCAGTATGTTAAAATAATCATACAATACTATAAAGATGAAGTAAAATTCCAAGTGTCATCCTCTAAGCAGGCATGACAAATGGAAATTTTTGATTGGTTAAGAAATAACTCTATGACTAAAAATACCATCATATCATACATTACAATACTATAAAGATGAAGTAAAATTCCAAGTGTCATCCTCTAAGGAGGCATGACAAATGGAAATTTTTAATTGGTTAAGAAATAACTCTATGACTAAACATACTATGACTAAAAATGGTAAATGAATACTATAAAAAATCATGGGAAATTTCAAGTGGAAATAAGTATAGTAAATATTTTGAATTAATCTTATGTATTAGGATCAGAAATAAGATTACACACAAAAATATTTTGACTTCATTGACTTTAACTATTTTTAAACGAAAATAATATAATATAAAGATTATCATAAGTTCATATTATTAGAATATTCTATAAACAAAATAATAAATTAAGTAATCAAATTGACAATCTGAATTAATATAAGGAAATCAATAATCAACTCAAAAAATAAAAAATTAATTATTAATTAATAATTTCTGTTTGATTTTATGATTGATTTGATAGAATAATAATAATAATAATAATAATAATAATAATAATAATAATAATAATAATAATAAATAATAATAATAATAATAATAATAATAATAATAATAATAATAATAATAATTTGCATAGGTGTAGTATGATTTGATTAGTCTTTGTAACTCCTCAGTGGGTTATATCATCACTGTATAGACTAGGAGATGCGTTCTCTTTTTGGAGTTGTCTTTCCTAGCCTAGCGAATGACGAGGGGCCTGTCCCTTAGATGCTTAGGTCGGTTAGTCTTCTCAGTCTCTTGGACCTTTGTAAGCTTCGACTATCTTTTTCTCTAGCATTTTATAATACTTACTTTGCCAAAAAAAAATAATATACAATAATAATAATAATAATAATAATAATAATAATGAAAAAGGAAGTTGAGATATGTATATTTTTTAAAAAGTTAATTAATAATTAAAAATCAAAAATATGAACAATACTTAATGTATTGACTAACTTAGTATTGATGTATTGATTTAATATCAATACGTAAATAAATAAAATTATGATTTTGATATCTAAATTTTCAGTCTAATTAGGATTCTTATTATTTATTACTTCATCTTTAGTATATAATATATTGATTATTACATGTTTTTGAAAATTATATTTATTTTTATCTTTATACTAGAATTTCGCGTGCATTGCACAGGGTTTTATACTAGTTATTTATAATTTTGAATTGATCAATTAGGAAAATAAGTTAATTTTACAGGCTCGTCTCATAATAAAACGGTGTTAAGCAAAATAAGATTTTTATTTACTTAATTTCTGGTTTTATATTTTTTTTACCCTTAACTAGTACTCCCTTCATTAAGTTGTTTCCATTTGTCATTTTGGGATGTTCAATTTTTGATTCTCATAAAAAATCTTCATATTTATATTACAAATTTTGGATAAAATTAAGAAAAAATTATAAGAAACTACCTAATTTATACACCTTTTTTTAAAAAAACAACCTTATATAAAATTTTTGCAAAATATAATACAATTCATTGCAAAACACTACTTTTTACTGATTTTCGTCAGTTGACTGTTAACATTAACATTGACCTGCACAAAAAACTACCTTGTATAATATAATTCTTTGCAAAACACTACCTTATATAATACAATTCTTTGCAAAACACTATCTTATATAATACAATTTTGTGCAGATCAACATTATTGTTAACAGTCAACTAACGAAAATCAGTAAAAGGTAGTATTTTGCAAAGAATTTTATTATATAAGGTAATTTTTTGCAAAAAATTTTATATAAGGTAATTTTTAAAAACAAGGTATATAGATTAGGTAGTTTCTTATAATTTTTTCTAAAATTAATCTTGTTCATAATCATTTTAATATTTATATAATGCTTATGGTTCCTACATATTTTCTACTAATTTCATTTTAAATATTTCTATATTTTTTATGGTTCGTCCCAATATATTTTCCACTAACATTATTAAAATACTATTTTAATAGTTATACTCAGTATATATTTTTTCATGACCTTTATTTTAATATTTTTTATATTCAATGGTGCTTTTCTCCTCTATCTAATTTATTATTCAATAAAACAATATATCTATCATTTAAATACTATTTTTTTCGTTCTCAAACCAAAAAACTATTTTTTAAAAATTTTTAATAAATATCTTTTGTTAGAACTTTTTTAACTGTACAAATAAATATTTGCATTTAATTTTTATTGGAAAATTATCATTGGTGCCCCTGAGGTATGCGTTTTTATCAATGGTGTCTAAACTTTTTTTTTCCAATGGCACCCCTGAGGTTTAATGGTAATAACTACCGTGACACTTTTGCACTTTTTTCCGTTAAATACACGTTAGGTTTGAAATCTAACCTAACCATGGTTAATTGTTAATGGATGTTTATATACCCAGGTGTTATTTCATTTCAGTAGCTCGATTTTCTTTGTTCTCTCTTCCCTATCATCTTCCTTCTCCTTCTATGGCTACCTCATCCAAGAACTCATCTTTTTGTGGCAAAGTGTACTCTGGTACCTCCAAAAGACACCAGGCAATCCCCAATGTTGAAGCGAGTAATAGCTGGGTAAGGTTGAAGAAATGCGACTGTGATCCGTCTAAGTTTTATGATGTTAGGGTTTCCGGTTCAGTTACCAATCTTGGAAGAATCTACTACAAATGTATTTCGTGCCAAGCATTTGAATGGGGCTATTCGTATGATTTGAAGGAAAATCTTCATGAAGCTACACTTACAGATGCTCAAGGGCCTGCTCCTAAGGTCATGAATAGAGATGAATTCAATGAACTCAAATCTACTGTTTTAGGGTTGTGTAATAAGGTTGATGGCTTACTTAGGGTTGCTGACTTCATGAAATATGTTGTAATGTTTTTCTTGTTTTTGTTGGTTGTTGCTATTATTAAGCCCTAAATTGTGTATTGTATTCCATTAGGGCTATTATTAAGCCCTAAATTATGTACTGTTGGATGTTGGTATTATTAAGCTAATGAAAAACCATTTTGTATGTAAACACTGTTGTTAAATATCAATACTGGATGTTGCTATATCACATTGCTTCCAATGATTAAGTTCAAATGCCATACAAATAGATTCAACTCCCCTATTTCTACTAAACATATCCAACAATGCTTTATCATCAACAAGTTGAATGTGTTTCTTTTTGTAAAGATAACTGAAACTGGGATGATCAGGCATCAAATGTCCCAAAGACTCAGCTTTATCCCAATAATCTATGATCATGTCTAACAAGTGGACTAAGTCTACATCCTCAACAAAGACTTCTGTCTCAATACCCTTATACACAAACTTCAACAACACACAATCATCCATTTACAATCTATCAACAAAAAAACCATCAACAATCATAAATTGCACCAAAAAAATCAAATTTCAAAAAAGCCCTAATTTTTAGGGTTCATTCTTACAGAGAACAATTCAGAACAACTTTAAACACCATAATTCACCAAAAAAACCCTAATGCTACCACATTTTAAGACGAAAAATGGAAAAAATTGCTCCATTAGAGTCGGCATTTAGGGCAAAAAACAACACAGACCAAGTACTTGCATGTACAGAAAGAAAAGTAAAGAAGAATTGAGAACTTACCGGCGTGAATTCGAGCAGCAAAGAGGAAGAATTATCGTCAACAATGACGTGATCAATCAAGGAGATGATGATGATGATGAAGAACACAGAGAATGATCGAGGAAGGAAAATGAAGAGCCAAAACAAGTTACTTAATCAGATACAAACCATGGTTTGGTTTTATTTCAAACTTAACGTTAAGTTAACGGAAACAGTACAAAGCGGTTGTAATTACCCCTAAACCTCAGGGGTTCCTTTGAAAAAAAAAAAGTTTAGACACCATTGATAAAAACGCATACCTTAGAGACACCGATGATAATTTGCCATTTTTATTTAGTGTTATTTTATGCGTTATTCTAAACGAAAAGCCTTCGTTTGACTTTGATCTGCTGAAGGCCTTTGCAGTTTGCATCCATTGAGATTTCAAGCATTCACTCTAAACATCAGCAATTAGCAGGTACCATTTTCACTTATGTTTTGAGTTTCCAAGAAGAAAATGGCGAAACCCCATCAAAGGATCATCAAAAATTTTCTCAGATTACACTTTAATGTTAGCCCCATTTCTTCAACTCCAAAACCCTCAATTCATAGTGCTCTTAAGTTTTCCACCTATAGCTCAAATGGAATTTCAAATTCAGCTGTTAAAGCCACCAAATTCCACTTAAATCCTGCTTTTCCATCTTCGTTTACAAGACTCATTTCCTCAAATGGTGTTTTATGCCCAGAGTTTAGCTGTTTCAAATCATTTTTTGGGGTTTATTGTAGAAATTACTCAATGGGTAATGTTAAATTCAATGGAATTTCTGCAAAAAGATTAGGTTTTGAGAAATTGGTTTTCAACCCATTAAAAACCAAGCAGTTTTCTACTGGATTGCCAAGCTTTGGAAGCAAGCTTAATGCTGGTAAATTGAATAGTAATGTGGCTAAGAAAATGGTTGATAAGCCTTTATCTGTCATTAGTTCGACATTTTCGAGGTACAAGGAAGCAATTGGGTTGCAAATCGAGGGATTTTGGAAGAGGAATTTCTTGTTTATGGTTGGGGCAGGAGGTGTGTTAGTTTGTATCATGCTATGGCGGATAATGTTTGGCATTGCAAATACTTTTGTTGGATTGTCAGAAGGCATGGCAAAGTATGGTTTTCTTGCCCTTTCCAGTGCCATGGTTGCTTTTGCTGTAAGCTTTTCACATTTTCTGCATTTAATTCCAACTTTATTGTAGTTGTTTGTGTTTTGACAGAGTTAATTCTGCCTATATTGTCCTTTGTTACATGGATTGTACAACATTTTGCCCATATCATTACCATTAAGTGGGTCTATCCGAGTTTAGGGGGCTGGATGTAGGCAATCTTAACCTTGTTGGTAACAACAAAGGTGTTGTTCTGATTAAACCTTGGTAGCAAATATCGTCTACAAATAGTAAAGGGTTGTTAACTTGGTAAAATCAAATCTTTTTTTTATTTTGTATTACTATGGTGTGCTTTGTGTTGAATTTGATCTTGAGCACTACTTTTGGTGTCCTGTTTTCAGTGTTCACTTCTCAATTGAATTGAATTGGTTTGCAAGTATAGGCCAAATCCATATTCACAAACAGTTCCTATTGAATAAATTGGCTTGGTTTTAGTTACCCTTGTTGCTTGAGCTAGTTTTCATTTCCATTGATTAATTATACAAGTGTAAGGATCTGGCATTTGGGGATTTTGGAGATGATACTGAAAACGATGACGTATTAGAGATCGAACGATGTGTTTCAATCTCCAATATTACCAAGATCGAAAGTGTGAAGTCTTGTGTGAAACAAATTACGCAAACTATAAACTCGATGTTTGTAAGAGATAAAAATGCAATAATAAATGACACAAAATATTAACGAGGTTCACCCAATTTAGGCTACGTCATCCGGTGTAGTATCTCTTATATTATAATAAGTGAGAATTACAATTAGAGAAGAGATGAGGCTAAGTGTTTAGGCTTGGGGTATTTTGTGGATTTTGTGGATGTTTTTTGATTGACCTTTGTAGCTCCTATTTATACTACTAATCACCATCAATGAGTCAAAGATACTTAATACAAAGTTTTAATATCACAATAAACTAACATTAGTAGATGAAACGTTGAGCATGCACCAGCTGAACCAACTTGTTTGCTACTGAACTCAATGCTCGAACAAGGCGCTATTACTACATGTTGATGCCTCGAACAAGGCACCTACAACAGCACCGAAGACTCTTGAAATTCATCTTTAATACCATTCTTTATTCACTTTAAAACCCATGTTTAAGACATTCTTTGTGCTCTTCATAACTTCAAGATTAAAGTCATGCACTTAAACTTCACATTTAATCACACATTAAGTCACAACTTAAACACCCATCTTTAATCCCTTCATAGGATTCCACACACTAATTCACAAGATTTATTTTTGGTGCACTCAAGTCACACCATTAAATCACAACAATCTCCACCTTGACTTGAGTTCACCCAAGTCAATGACATTCTCCAATTCACTCCAAACATAATATAACCACTTACACCACATTACAAACTCAAAATAAAAACAAAAATAAAATAAAGACAACACATGTGCTTAAACATAACACATGCACTAAAATGCCCACAAAGGGCTCCCAAAAGAGTATGAATTTAATTACCAATCAAGTCCATACATCCCATGGACTCATTGGGGTATGTTGGAATTATTCTCGAATTTTCGTTGTTTAAAGAAGTAACATCATCATCATTTTCATGTTTGTTTGAAGTAGTGGACACACATGCCGAACTAATTAAGGTTGAACCCATAAGCATATACAAGCCATTTTTTATGGACCTTTCATGATCAAATTTGGACCCTTGCCAACCTTCATAACTCCACCTTCACCAATGCATCTATAACCTTCTTTATCCAAAATACTAAGGGAAATTAAGTTTCTACTCATACCTGGAACATGAAGGACTCCGGTTAATGTTCTTTCGACACCATCAAACATGACAAATTTAAAATCTCCAATACCAACTATCGGACAACTAGCCTCATTGCCCATAGTGACTTTCCCTCCATCAACCTTTTGATAAGTTGAGAAGAAACTAGAATGAAACGTTATGTGTCTTGAACATCCCGAATCCAAAATCCAAGAGTCACCACCCTTGTATTCACTTGTAACAACGAGAGCACCAACATCATATAACTCACCTTCAACATAGCTAGCTTCGGCGGCGATAGCTTTATTGGATTTGCTTTCATCGGAATGTTTGGATTTTAATTTCCAACAATCTTTCTTGAGGTGGCCTTTCTTCTTACAAAAGTTGCAAGTCATGCCCCTTTTGTTCCTACCCGCATCCTTCACAAATAAAGCTATCGTTGGAATCTTTGGACTCCTTTTGAGCAAATTGAGAATCAATAAGGTCCTTCTGTGTCAAGACCTTTCTAACATCCTCACTACTCAATGTGTCTCTTCCATATAACAAGCTTTCCCTAAAATGCTTAAATAAAGGTGGTAGTGAAACCAACAATAAGATGGCCAAATCCTCATCATCCACTTTTACATCAATATTTTGCAAGTCCATAATTATTGAGTAAAATTCATCTAGGTGTGGTTTCATCGGCTTCCCTTCTTGCAATCGGAGATCATACAAACGACTCTTTGACAAAAGTCGATTGGTAACACTCTTTTCCATGTAGAGTGATTCCAATTTTTCCCAAATGCCTTTAGAAGTTACCTCCTTTACAACTTCTCTCAAAACTTCATTAGAGAGACAAAGTTGTATGGCGGAAAGAGCCTTCGCATCCATTTCTTCCACATCTCGCCTCACTTGTGCCTTCGGGCATCTTCTCTTTACCATCAAGTGCTTTATGCACTCCATTTTGTATCAATATTTCTTTCATTTTGACTTGCCATAAGCCAAAATTCACGCTCCTATTAAACTTTTCAATATCGAGTTTCATTGTAGCCATGTTACACCAAAGCGACCTCTAGATGACGATAATAACAACTTGGCTCTGATACCAATTGAAAACGATGACGTATTAGAGATCGAACGATGTGTTTCAATCTCTAATATTACCAAGATCGAAAGTGTGTGAAACAAATTACGCAAACTATAAACTCGATGTTTGTAAGAGATAAAAATGCAATAATAAATGACACAAAATATTAACGAGGTTCACCCAATTTAGGCTACGTCCTCCGGTGTAGTATCTCTTATATTATAATAAGTGAGAATTACAATTAGAGAAGAGATGAGGCTAAGTGTTTAGGCTTGGGATATTTTGTGGATTTTGTGGATGTTTTTTGATTGATCTTTGTAGCTCCTATTTATACTACTAATCACCATCAATGAGTCAAAGATACTTAATACAAAGTTTTAATATCACAATAAACTAACATTAGTAGATGAAACGTTGAGCATGCACCAGCTGGACCAACTTGTTTGCTACTAAACTCAATGCTCGAACAAGGCGCTATTACTACATGTTGATGCCTCGAACAAGGCACCTACAGCAGCACCGAAGACTCTTGAAATTCATCTTTAATACCATTCTTTATTCACTTTAAAACCCATGTTTAAGACATTCTTTGTGCTCTTCATAACTTCAAGATTAAAGTCATGCACTTAAACTTCACATTTAATCACACATTAAGTCACAACTTAAACACCCATCTTTAATCCCTTCATAGGATTCCACACACTAATTCACAAGATTTATTTTTGGTGCACTCAAGTCACACCATTAAATCACAACAGATACTGTGTAGCATTATGCTGGTTAACTTAACTCCTTGATAGTCTTCCACGAGAATTATGTATTTTATATTATTCGCAGTTAGACAAGCTGTATAATTTGTTTAATGTTTATTTTGTATTAGATTGAATCAAGTGAATTGCCTTTGATGGGATAAAAGCCTTCAGAATTCTTGCTGTAGTTTAGGATTCCATTCTAGTTGGTTTTTCTATAATATTCAAATACTTTTTTTGTGGAATTTGATGTTCTCGATGCTGGAGTAAGGAAGATTTTAGGGTATGTTTTAAGACATCATTACAAATGAATTTTGATGATTGTATGCTATTGCTATGGTACACCAAGGTAATCATGAAAGTAATATAGTAGCTTAGAGTTTAATTATGGAAAGAGTCTGATTTGACTTACTTGATGTGGGTAAAGCTTGTGTCATTAGTGCCTTTTATGATACAAAGGGTATGTAAATATTTTAAAGTGCCTTTTAATTTTTTTCTTATTACAACAGAAATCCGTCAAACAGTGTATATGCTGGTTTCATTAAAGTGGTGTTAGTTGAAGTCTTTTAATTTTCAGGTGAATTGATCACAATTCAAAGACAATTCAAGAAATTTTCTGCAACACTTAAGTGCAATGTACCATTGTTAACTGCAATGTCGCATTGTGGATTCAAAGTTATCTTCTCTCCTTTAAACCTATGTACACTTTTACTAGATGTTTAAGCAATATGGCAACCTTGAAAAGGGAATAGCAACTGTAAGACATACTAAAGGAAATTGTCTTCAATAGTGTCTAATAGAGAACGTAAATTTGTATCCCTTTTTACCATTTATTTCCTCTTGTGGAAATTTCAAAATGTTATCTCTTGTGGGTTTTGTATTTTAATGATATGGAGAGCATCTTATCATTTTCAAGATGACATCATACTTCTGCAATATTCTACTTTATTTGCTAATTCGGTTTTCCTTATGGGTATATTTTTATTTCTATTATTCTGGCCTGTTATATGGGGAATATCAACTTTAAATTTTTCTTTAGTAACCAATAATTAAAGCTTTCAGTTTTTTTGAGATGTTGTCGAGAAATTGTAATAAATAATTTTTTTGTTCAAAAAAAAGTTATGTTTGTATGTTGAATGCTTGATTGACAAGAAAAACTTTTCCTATAGATCTTCGGGCATTTTTGGCAAGAATATATTCTAAAAAGGACTTTTCCATGTGAAAAGGAAGAAGTAAATTCAAGAAGTATTATGTATAGTTTTTTGATTTCAAAGTATAATGGACTATTAAAAATATAAATAACTTTATAAATCATGTGCACTCCTTATTTGTGTTATTTGTGTGAATACGCCGATGATATTTGGTACCAAGGTCAAGGGTCATTAAAAACACAACCATTTTATTATCTCATGGTTAGTTTGAGTATATTTGATCCCCCTCAAACTCTACATAGGTGGTAACCACTTAATGACATTGGAGTTATAGAATGTTACTTCCTTAGGATTTTAATAGTTGCTACAGTTCCTGTAGCAACTACTGTTCATCTGATCTTATTTGTTATATACTTCTCCATGCATAATGAAATACATAGTCAAGTGGATTTGTTTGATTCTTCTTAATACATATTTTCATGATATTAACTTTTTAGAATTTTTTCATATGAAATTAAAAATATTCAAGATTAAAATCGTGCACTGGATAGCTTGCAAAACAAAAGTGTAGTAACTATTAAAAACCAAAGGAAGTATAATCTTCCTACAAAGAATATTGAAAACTCGGGTTACATTTTGTTTGGTATTCTGGCTTTTTTACCTGTTTTCAAAACCTTTCAATCTCAGTAGGTCATTTATGGATTTCTAGAGTCAGTAATTGGTAGTACACATGTTTTTCTATAACACTATAGCTCGGCTTTTTGAGATCTTTGTGTTGAGCATCTGGAAGTTGTACAACTATCTAGGAACTTAAGAGCATCCACACCTTATCTCTAAGTCCCACAGTTCAAATAAGAGGTATCGGGACTTAAGAGCTCAAGACATATTCCAAACTTGCACAACCATCTTTTGTTCATACTCTACTTTGTATGGCTAACCAAGCTATGAACCTATGGTTGGCACTTTGCATTAAGGATGAAATACATGTTTTGAATAGCTTCAACACCCAAGGGGTCCTCGAACCCAATCAATAAGGTTATAATTTTAAAATGTACAAGAGCTTTCATCTATCTCTCACTATCTTTCACCAGTAGCTTAGCTACTGTTGTAGGGAGCATAATTCCTCCATTAATCTTGTTCTGTCCAAAACATTAATTTACCCACTTGACCTACACATAATCTTCTTTTGGCTGCTACCCATTTTCTAACTTCTATAACATTCCAAGCTTAGAATTGAAACATTTAGAGTTTAGACCTCCATAAGTTGGGTTTGTGCTTATCTTTCAGACCACATATGTTAAACACAATTTGATTATGAGATTCTGACATGTAGTTTGAAGAGAAATATATTTCTATGTGTTGTGCCAAAAGAGGCACATAATTCAATAACTAAGCATACATCTGTCTTCATTTATGGAATGCACTCCTATCCCCATGCATTATATTAATTAATTGATTCTAGAATGCTCTAAATATCCAACAAAATTCCCGTGAACTAAATGAATATCTTCTTTAATTTTTCAGCACAATAATGGCAGCTAATAGGGATGTTCATGGGTCGGGTCTGGAGCAGGTCCAACTAGATCACACAAAATGGATTCAGACCCAGACCCAAACTCGCACCCTAAGGGTCTAAAGCTTTTAGACCCATATCCAGACCCGCCGGGTCTGATGGTTTAGGGTCCTAAATGGTTCTAAAAATGGTCTCTTGAGTTGTAAACTTTGAATTAATGCTACAAAGGGTCTAAAATTTGAAACTTTTGAAATTTGACTTGCGTTTATTTATGCTAAAATCAAAAATTAGTTTGTTTAGTATGAATTAATTTTGGCTGGTATAGAAACTGCAACTGTATTAACCCTTGAAACCAGTTGAATTAAGGATGCAGGAACATCCGACTATATCACCCTACGATTTGGAGACCCAATTGATTTAGTACTTTTGACTGTAAAATTAAGTACATAATCTATAAATGAAAAGCAACATAATCAATCGCAAGCCGCAGGATTGAAAGTAATTAAGATAATACAAATTAATACCAAAAAAAGGTCAGATTTCATACCAAAAATGGAGGTATATTGAGGAAGACAACAATGGAGATTGAATAAAGTGTGTAAGCATGTGAGGGAGTGCGAGTGTGACCTGTGAGGGAGTGTAACTATGACCCGTGAGGGAGTAAGGCAACGATTTCACTTAGGGTTAAGGTTAGGGATGAAAGAAGATAAGTAGAGTAAGTGATGACAGAAATGAAATGAGGAACTAAAAGGGTGTGGGGCGAGACTGAATAGTGTAGGCATCTAGGGTTTATTAAAGAGTTGGAAGTGTAAATAATACTCCCTCCAATTCATGGAAAAAGGGGACATTTCCTTTTTCTATGAATTGGAGGGAGTATATAATAAATTTTAGGGTTCGGGTTTAGGTCTTAATGGCAGGTCTAAGGTCTGGGTTGATAGTTCGGGTCTGGATTCAAGTCTGGATTTGAGGGTTTGGATCTAAACCGAGACCGAGACCCAAACCCAAACTTTTTATTTATTTTTGAGATCCATATCTCTCAAAAAATGAGACCCAGATGCTTAAAAAAGGGGCGGGTACGAAGCGGATCTTATAGGGTCCTGGATCCATGACCATCCCTAGCGGCTACGATTTGAAATGGAGTTCTTATTACTTTTTCTGTTGAATCTATTAATGTAGCATTTATTGGTTTGTGATGCAGTGAACCTTACTAGAGAACTTTGTATCTTTTACATTTTACCCCAAGCATTGGAAAAATTAGTTGGAGTTTCTTTTACGTGTTTGGAACCTTACATTTTACGTTAGAACAAACATGTGGAGCCTTATTTACCTTTTTATGAATTTGTTCTATGGATTTTTTTTACATAGAAAGTGTATGTAATTTTTTATTCTTATAACAATGTGTGAGCCTTAAGCCCCTAATTGCACCACGTAGGGTCTTGTCTCATAAACCAAGAACCTATGCCGTGTTACCATTCATAAGATCCTTTTTCTCTTTTAGTGGCACATGTTACTTGAATTTCATTTTCTTCATATCAATTTAATACCCTCAATGGCTCTATCCGAGTTAGCCTCCCTCAGTTGTCAAACTCATACTTCAATCTTTCACTAAATATCTTTATTTTGAAATTCTATTGCTTAAGAATTGTTCCCGCACATTCTTCTCAACATATGTGATTCTATTACCCTCATATCCTTATGATTGTTCTTAAAGACCAACATATTAAGATATTTTTGGGGCGGTAAGCTCAAAGACCATTAAGATACGTGATACAACTATGGGTAGCAATGTCATTCTTTGATATTCACAGGTAGCAAAGACCTAACCTCTTGGGCCATTGAGCAATCATATAGAGCATTAAGGTTAGACTACAGATTTGGAACATAAAGGAGATCAGATATTGGGATGAATTACTGAATTGTCCTCCAGAACAAGTGGGACCTGGTTAGGGCTTTCTCCCATACTACCTCCTAGCCAGAGAGATTTTGTCTAGGATGGTGAGGGAGGTTCGAAAGGGCTATGCAAATAGTGGAATTATTGGTCTCAGACAACAGGGCTTTTATTTCCTGCTGAGCTTCTTGGTGTTAAAAGGGATAGAGTAGGTCTGGTGAGACAGGTCCAAGGGTAATCTTTTGAGCTATTTGATCTAGTTGCCCAGTCCCCTAGTGTTATGATGGGTTGGTTGCTGTGGTGGAGTAAGAGCTAAGGATGGGTGTTTGCAAGGGATGGATGTAGCTGTGTAATGTTACCATTGCATAGAATGTGTAGATTTTGGATCAGAAACTTGTATTGATATTGTAATACATCAATGGTAGTATACCCAAGTTAGAGCTCTTTATTCATAAAGTGTAAAGACTTTGTGAATACAAGTATCATTCTATTTATTCCCTCTCTTGAGACTGAGAGTGATTATTGATGGAAGGCCTTCCTCCGTTCTTAACAGTTCTTTAGTAATTGCATTTGTTGAATAAATCTGTTTCTCCTGATGGCAGTTTTCTGAAAATTTAATCGATGAATCCAAATTGGAATTCTCTCAATGACAACTAAGTTGTGAAATCCTCTTGTGACGTAAACTTGGCTATGAAATAAGCAGTCGTCTCTGGCCTGGTCTAGCATGCTGCTCTGTCATTTACATTTACCCTACCTGCTTGTTATTGGCATGTCTACTTGTTATGTGTAGTGAGTAGCCTATAGGTCTCCTTATGCGTCACATCTCATGTCTGAACTATGAATCAATAATATTATTATACCCTAATTAATATTACCTTTTCAATTATTCTTAGGGCATTTATCTTCGTTCAAGATATACAATCAACCCAGACAAAGTTTACAGGATGGCCATGAAGAAGCTTAATACATCTGCCGGCATTCTTGAAGTTATGGGTGCCCCTCTCACTGGAACGGACTTGCGAGCATATGTGATGTCCGGTGGTGGACTTACAATGTCGAAGTTCAAACCCAGGCTGAGGAGTAAGCGTTGTTTTCTTATTTTTCCAATACGAGGCCCTGAAAAAAAAGGGTTAGTGAATGTTCAGGTCAAGAAGAAAGATGGCAAGGTTTGTTTTTGTGACTGCTATTTCCTTAATTGTGTAAAGGTTAATAATTATTAATTCTATATGTTTGTATGTTCAATTGCATAAAATACTCGCACATACAAAATGAGCTGGGGATAATGGTGCATAATGTACGCTAAATGTGCGTGTTCCTTATATATTTGCATTTTAAAATTACAGCCC
Source organism: Amaranthus cruentus (assembly GCA_019425755.1). Classification (NCBI taxonomy): domain Eukaryota; kingdom Viridiplantae; phylum Streptophyta; class Magnoliopsida; order Caryophyllales; family Amaranthaceae; genus Amaranthus; species Amaranthus cruentus. The sequence goes on along the minus strand of CM033460.1, from coordinate 5,115,178 downwards.
AAGGCTTTCGTTAAGCCGAAACATACTCCTGTAAAGTTCTAATGTTGCAAACCCTACCTTACCTAGCCCTATATCCCATTTAACAGTATGAGCTGGTTGGCTTTTGTGTTTTCTTCCTTATATAACCTGAAAATTGAATCGTGTAGTTTTTCAAGCTGTTAACCTGCCTTCGTGACTCTAAAGTCGGAATGTTATGAAGTGTTGATAATGGTTGGCATCATTTTTTTTTCTTCGTTTATTGATATGCTATCAAGTTTTCAGTCGTCCTAGTTACTGTGTTATGTCATTCCCATGTTAGTAGAGCTCTCACCATCAAACACGTGTTTTTCTTCGTATTTTTCCATTACAATCTATACAACATTTTCAATTGGTAATGGATGGTATGAATTGTTTTGAAGTAAAAGAATGGTTAGACTAGGACAAGGTGAAGTAGTTTTTCTGAGCTAAATTATATTATATTTTTAATACCATTCCTTCGATTAAACGCCAACAACCAATGGGCCGTTAGTTTGATTCATTGGCCAACTTTTGTATCACCCCCAAAAACCAGACTCTAACTCGAGTATGATTTACATCTAGAATTGAAATCAATGCTTCTATACCTGTTACGTCCATATTACTAGAACATTCTGTAGTTTATATATTTCTATTCATTTCTCTAATGTTTAACTTAATAGGACTGAACTGAACTAACGTGCCAACCTACCGTCCTGCACATAGTCACATCGTAGTAGGCTAGTAGCCATATACCTGAAACTAGCATCCAAGAAACATGCAGCTTTCGGAGAACAAAACAAATGTAAACAATTTATTAAGAAAATGATCAAATTGTATGTCATTGGTTTACCTATTACGGGAAAGAAAAGAAAAATAAAACCAAACATTGGTGGTGCTTTTGAGAGCTTTCAAAGCTCATGAAGTTAAAGAAAGATCCGTTTGTATCTGATTTGCTATCTGGCAGAAAGTTTTACATGTAATTTTTTTTTGCTTGATCATGATGGACTGATTCAGCTATGAGTACTTCTGTTGTAATTATTGGTGTTGTCTAAAACTGATCAGTGCATGGCTTAAATCTGAGACGTATTTTTTATTTGCAGTATGACGTGAGGTTACTAGCTGTGGACATTCCAATGGCATCAGGACCTGATCAGCGTCTGTTCTTGATCGGAGATGAAGATGAGTACAGGCTTGGTGGAGGACTGATTGGGGAGCTAAGAGATCCAGTAGTTAGAGCAATGGCCGCAACTAAAGAGTTGGAAGAAAGAGATGACATAGAAGCAGAAGAAGATGAAGAAAGAGAACTGAAAGAGGCAGAAAAGAAGCACGGTGAAGAGGTAGCCAGACTTGAAAGAGAGCGATCCAGCTAAAAAGTTGATCATACAGCTGATGTTCACATTTTTTTTCTTTTCATTAGAAAAAACGGTTGGTTGTGTGTTTTAAGAAGCTGGAAACATAAACAAAGGAGAACAAAGAAAGAAATTGCAAAATTTGGCTTAGTTGATCAACATGTTTTTTGGAAGGCTTGAGCAAGGATTTCAAAGCCTTTTTTGGGCATGTAACCATTTTTAGCTGTCATAAATCTCAGATGTATAAAACTGAGACAAAATGGGTTAGAATTGAAAATGTACCTTCCCACCTCCATATTTGATTAAACACACAGATTTTAAGTTTCTCGTTTGACTTCTCTCACCAAAAAATAAATGTGCAACTATTCTAAAACTAATGTCTCATAGCTCATAAGTGTTGAGTATTTAGAGTACTGCTTGTTCGAGCAAGGTCCTGCTCGTTTGAGCATGATAGTGCTCGTTCGAGCACTTTGCTGAGCTTCGGCAATTTGATTCAAAAGCTTTTGTTTGCTGGTAAGGGCCTGTGCTCATTTGAGCACCTATTGTGCATGTTTGAGCACTTAGAGATTTTTGTGCCAGAAAGTTTCAAGAAAGTGATTTAACATGTGCTCGTTCGAGCAACTCTGAACAAAGCATTTGTTCGTGGACTAAAACTTTGAATCATGGAGTATGGTGTTGTTATGAATTAGTTTACGTCATTATTAACTGATAATCATGTAGTTGATGATTGGATTTGGATTGAATCATGTCAAATCTTAACTATTACTAAAATAAAACACAGCTTACATCATCACCTTTTAATATTGCTTACGTGTCACATCCTTATTAAAAATTTTGCCTCTAAACTTAAATGAAGATGTCATCCTTATTATGATTTTTGACTTTCTATCTCTTAATTTGAGCATATTATTATCTTATTAATTGTTTTTTTTTGCTTTTTGGGTCAAATCACATTTAATGTATTGGAAAACTATATATTTTTATTTCATTTATTTTAATTATTTATACAATGTTTACAATTTTATTTATTAAATGAATATTATTGAGTGTATTGGACATTTTAAAATGGTTAAAATATAATATACAATTATTACAATTTGTTACTTAAATGCAATGATTAATTCTAATATAATTTAGGTTGTGACTATTTTTATGTAACTCACTTATATTTTTTATGAGAAAAAATTATCTTTGTCGTTTAAACTAATCAAATAATTTTACATAATTCTATGTATTTAGATTTGATTTTAGAGTATGTTATTGAAAGTAATAATATTTACTCCCTCTGTCCCTATGAGATAGTAGCAAAGAGAAAAATGGTGAGAATTAAGAAAGTGGTAATAAATGAAGAGAGAGAATAAATTGTGTGGATGAAATTAAAAGAGAGTTAAAATGTATGGATGAGATTAAAAGAAAGTGGTGGGCCATAGTCTAAAAATAGAAATATTGCAATTTAAGTAGGACAGACGAAAATAGAAAATACTGCAAATTCATAGGGACAGAGGTAGTAGTACTTTTATAAATTAATGTAAGGTATTTTTGTTTGAAAAATTAATGTTATTTTTTATTTAAAAAATTCATAATTTCATATTGTACTTGAGGTATTTTCTCTTTTATTCAAAATAAAAAATAAATGTACAAATATAATTATATTACGAACAATGCAAAATATGATATAATGTACGTAATGTATACAACTGTTCATAGTGAAATAAAATATAAATATAATACAAAAATATGTCAAAAAATTTGATAAAGCCGTGCATCGCATGGGCACTATCTAGTTATACTATAAATAAGAGTGAGTGCATGAAGATCAAATTATCTTGTTAATCAACATTGTTTTCTGATTTTCTCACTTTCTTTCTCTCATTCACTTGAAACATAAAAGAAAGTTATAACTCCTTTTATTGTTTTCGGATTTTAGTTTCTTCATAAACACATAATTATTTAGTTCAATCAATTTGTACTAATTGGTTGGAGAAAATGATTGTATTTCATTGTTAATTTTCATTCTCACACCCAATTTCTACAACCTTATTCTAAAAACCTATATTCCAACTAATCATTTCCTTCATCTTAATGCTTTATTTAATTTTCAATTTCTTATCTTGTCGATTTCATTTTCGATTTAGCTATCAAGTTACTTATTATTTGATTTCCTTTTACTCGTCCGATTTGTTAAATTAATCCGGATATAAAATCTGAATTTTTTTTGGTTTCAAAATAGTTTTTTTTGAGCCCAAAGGTTTTTATTATTAATACGAAAAATTTTAAATTGTTGATATTTTTAGTTTTCGGGTTTCTAAAACTTTATTTAAAAATTCTTATTTATAAATTAATTTCGTTGATCATTATTTTAACGACTTTAACGCTTTTATCTAAATTATTTTAATCTAATAATTTTATCATTGATGTTAATTAATGATTTAAGCAAGTTTAACACCTAAACTAAATTTTATCATCAAAAATTGCTGTCAAAAAAAAAAATTATCATCAAAAATTTGTTTTGACAAAACCTACCCATATTGTTTTATACTGTACACTTGTACAAGTAAATTTCATGAATCAAGAAAAAATCAACCCCTCCCTTACTCTTATAATCCATGGTTGTATATGAAATCATGGACTAAAATTTTTTCTAAATTTTTAATCCAAATCCCTTACCCAATAATTTGACACCTTGACTTTCACCAGCATGACTAATCTTTTGAAATAAGTTCTCCAGATTGATAATAACATCAATATTATTAGTATGGGCTAAATATTGTTGAACATCATATTAGGATCATTTCTTAAACAATTGCAAAAGAAGCAAAGTTGTATATGGAAAATATTACGTCCTCTATTACACTTTGATATTTCCGGTATTAACGCAAGTATCAAGAATTTTAGTGAGTACGACCATACGTCTATTATTTAGGGGACAAAGGACAAGGTGTGCATGCCAACTTAATTCTATTCTCTTGTTTCTGACTTGTGAGTAGTAAAGTATACAATGAATGGATGTATCATTATCAATATCACATTACATCAATTTGTTTATGATTTTTATTTTTATAGATATAGATGTTCCATATTAAACAATAAACAAAAGCCTTCTTATTTTGTTTTGATATCCTGTTTTAAAACTTTTTTTATTCGTTAAACGACTAAAAAGTATTTAGTAAACTATAAATGACTTTCAATCTTAAATTAGTATGAATGACTTTTTCATTAGCTTTTGGTTTATTTTTTCTCCGATTAACATCCAACAAATAAACAATTATATTCTAATAATTAAACATCTCCATCACAATTGATGTATACATAATAACATAAAAGCCAATGCTATAAGCTAATCAAACAAATCAACTAAACATGCCAATAATCAATAGCGTGACTTACCTCCTTTCACTTATACCTATTATACTCTTAAAATTGATAACTCTACATATATTCGATCATGTCTTGAATCCGACATAATTTATTAGCACAAAGCTTGGTATGTAATGGGGATTAACAAAGGAGTTGGTATGTGGTTTTTGAATTTTTACTTTCTATGTAGCTTTTCTGATTTTCAAATAATACCACCTTTCTTTGACCGCACAAATGACAAATCTTAATAGCGTAGAGGGTTACTTCTTAGGCTACCTTGACGATCAAGTCAACAACTTTAATCAACAAGAGTATATTTACCTTTGTTTTGGATTAATAATTAGGATTTATTTATGACATGAATTCTTTTGTAAGTAAAAACTTGAGTAAATAAATGGAAAAGCAAATAAAAAATTCTCAAATGATAGATAGCAAAAAATCGCAATTTAACATAATAATAAATTATAAGGTACCTTATAAATAAGACTGTAAGTGTATTTATGGTTTAAGCACTGAAAGACTTGGGTGTGCAAAATTAGTTATGAAATATGCTCTGATGAAAATTAATTTTTTTCATTTATTTATATAAGTAAGCACCAAGTAATGAAGGTGGAAATAAACATATATAGCCAATATAATCATAAACAACTATTAGGAGTTATAAAAAACTTTCCTTAGTAATTTTGTTTAATAAATTAGTGGCCAATTATTTTCTGAATTACTTCTTATTGGCCCAATTGAGTTTTGATGATGACTTAACGTTTATAAACAAACAAACCATAGAGATTGTTTTGTAGGTCATATATCCGATTTGTAAAAATCGTCGATGGCACCTAAAGGCTTGCTTAAAGAATAATGTACGTGTCAAAGTCAATGTCAAAGTCAAAGTCAAAGAAGTCAACCTTGGAGTCCAAGTAGAAAGTCAAAAGAAGGTTCAATTATTGTTGTTCCAAGTTTGATAAATTAAAAAGAAATCTAACGAAGACAGTGCAGTGTTCCTAGCGAAGCAGATCTAAGAAGAAAGTCAACTAAAACATAGGAAAATAAGTTTTTCTTATTTTAGTTGTTTGTACGGGTAAAGTCTAAAATAGATTGCATAAAGAAATTAATTGGCAAAATTAACTAATCTAAAACGTGAGTTTAAGCTCCCTAAGTTCTCTCCACGTTAATAGAGAATTAGTTAAAGATAAATAAAATTTACTATTTTTAGCCTAAAATAACCGAATAACATTGAGTAATCTCCAAGGCTTTTCTCCACTATTCCCGCATTTTAGATTAAGCGAAATATGGTAGCAATGCACGGTTGATCACATATAAAAGAAACATTAATAACCGGCCAGCCGTGTGAGTGCCCAAATCAAGAATTCAAGAGAGATCACCAAAGGAGAGAAAAATATTCATTCTTTTAATTGCCAATTAATTCACAAATATTTTCTTATGCAATCTTTAAGTCTTTATCCATTCTAGGAAACTATTTTGTAAAGGGTTTTTGAGAGATTGTAATTTAGACTTGGAAAAGTCTAAAGGGGAACCGTGAGAAAGAACGAGAGAAAGAAAAGAGAAGGAGAAAGAGCAGAAGAAGAGAAGTGGCCTAGTAAAGAAGAGAAAAGAACAAGTTTTATGTAATTGCTTTAATTGCTTAAAACATATTAAGAGAAGTTTAAAATCCGAAGTGGTCGTGGGTTTCTTTCTAAGAAGGCCTAGAAAGTTGCCATGTTAAATCTCTTGTCTCCTTTTTACATTCTTGCTTTTACTTAAGTATTTTGTTAGATTTTAATTTCCGCAAAACAGGGCAAAAATACTTGAAAAAGCAATACAACAATTCACCCCCCCTCTTGTTGCATTCATAATCTCTAAGTGTTTCTACAATTGGTATCAGAGCCCTGTTCCTCATTTGATCAGGAAACCCTAAGAGCCGTATCTTGGTATTTTAGAGATGTTGAAAATGAATGAACGTATGGAAGAAGGTTACTCTACTCAAAGACCGCCAATGTTCGATGGAAAATTCTACACATATTGGAAGAATAGAATGGAAATCTTCATGAAGGCCGAAAACTATCAAGTTTGGAGAGTCATCGAAGTTGGAGATTTTGAGGTAACCACTATCAACTCCAATAACGAGATTGTTCCCAAACCGATAACTGAATATGAGAAAGAAGATTTTCAGAAAATGGAGATGAATGCTCTTGCCATCAAATTAGTTCACTGTGGGCTTGGACCGAATGAACACAATCGTATTATGGGTTGCAAAACAGCCAAGCGGATTTGGGATCTGCTGGAAGTTACTCATGAAGGTACCAGTGAATTGAAGCGTTCCAAAATTGACTTGCTAATGTCAAAATATGAAAGATTTGTTATGGAACCTAGAGAAAGTATTCAAAAAATGTTCACTAGGTTCACTAACATAACTAACGAACTTGTCTCACTTGGAAGGCTTATTCCCTCAGATGAACAGGTCAGGAAAATCCTCAGAAGTCTACCTCAAGATGACCGCTGGAGAGCTAAGGTCACAGCCATACAAGAATCCAAAGATTTCACAAAATTCAATCTGGAAGAGTTGGCTGGTTCCCTGATGACTCATGAATTACATCTGGGAACAGCTGACAGTTCCAGAAACAAAGGCTTGGCTCTTACAGCAAATGAACAAGAAGAATCAGAATGTGATGAAGAAGAAACAACAATGTTGGTTCGAAAATTCAAAAAGTTCTTCAGGAACAACAGGTACAACAATCAAAGAAACAACAAAGAAAGGGGAACAATAAATACCAAAACCAGCTATGAATGTCACAAGTGTGGAAGCACTGACCACTTCATCAAAGAGTGCCCTCAATGGAAGAACGAGAAGGGCAAAGGGAAGGTCAGGGAAACAGGAAGACAACCGAACAAAGGAAACTTCAACAAAACTGACTTTCGCAAAGCAATGAGCTGCACGGGGAGAATCTGAAAGTGAAGCTGAAACCGAAGCTCCAATTGAGGAAGAAACAGCTAATCTTTGTCTCATGACAACACATGATGAAAAGTCCAAAGGAAAAGAGGTATTGTCTTCTAATTCATTTTCTAATTACCTATTTAGATTGGATAAACATGAATTAATCAAAATGATCTCGGAGACACAAAATAATCTGGAAAAACGAACTGCTACCTGTCTCCAAATAGAAAAGGACCTTAAGGCCAGTAATGACCTAGTATCCTACCTAAATTCTTTTAGGTCTGATGTGCAAACTCGATTCTTTGATTTACTTGATCAAAATGTGATGATAAAGGAAATTATAGAAAAAGTAAAACAAGAAAACATCATGTTAAATATTGAATTAAGTCAATATAAATTGTTAGGGCTAGAAGAAAAATTAAAGACCAAACCTATTCAAGATATAAATGTCGACTTTAAGAAGATAAAATTAGACTTAGAATCCACTAAAAATGAGAATGAAAAGCTAAAGCTTGAATTAAATTCAAGAGGAAAAGGGAAAATCAAAGAGGTTCCCAAATGGATTCTTGAGGCCAAAACTAAAGAACTGAAGGTCTAGGATACAATAAATAAAATAAAAAGAAAAAGGTCTATGTTGATCTCCCAAGTAGTAAGATCTATTCCTTTTGTGGCAAAACCAGACACCTGAAATATCAATGTTTAAAAAGGGAACAACATAACAAAACGAACCAAATATATGTTGATAGGATCTGGATTAAGAAATATGACTCATGCATAATCGACATGGAACCCAAGGTTGGCTGGGTTCCACCCTCTAACAATTAGTTCGTTTTGCAGGTTCTAGTGAGGGGGAACGGCTCATGGTATCTCGACAGCGGCTGTTCCAAGCACATGACAGGTGATAGATCAAAATTTCTCTCACTAGAAGCCAATGATGGAGGAACTGTGACCTTTGGAGACAATATGAAAGGCGAAATCATTGCCAAAGGAAAAGTAGGAAGGTCAAGTTCCCATGCTATTGATAATGTATTTTTAGTCGAGAATTTAAAACATAATTTGTTAAGTATCTCTCAATTTTGCGACAAAGGTAACTCTGTAAACTTTACTTCTGAAAAGTGCATTATTTCTAGGAATGACAAAGGAGACACCATTCTGGAAGGAATCAGAAAAGGGAACACTTATGTTGTGGACCTTCACACTATTCCCAAAATCAGTCTAACATGTCTTAGTGTAATAGAAGATGACCCTCTTCTTTGGCATAAACGTTTAGGTCATGCTAGTTTTTCGTTACTCAATACTTTGCGATCTAAAGACCTAGTGAGAGGATTACCGTCTCTTAAATTTCAAAAGAATGAAGTCTGTGATCCTTGTGCCAAGGGTAAACATGTAAGGTCGTCTTTCAAACCTAAAAATATCGTGACCACCTCAAAGCCACTTGAATTAATTCATATGGATCTTTGTAGACCAATGAGAATCCAAAGTTGCAGTGGAAAGCGATATGTATTTGTTATTGTTGATGATTACAGTAGATTTACATGGACATTATTTTTACCTAGCAAAGATGAGGCCTTTGATGAATTTGTTGCATTTGTCAATAAAATTCAAAAATCTAGTAACAATCAACTTGTCCACATAAGATCGGATCATGGTAAAGAATTTGAAAATTAAAGGTTTATGGATTATTGCAACGAGCATGGTTTAAGTCACAATTTTTCCGTGCCAAGGACACCACAACAAAATGGTGTGGTGGAACGTAAAAATAGAACATTAGAGGAAATGGCTAGAACCATGTTAATAGCTAGTGGTCTCCCTAGAAACTTTTGGGCTGAAGCTGTTAATACTGCATGCTATATTGTAAATCGTGTGTTAATAAGACCAATCACTTCTAAAACTCCCTATAAACTATTTAAGGGCATTAAACCTAATATTTCATATTTTCGTGTATTTGGATGTCGATGCTTTGTGCATGTAAATGGAAAAAGAAATATAGGTAAATTTGATGAAAGAAGAGATGAGGCAGTATTTCTTGGCTACTCATCCCACAGTAAAGCGTATAGAGTCTATAACAAGAGAACTATGTGTGTTGAAGAATCTGTTCACATTATTTTTGATGAATCTAATTTTATGACAAGTGAACAAGAAACAAGTGATTTTAAGATAGGTCTTGCTAACCTGGAAGATGATGAAAACATACATAAAGAGCAAGAAAAGGAAGTAAATGAAGAGCAACATGTTCAAAATGGTGAACCTAATCAGGTACAGGAACAGCAGGAAAATCAGGACCAACCACATGTTCCTGATCCAGTTGTTCCCAGAGCAGTACAAAATGAAAGAAATGAAGCTGAGCACAATGAAACAAGTCAGTGAGCCTGCTTCCACATCAGTCTCCACAAGAGACTTCGTGCCTAAACCGTCGAAACATCAAAAGTCACATCCACTTGACTTGATCTTAAGTGACTTAAGCAAGGGAATACAAACAAGATCCCAGATGAGAAGCTTTTGTGCACACTTTGCATTTCTCTCAACATTGGAACCCAAGAATCACGAAGAAGCCTTACAAGATTCAGATTGGGTTGTGGCAATGCAAGATGAACTAAACGAATTTGAAAGAAATAAAGTGTGGCACTTGGAACCGAAACCCAAGAATAAAAAGATAATTGGATTTAAATGGGTCTTTAGAAACAAGCTGGATGAGCATAGAACAATTATAAGAAATAAGGCAAGATTGGTAGTCAAAGGGTACAATCAACAGGAAGGTATTGATTATACAGAAACATTTGCTCCCGTAGCAAGGTTAGAGGTTATTAGAATTCTAATTTCATTTGCTGCTTTTATGAATTTTAAATTATATCAAATGGATGTGAAATGTGCTTTCTTAAATGGTTTTCTAGAAGAAGAAGTCTTTGTGGAACAGCCACCAGACTTCGAAAATCCATCCTCTCTAGATCATGTCTATAAGCTTGATAAAGCTCTTTATGGGCTCAAACAAGCTCCTAGACAATGGTATAAGAGATTATCTAAATTTTTGATTGAAAATAAATTCATAAGAGGTAAAATTGACAAGACCTTATTCTTTAAGAATAGAGGTTCAGATATTTTAGTTGTTCAAATATATGTTGATGACATTATCTTTGGAGCCACTAATGAACTATTGTGTAAAGAATTTGCTGACCTAATGAGTGATGAATTTGAAATGAGCATGATGGGAGAATTAAATTTCTTCCTTGGTTTTGCAAATTAAACAAACGGCTAACAGTATCTTCATCCATCAACAAAAATATATAAAAGAACTTCTAATGAAATATGGTCTAGATAACGCTAAAACAAACCATACACCTATGGCTACTAACATTAGATTAGATGAAGATGTGAATGGTATAAGTGTCGATCAAACCATGTATAGGGGAATGATAGGATCTTTACTATATCTAACTGCTAGTAGACCCGATATTTCGTTTAGTGTTGGCTTGTGTGCTAGATTTCAATCAAATCCCAAGGAATCACATCATACGGCAGTAAAGAGGATTCTAAGATATTTAAAGGGAACAGATGACTTGTCCCTATTTTATCCAAAAAGTGATGTCTATGACTTCAAAGGTTTTAGTGATGCAGATTATGCAGGAGATCTTGTGAATAGAAAAAGTACTTCAGGAATGGTACAATTTCTTGGCTCATGTTTAGTATCTTGGTGTTCCAAGAAACAAAACACAGTTGCCTTATCCACCGCTGAAGCTGAATATGTGGCAGCAGCAGCCTGCTGTTCCCAAATGCTTTGGATAAAACAACAACTAAGAGATTTTGGTATTAAATTTGAATGTGTACCTATTTATTGTGATAATACTAGTGTCATATGCATATCAAAAGATCCAGTGCATCATTCTAGAGTTAAGCATATACATATAAGACATCATTTTCTTAAGGATAATGTGGAACATAAACATATTATTGTTAAACATGTTAGTACTAATGAGCAAGTTGTAGATATATAATGACTAAACGACTTACTAAGGAACAATTTGAAAAGATAGGTTGGAGCTAGGTATGATCAAGCTTCATTAAAGTTTAATGCTAGCTAGCCTCCTCAAAGCAACGTGAAAATTGGAAGGGTTAGATCAACCACAACAATCATGATTGAGAAATCAATTATTGCGAGATTTTGATATGCAACTATATCAAGTATGTGCCATGAATGTTTTCTTGATTGCATGCTTAACTGATTAGACCAAGTAGCATGAGTTTACTTTACGTTATTATGTCCTCATATTAAAAAAAAAAAAAAACAAGGACATATATTTTTCTTTAATTTTTATTTTTCTTTTTCCACAAAATTCCAGAATTTTTATTTCTTTTTATTTTTCGGTTGGTCAACTTAAAAATTAGTAGAAGACGGATCATCGTAGTGTTTCGAAATATTGTTATTACCCGCTTTAATTCATTGAATATACCCGCGAACCTTTCGTTACACTCATCATTCACACTATACAAACTGATCCAAGAAGTAGTATAAACTCCTCATATAACCGTCCACTCACTCATAAATACCCACTCTCTCACGTCCCATCACTCACTCACACACCCCATCACTCCCTCAAACTGACGTACTACTTATTACTAAACGCTCTTCAAAACCGTCAATACTCATTTCACTCCTTCACTCCTTCATCTTCACTTCATTCATCCACCATGAAAACCCCAAAATCTTCTTCTTCAAGCAAGACCATGAAAGGAAAAACTCCAAAGTTCATACAACCTAAACCACTTCAAGTAATTCATCCCTCACCATCAGGAAATGCACAACCGTCATCTTCACAAGAACAAAAATCAACCACGCCAAAGGCCATGCATGCCGGAACAAAAAGACCACACTCCAACCCAAAAGGGATTTCTTCATCCAAACCCACAAAGAGGACCAAGCAACTAGACCGAAATAGAGCTGAGGAAGTCGCAAAAGAAATGTCTGTTGGACTTGGAATATGAATCAAACCCTTTCCCTCAATTACATGCGATTTTAAATAATCAAGGGTGGGAAGTTTTGATGTATGACTACTCATGCAATTCGATTTACCCAAATCTTATGCGTGAATTTATTAAAAATTTCTCAATTGAAAACGAGGTTTGTTCAAGCACAGTTAAAGAAATCAAGATTGAGTTTAATAGTCTTATGTTGGGGGAATGGTTCAATGTTCCTGCTGTAGGGTTCGATACATATTACGTAGGGTCAAAGATTGTCTTTTCTGGGATAAATGAAAAGACTATGTTGAAATTTTTAGGAATCAATGACAAAAAACGTTTTAGCCACAACTCTTTATCACCATTGCACAAGCTGTTGTATAACATTGCTCGAAGATTTATTTTGCCTCGCAATTCCAAGTGTAGCGAAGTAAACCTTCGTGATGCTACATTGATTTATTGTTTGACTAACCACATTAAAATTAATTTTCCTTCATTGATGATATCACATTTGGCTGATTGTATAGAGAAGCGTTGTATGGTAGGGTATGGAGGTTTGTTGACTCATGTTTTTAAGAAATTCGGTGTTCCTTTAGATGGCCTAGAATTCCCTATGAGTGCCAATAACAAAATAGGTGCAAAATGCCTGAACAATTTGCATCTAAAATTAAATGAAAAGGGGATTCTAGAGGATGCTGTTGAGGAAGTAGAGGATGTTAGTTCGGATGATGAGAAGGTAGAAGAAGAAAAAGAAGAGGAAGAAAAAGAAGAGGAAGGAGAGGAGAGGGAAGAAAGAGAGAAAGAGGTTTAGGGAGTTGTTCCCTCTGCCAGCACTGAACAGGCAGAGGTTACTAAGGAACAGGGGGAAGTATTAAGTGAGGGGGAAGCCTCTCGAGAAGGGGAAGGTGAAGAACTGGAGGAAGAACATTCCGATGAAAGTTCTGATGATGAGGAGGTTGCTATGCCAGTTAAGGAGGAGCTTGTACTCACTCCAAGAAAGAGTAGTAGGCTGGCCTCAAAACGTCTTGTTGGTTTGGATGACGAAATCACCTCAAATCCCACCAAAGAGCCTACAAATGTCCCTCCTGCACCAAAACCAGCCACACCTCCACCACTACATGTTCCATCACCACCACCATCACCTATACCTACTACGCCAACACCATTCACCTCACACGTTTCACCTCCACACACTACACCTGGTTTTGATACTAACCCCTCTACTGTTCCTCCTGCTACCCTAGATCTTATTCTCTTCAAGTTTATTGATTTTCAGTCTCAACTCTACGCTTTTCAAGATGAAATACGTGTCTCACTCGCATCCATTACTGATCAGCTGTCCCAGATGGAGTCCCGTCTTAGTGCAAAGCTTGACACAGTTGAAGTGCAGATAGAGTTCGTTGATGAGGAGACTGCCACTTGATCCCTTCTTCTGCTCAATTAATCATTTTATGTAGTTTGTTGGCTACACCGTATGTTTTTAAACAATCAAACAATATTTTCTCTTTTGTTTTGAGTACCAGCTGGGGTACGCCAAGTTGTAATTTTTTGTTGTTGAAAAACTTATGCTACTGCTTTCTTTTCATCTACTGTTTCAAATGGTCTATGATGCTTAATTGATGCATATCTTGATAAGTTTATGGTATTTGCTAAGTTAGTTGCTGCTTACTTTCTTAATTTCACTAATGCATGCCTTAGTGCTTTGGGTTGATACATCCAGTCCTTTTTTATTGAAGTCAAAAGGGGGAAGAAAGGCAACAAACTTATGCTTATGCTTGTGATGCTTATGCTCTGATGCTTATCTATTACATGTTAGAATATATGCTCTAGATTTCTAAATTTTTCATTGCTCTGATTTTAAATGAAAATTACATCATGCTTTATTTTTCATCATGTTTTATTTTGATTATCATTTGTATTGCCTTGACTGATTTTATTCGTATCAAAAATGAATTTTCTATGTTAAAGTAAACTCAAATAATTACTTGTGTTCCCATGCTTGCTTAGATACTACTTGAGTATTACTGTTTTGCTTCATTTAGAAAATCACCAAAACGTGTTAAGATTTTCGAAAATTCACATAGGTTGATACATTTACTATATTTTGATACTTAAGTTGTTTTGTTTAGTATTATTTGAAATATGATTAAATTTTAAAGACATAAGTCATGTTTGGATACACACAAATTGATATGTCTTAAAATTGAATCTTAGAGTAAACTGTTTTAAATGAATATTTGGTAAATTATAAGTTGATTTGCCAAAGTTAGACTTGCTCAAATCTCTTACATGCTCTAATTTATTTATTTTACTCTAATCTTAATTAAGTTTGTTTATAAAGTTTGCCATCATCAAAAAGGGGGAATTTGTTGGCCCAATTGAGTTTTGATGATGACTTAACGTTTATAAACAAACAAACCATAGAGATTGTTTTGTAGGTCATATATCCGATTTGTAAAAATCGTCGATGACACCTAAAGGCTTGCTTAAAGAATAATGTACGTGTCAAAGTCAATGTCAAAGTCAAAGTCAAAGAAGTCAACCTTGGAGTCCAAGTAGAAAGTCAAAAGAAGGTTCAATTACTGCTGTTTCAAGTTTGATAAATTAAAAAGAAATCTGACAGAGACAGTGCAGTGTTCCTAGCGAAGCAGATCTAAGAAGAAAATCAACTAAAACATAGGAAAATAAGTTTTTCTTATTTTAGTTGTTTGTACGGGTAAAGTCTAAAATAGATTGCATAAAGAAATTAATTGGCAAAATTAACTTATCTAAAACGTGAGTTTAAGCTCCCTAAGTTCTCTCCACGTTAATAGGGAATTAGTTAAAGATAAATAAAATTTACTATTTTTAGCCTAAAATAACCGAATAACATTGCGTAACCTCCAAGGCTTTTCTCCACTATTCCCACATTTTAGATTAAGGGAAATATGGTAGCAATGCACGGTTGATCACATATAAAAGAAACATTAATAACCGGCCAGCCGTGTGAGTGCCCAAATCAAGAATTCAAGAGAGATCACCAAAGGAGAGAAAAATATTCATTCTTTTAATTGCCAATTAATTCAAAAATATTTTTCTTATGCAATCTTTAAGTCTATCCATTATAGGGATCTATTTTGTAAAGGGTTTTTGAGAGATTGTAATTTAGACTTGGGGAAGTCTAAAGGGTAACCGTGAGAAAGAACGAGAGAAACAAAAGAGAAGGAGAAAGAGAAGAAGAAGAGAAGTGGCCTAGTAGAGAAGAGAAAAGAACAAGTTTTATGTAATTGCTTTAATTGCTTAAAACATATTAAGAGAAGTTTAAAATCCGATGTGGTCGTGGGTTTCTTTCTAAGAAGGCCTAGAAAGTTGCCACGTTAAATCTCTTGTCTCCTTTTTACATTCTTTCTTTTACTTAAGTGTTTTGTTAGATTTTAATTTTCGCAAAATAGGGCAAAAATACTTGAAAAAGCAATACAACAATTCACCCCCCTCTTGTTGCATTGATAATCTCTAAGTGTTTCTATACTTCTATTTGCTATAATGACACATTTCTTGACAACATATGATAAAGATTTGTTTAGGCATTTACATGGCACCAAATCCAGAGTGGTTTCCATTACATAGGCCGTAGGCATAGAGCATGATGACCTCATTATTCTCCAATCTCTACAGAATCCTTTCAGTGTCTACTGTCCGATACACCTGTTTTGAAATACTTGCTACATTTTGTTTTTAGAAAGTATTGATCATTTAATAGTATAGTCAAGTGAGATCTTGTTTAAATCGTCTTATGGCATACTTTCACAATATAAACTTGCTATAAGTATATTAGAGTGCGTATAATTCGACATAAAACTGAATACAATAGTATATTAGAGTGCGTAAAAAATTAAATGTAGCAAGTATTTCGAAACGAAACAAGTACATGCCATACGCCAGTCTTTTTGACTAGTCGCTTCTTGTACCGTACTATTTCTCTTTTTTCCCCACTTTACCAATTTTACGCAAATCCCCATATTCTTTTCTCTCCCTCCACTAATCAATTAATTAAAGCAACAATTAACAACTTTTCTTTCTTTTTTCCCCTATTCATATTAATGACTACTCCAGTTCTATAATTACTCTCATTACTCATTAATCATTAATGCAGAAATTCAATGACACCCAAATTTGCAACAACAAATTATATATTCTCAGTTTATGAACTGCCTTTTGCTTATTCATTCATCTACATTTCTGTGTATTTTTACTCCAATATAAAAGGTTTGTCCTAACTCTGTTTTTTCTTCATGTACTAGGCTTCTTTAAAGGCTGATTTATCAATCATTTTGTATAATTATCATGCTTTAGCTTTGCTGAATATGGTTAATGGCTTATCCTTGTGGAATTTCTTACAAATGATTTACTCTATGGATAGAAGTAGAAGTAGTAATTTTTTACAAATGGAATTTTTCTTATGCATTAAGTGTGATTGATTGTTCGTACTATGGATAGAAGTAGAAGTAGTAATTAAGTATAAATATTGTGTCTTTAGGAATTACTACTCCACAAGAAAAAATAAAAACTATGATTACAGGAACTGTCAAACAAAATTTTCTAGTTGAATTACATCATCATTTTATTGTTAAGTGTTCTTTTTGAGACATAAATAAACCTCAAAATAGAAACAACAAGGAAAGAGCTAACGGCTAGTTCATTAAGCAAAACCATTGTAAACATTCAGATTCAAATCTTAAATATCAGACTTCAGTATACTTAATACGAGTATTATGAGGGTATTAGGCAAATGACCGGTAGCAAGTAGCCGATTATAGTGACTGATTTAACCAGTTGGTTTTGAACCTGCTGCGATAAACAACTTGTTCAAAAACAACTTATTCGTATGTTTCAACCAGCTAAATTGCCAAACACTAGCATTAGCTATATTGACCGCTCAACCCTGTATTTATATTTAAATAAGCTAAAATTGCTCAATAAGCTAATTTGTCTAACATCCCGTGATAATTTTTCTTCGGCATTTCCTAAAAGGTTTAAAAGTGTCCAAAACCAAATTTAATATGCTTAGGCTAAAAAATAACCAAAAACTATCCATATTTTGTTTTATTAATAAAAAATTTCGTTTGAATTTGCAGTTTAGCAGATGATTTGACACTAAAAACACTATACAATCAACTAAGATGAAAGTATATTAAATTTTTGGGTGCCTCATATAATGCAACAAAATAAGTGTATGGGTAGTAAAGCAGTAAACAATAAAGTGGAAAATCAGGATTAGGGCAGCTTTCCTTTTTGCCTTTTATTCTTTTACCCCAATTCTGCTTTGTTTTATTCCCCTGTTTCTTGCCCCATTATTTATGGTTAAAAAAAAGCATATTTCAGATAATGCCAAAATATAAAAAAGTGCACCTACAAGGTAAAACAAGAAATGAGCTTCACTTACAAAGGAAACCATTTCTTTTATTTTCCCCTCATTTTCACTCACCAAATGGTTGTCTACAGATGAAATGAGTTTAATTCAACTAAGATGAATCAAGTTTTTACAAGTGAGTTCAACTCCTTTTTAAATTAGTTTTTTCTAATAGGTCATGTCACAATTTTTTACTACTTGAATATAATATTTATTATGTTCAATTTCATTCGGTATTGATAATTTCGCTAAGTTTTTGGAATTATGACTTTGACATATGTTCAATTTCATTCGGTATTCGATTACGTCTAGTAGAACTTGTCGTTAGTGGATGCAATACTCGCTCTTCATTCCATTGAATTTGTAGCATATGTTATTTTGGTCTGTCCCATTTAACACTAACTAACATTTATGTAACTTAAGCTCTCTTATATATAGATTGAATATCAATTACGAAGGGCCATGTTTTTAGTTTGTCTAGAGAGACATGGCTTTTTGATTGAAAGCATTTCATGCTTTATATTTTTTGCATGGCAAAGTATGGTTTCTGCTTTTGCTTTTTTTGTTTATATGGGATTTTTGATTCTTTATGATCTCTTTGCTTTTGTTAATGGAGTTGCTTTTAAACTTTACAGCATTGATAAAATTAGGAGCTATTAAAATACTTAAGTTTTTATTCTTGAAGCACTGTCTCATTGCACTTTATGATTTTTAAATGTAAATAAATTCTCCTAAAGTATCCATAATCTTTTGCCTTTTTTTGTTATGGTACAAAGGGCCCAATCATAAGCACCCTTTTGGCTATCACAAATAAGTATCCATAGTCTTGGAGGGAGTTTTGTAACTTAATCTTTGTCAAAAACTAGCAATGATGAAGTCAAAAAATATTGAGTCAAGAAGTGAGTCTTGAAAAATGAAGATTTGTCCTAAGAATCTTGAGGTGAGACAATGTTATGAATTTTTTTTTCTTTGGTCCAATAAGAACGTGCTAACTCAAACCGGAATAAAGTTAAAATCAAGTTTAAAGTCAGTATGGTAATAAAGTTTTAAATTAGGGAGAGGTTTGTCGAAATCTGAGTTTGCAGAGTCTGCGGATATTCAAACCCTTTAATGATTGCCACTTAACAGTATTGAGTAATGAAATGTTGTACAATCATTGGATAGGAATGAACTATAACCTAAGTTTAGCAAATGATGCCTCATTTTTTATTGCTTCTACCTTGGGGTGAAAGTATACTTCTCTTTTTCAATATTTACATGATAGAATCACAAAATAACTTCCGCTCTTCATAAAGCTATAAAGAACAAAGCAAGATGAATGGTGGTCCTTGCATGGTGGAGTCATAAAATACAATGTAATGCTACTATATATGCTTTCACTATCTTATACTTCTATCAAGAAGAATTTTTGAAATATATTTCTATATTCTTTAACATCTTTTGTTTTAAGTTGGTGCAATAATCCATGGCATCTTGTGTATTTTTCAATAATTGATTGACTAAAACCGTATAGCATAATTCGCTAGTTGATACTTTTATGAAATCGGTGCTCACTTTTTTCAATATGTTTTTTGAATTTGCAATTCTCTTTAACTGTTCCAAAATAGCCTAAAATCGTCTATAATCCACTTTTGTCGATTTGCAAAATGATTACTTATGTAGTTCAGTTTTAAGAATTAAATGCATGCTACTGAATATTTATACTTTGTACCTTTTTTTTTTAGTTTTTTGATCTAATGATTGAATTGGCTTTTGATTGATACAGTGTGTGAGTAGCTCACCAAGGCACTCTTTACTGAGAGCTGATACAGTTCATCTCATCACTACTTCATGGTTTCATTTCTGCATTATCTTTGAGTAACCCTTCAGCATATATAATTATTGACCATGAGGCTTCAATCTTTCTTACCATTGACATCCATCTTTCTTCTCCTAATTTCCATACACCACCTAACATTTGCTGACTTGAAGTCAGACAGGCAAGCTCTTCTCGATTTTGTTGCGAATGTACCCCATAGCCGAAATCTCAACTGGAATGTTGCTTCTTCTGTTTGCACGTCTTGGGCTGGTGTCACTTGTAATAGTGAAGGAACCCGTGTTATTGCTCTCCATCTTCCAGGAATCGGTCTTTTTGGACCAATTCCAGGAGGAACCATTGGGAAATTAGATGCCCTTCAAGTACTGAGTCTAAGGTCTAACAGTCTCAATGGTAAAATTCCTTCCGACATTGCTTCTTTACCATCTCTTCGTTCGTTGTTCCTCCAATCAAATAACTTTTCAGGAAGCATTCCTGAGTCTCTTTCTGCTTCACTTATGGTGTTGGATTTAAGCTCCAACTCCTTGAACGGAAGTATTCCGTCAAGTATCAACTATTTGACAAGGCTTATTGTTTTGAATCTTCAAGATAATATGCTGTCCGGATCCATCCCTAATCTTGAATCTCGTAAGCTCAAGCTTCTTAACATGAGCTACAATAAGTTAAGTGGTAAAATCCCAAATTCACTTCAGAAGTTTCCAACTTCCTCATTTTTGGGGAATCGTTTATGTGGGCCACCTCTAGAAAATTGCTCCTCAAGTAGCCCATCACCTTCTCCGGATACCATGATTTCGCCTGCAATGATACCTATTATAAGCAAAGGCGGCCGTAGCAGGAAATTGAGCATAGGTGCCATTGTTGCTATGGTAATAGGTGGCTCTGCCGTTGTGGTTCTTGCTATGATGATGTTCTTATTATGTTGTGTTAAGAGAAATGGTATCGAAGATAGTTCTGCTGATAAAGGAAAAGAGTCTAATATCAAGAAGGCCAAAAACCAAATGCCAAAGGAAGACTTTGGGAGCGGTGTACAAACAGCCGAAAAGAATAAGTTGGTGTTCTTTGGCGGTTGCTCTTATAACTTTGATCTTGAGGACTTGCTTAGGGCATCTGCGGAGGTTCTTGGGAAAGGGAGCTACGGTACAGCTTATAAAGCGATTTTGGATGAGGGAATCGTTGTGGTGGTAAAACGGCTGAAGGAAGTAGGGATTGGAAAGAGGGAATTCGAGCAGCAAATGGAAATGGTTAGCAATGTCGGTCAACATCCGAATCTTGTTCCTCTTCGGGCTTACTATTTCTCAAAGGATGAAAAACTTCTGGTTTACGATTTCATGCCTGGTGGAAGCTTAAGTGCTATCTTACATGGTATACATCCTACACACTCTACTTTGATAGATTTACGCGCACCTTAGTACTTAAATTTTTTACTTGGTTGAAATTCCTGCATAATTTTCTCATTGCATCTTTGTGCTGAACTTTTAGGCAATGGCTATAATGGGAAGACATCGTTAGATTGGAATGCTAGAGTAACAATTGCACTTGGAGCTGCACGAGGAATACTCCACATCCACTCCGAAGGAGGTGGAAAATTCATCCACGGAAACATCAAGTCCTCTAATGTTCTCCTATCACAAGATCGCGAAGGTTGTATCTCTGATTTCGGCTTGCCTCTTATGATGAACTTTCAAGGCATCACTACAAGAAGCATAGGGTACCACGCTCCAGAAGTAATTGAAACAAGGAAAGCCAGCCAAAGTTCCGATGTTTATAGTTTTGGAGTACTTCTCCTAGAGATCCTAACAGGAAAAGCTCCTCTAAAGACCGCTCATGGACACATTGATGTGGTTGATCTTCCTAGATGGGTGCAGTCGGTGGTGAGAGAAGAATGGACGTCCGAAGTGTTTGATGCCGAGTTGCTTAAAAGTCCAAATGCAGAAGAGGAAATGGTGCACATGTTACAGGTAGCACTGGCTTGTGTTGCTAGAGTGCCTGATATGAGGCCGAGAATGGATGAGGTTGTTAGAATGGTCGAGGAAATCAGGCCATCTGAGTCAGATGGGAGGCCGTCTTCTGATGAGAATAAGTCTAAAAACTCCAATGTAGGTACTCCAACCCCCTGATTGTTCCCATCTGGTGGAAGTATCATATCTTAAGGAGGTATGATCATTTCTAATTTATGCAAATTTTATCACCTTTGTGCAACTGTTTGATGAGCAGATAAAGCTTCTTATCTGGATTGATGTCAAATTGCATTTATGTAAAAAGAGAATGATTATAATTTCTAATGAACGAATTGTGTATTGCTTTGTTCTAATGTACAATCTATGTTGCTTTCTTTTCGTGGGGCGTGGGTGATA
The DNA here is from genome assembly GCA_019425755.1 of Amaranthus cruentus. Lineage (NCBI taxonomy): Eukaryota > Viridiplantae > Streptophyta > Magnoliopsida > Caryophyllales > Amaranthaceae > Amaranthus > Amaranthus cruentus. Next base: position 5,093,037 of record CM033460.1, on the reverse strand, counting down.
AGAGTGTATACCAATGAACTATTTTATATATGAACTAGAGAGTGGGGTTCTGATATCATGCTAACGAATTAACTCTACAAAAAATTTAAACAGGTGGTTTCATGGTCGTATACTCTATCATGATAGGGGTGTTCACAATCATATACATAGATCCGAATCAGGAAATCTGGTTTTGTGGATAGTGAAAATCATGATCCAGTTTTGATTCTAAATACTAGAGATTCAAAATTCGAATATTCGATTTAAATTTTAATCCATCCGGACATTCAATTTTGAAATTCTTATTGATATAATGGTTGAAGGCTTAACTAAGTAGGGGCATGAAAGTTATATTGTTGCTTGGTAGGTAAGCAAGTTAAATAAAATGTAACGCAACTTTTAAAAAAATTATTTTAACCCTAATTCGATTAATTTAATACTATCCAAATTCTAGGAAAATATTTGATATTGAATTCGATTATACAATATGAATCTAATTCAGAGATAGATCGGAGTTGAACCTTTTAAAGATTCGATATTCCCACCCGATTCTGACTCCAACTGCAACTCGACCCGATCCGACTCCGACTTGGCTCGACTCTGAATTCAAATTTATGTCATATTTTTAATTTGAACAAAATTGAACTTCATATTAGAAATAAAAATGAAAATAGCTTTATTAAACCCAAATTTTCAACCTTGTCATCTGAGTTATCGATTAAAAGTCAGATTCAAGTAAAAAGTCTCATCTCGATTTGTGTTTCAGATTAAGTTAAGTTTAAAAAACTTATGTTTTAGTATCATTTAATAAAATAATAATCAAAGTTTTAAAGCACATTGTTTTTGGTTTCACAATCATATATCAAAAGAGAGATCATGTAAATTATAGCAAAAGTTACGCAAAGTGTGAATTTAACTTAATCGAAACAACTCTCAGAATCAGAACGTAGAATCAAATAACTATTATTATTATTATTATTATTATTATTATTATTATTATTATTATTATTAGGAAAAATTACCCTGAATAATACGACCTTTCACTTATTTCCCATGAATAATATGAACTTTCAATTAACCACGAATAATACGAAGTTTGACATGTATTTTCCGGTGGCATCCCTGACCGGTTAGGAACCGGTAGAACAGGTAAAATATGACCGTTGCACAGCAGGTTTATCTCCAATCTTGGTTTCATTTCTTCTTTCCAGATTTCTCACCTCTTTCTTCTTTATCTTTTCATTTTTTTAAATTACTTCCAATCTTCACCTCATTTATTTAGTTTACTTCCTCCAATCTTCCCCTTCGTCATTTAATTGATGTTAAATATGTTTTCCCCTTCAATCATCATCATCTCAATCTAGAACATCACTTGCAAATGGAATTCCTTTATGTAATCATGGTGTTCATGCTAAATTACAATCCAAAATGGAATTCCTCTTTACAATTCCTTCTAACTCAAAAAGACATTTTATCGGGTCTAGAATGGTTTTACACATCCACAAAAATACTCAAACCCCACAACACCTTTTTGAATACCCCATCAAACCAAAACTTCAAAGTAATTGAATCATTCACATGAGCCTAAAAACAAGCAAAAAACACTAAATTACATACAATTTCGAGTTAGAATTAAGAATTAATCGTGAAAATGCATGTACAATTTTCGAATTTTATAACCCTAATTTTTGGGTGTTAGCAAACTTAGAAGATAAATAATGCAATTGAGAACAATAAACTAACCATCAAACCAAAACTTCAAAGTAGGTGTCTTCTTCTTCTTCCAAGCTTTAGATTGAGGTCATCAATGGTGGAAGTATGCGTGAGAGAGAAGAGTTTCAGAGGGAGATGTGCTTGGGTCAGTAACTTTACAATGAACTACTCCTTTCTCTCTCATAGATTATTTTAACATAATTAAACAATTAAATTTTGGGTAAAATCTTTTTTAACCGGTTATGGGTAAAAAGGTATACCATTGGAAAATGCATGTCAAACTTCGTATTATTCGTGGTTAATTGAAAGTTCGTATTATTCTTGGGAAATAAGTGAAATGTCGTATTATTCAGGGTAATTTTTCCTTATTATTATTATTATTAATTTTTTTTTAGAATAAAATTATTATTATTATTATTATTATTATTATTATTATTATTATTATTATTATTATTATTATTATTATTATTATTATTTGTAAATATCACTATAAAATAACAAGTACAATGGGATCGAATTTAGCTGAGTCGCGGACTATGTAGCTCTCTTTAGAACATTTGCGGTACTGCCTAAAATTTGTGCTAGCAGATCTTCACGATCGAATGTCCCAGTATAAAACAACCTTCCGTAAAATACTAGTAGTTTGCACAATACTACTAGGCAGATAACACCAAATTATAATAGGAAATTACCATGAATAATACAACCTTTTAACATTTTTCCTACAATAATACCAACTATTGATTAACCATGAATAATACGAACTTTAATGTACGTTTTCCACCAACATTCATGACCTGTTAACAGCCTAATATTGCAGTTCGTTTTGCAAAAAAATAAAAGAAAACTAAAAAAATTAAAACAACCCCCTCCCTATCTTCCCCTCCACAACCACCACCTCCCTTCCCCATTACCCATTGTCAACCTCCTCCACACTCTGCGTCGGCGCCACCCTCCTCCTCCCCCTCCACACACCTGTGAGATCCACCCCTTCCACATCCCTTCAAAGACCACCCTTACCTCTACCCCGTTCCCAGCCCAATCGGCAAACCCGACACCTTTTCCGACGACAACTTCTTCCAGTCACCGGTGATAATCTCCTCTCATCCTAAGCGGCAACAAATGAATCCCCACCTAATCTTAGTGCACCCAGATTAATGGTGCACCAAATTCTTACCTCCCCTTATCCCTCCTCCATTGTTTATTCTTTATCTTATTTGAAACTTGGCAATTTTATTGGTAATTGCTGAAGAGTGATGCTTGAGTGTTGGGGAGTGGTGGCGGGACTTTGTTGGTGAAGGGTGGCTTTGTTGGTGGTGGGGGCTTTGTTGGTAGTGCAAGATGAGGAAAGGGAAGGGGTAGGATATTTTTGTTTAATTAAATTTTTTTTGCCAATATGACTTGTATTAAAGGTTGTAGGTGAAATTGAATGCTGGTGAAAAACTCACCTTAAAGTTCATATTATTCAAGGTTAATTAATAGTTTGTATTATTGAGGGGAAAAAGTTAAAAGTTTGTATTCTTCATGGTAATTTTTCCAATATAATAATGTTCAATTTCTTAGAAAATATAAGAGAGAAAAGCAATGTATTTTTTTTGTCTGATGCTAATTCATCCATAGAGTATGGGTTTATATAGCATAAGATATAGCCTTTGATATTAATAATAGCATTGAAAGTGTTGAACGTTTTGCAAATGAATGCTGTATATTTCACCCATGAATGTTATATGCTACTATCCATTTAAGGGTTATAATTGCAAAGTCAATTAAGGAAATTTGATTAAAAGAATCATTATTATCTTTACGTGGGACACTGGACCAAAATAATTTGTCTAAATATTTGACCAAATTCACAAATTTCCAACAATCTCCCACTTGAATTTATCAAAATATTTGTTGAGCAATATTCATAACCATATAGACTGAGCATATATAAACAGAAGTGTCTTCTAACTTGAACTTCCGCGTAGTGAATATAATCCAGAATATACTAGGGTAACTCTTAGTTTTAAACCCTATCTTTGACAATATACCACCCACAATGTATTCTTGGTGTTGTCATAGACCCATGCTATTAAGGCCATGCAAGTCTATCCCAGTATAGTGAACGCTCTAGAAACGTTACCCTATATTCCAACAATCTCCCACTTGAATTTATCAAAATATTTATTGAGCAGTATTCATAACCATATAGATTGAGCATAAACAGTAGTGTCTTCCAACTTAAACTTCCGCGTAGTGAGTATAATCCAGAATATACTAGGGTAACTCTTAGTTTGAACCCTATCTCTGACAATATACCACACACAATCTATTCTGGTTGTTGTCATAGACCCGTGCTATTACGGACATGCAAGTCTATCTGTGTAGCACCCCTGAACTTCCAACCCCTTAAACGAAACCAAAATCGTGAAGGACGGGGGGAAATACGAGTGTTACATAAAAAGAAAAGGAAAAGAATTGAGATAAACGTTAAAGATTGACTTTAAGAAGGTGCGTGAAAATTTCGGCAGCATCTCTGCTAAAACTCGAACATGTGGTAGAGCAGTTTGCACATTAAAAATATTATACTAATTTAAGGCATCGTTGCGTTTAAAATCTCACACCACGGCGGAATGGTTCATCGCTGTCTTCTCAAATCGACATGCCAAACATGGATCGTGGTTCCAATGTCAAAGCTTGCGTTTTAAACTGACTTGACTCTTTAAAATAATACAAGTTATAAACTACGCAACGGAGATAACTTATACAAAAAGGAGGACATGTGCCTCAAGCCAAAACATAAACAAATTTAAATACAAAGAAATTACATGTAGCGTCAAATAACAAATATAATTGCGTCAAATAACAAATATAATATTACACGCTTCAAGGTTCTCACTCATTCCCCCCGTATGCAATGCATAAAAGCTACATCACCTGCAATGTCTATCTATGATGTCCCCGCTGCTCAACGTAAGATCATAGACCAACGCGTCATAGCAGGGCCATCAAAGACAAGCCATCAACAATGAAAACAAACAGTACACGTCAGTAACTAACATCATATCATAATAAGGCATAAATAGTATCAATAGAGTATGTCATAATGTGAGGGAGATTTCACAACATTTCAAGTGTCAATCATTGCCACTAAACATCACTTCCAACTTCTCACTGTCATTTCTATTTTCTTCACTTCTTTTTGACTTTATAACTTCTCGGTATCACTTGCACCAAGAGCTTAAGCATGTCCAAAAATCTATCTATATATATGTGACTAAAGGCCACCACATTAGGGTTTGCAAGACCCACATGGAAACACCTCGACCAAGGGCGGTGACGGCCATGCCGACGCCCAATGACAAAGTATGACCATACCCTCGTACAGCGACCATATAAAGATGATCCATGCCTCCGGAAACTAAACCCACTGGGGGTACCAAACCAATGGAGCCAACATAACTAAATGTATGTAACTAGAGCCCACCATGATGGGGTTTTCAAGACCCATATGGCATTACCTCAACCAAAGGCTGTGACGGCCATGCCAGCGCTCAATGGCAAAGAATGAACATTCCCCCGTACAGTGACCACATAACGATGATCCATGCCTTCGGGAACTAAACCCACTAGGGTACCCTATCCAGTGGAGTCACAATAACTAAACAAGTCTGATATCTCATCAATAAAGGACTCATTCCCATTACAACCAACAACTTTCATGCTCCATCACTAAGGGATTTATTCCCATTCAAACCAACATAACTCAAACTCATCAATAAGAGAATCAGTTCCATTACAACCAACAACTTTCTTGCCCCATCACTAAGGGGCTCATTTCCATTCAAACTAACGTAAGTCAAACTCATCAATAAGAAAATCATTTCCATTACAACCAACAACTTTCTTGCTCCATCACTAAGGGGCTCATTCTCATTCAAACTAATGTAAGTCAAACTCATCAATAAGGGAATCATTCCCATTATAGCAAAAAGTTTTTTTGCTCCATCACTAAGAGACTCATTCCCATTCAAAATAACGTAAGTCAAACTCATCAATAAGAGAACCATTCACTATTCAAACTAACAATAAACTATATTATTAATAAGGGACTCGCTCCCTTTCAAACAAATAATAATCAATCTCATTACGAACGAAATCGTTCTCATTCTAAATCACTATCAGCATTTGGCATAATAGAATCTTCTCTATCGGTAAACTTGAAAATCATATAATCAATAACTTCGATATTTCATTCGATGGTAATTCATATAGTGTACAACATATGTTTTAACACAATTGAATATCAATAAATGTACAATGCAAGATGCATGTCAGGGTTAATTACTGCGTGTAAGTACCTGCAACTATAAGATGACAAGTCGTAAAATCACTTGAAAAAAAGGTTCTTACGCCCCTTTATGAACCGAGCACCTATACACGTTTAGAGTAAGACTAGTAAGTAAGGGTAAAAGTTATTCGGATAAAAATCGCAAACCAAACCAAACCAATCCAAACCGAATAAGAAATATGGTTTGGGCATATTATAAATTGGTTTGCTTTTCGATTGGAAGTTTCCAAACCGAAATATTTTGGTTTGGATTAGGTTTGAGCATACCAAAAACCGAAAATTACTCCTCAATATCGAGCACACCCCATTAGAAAAAGACCCCACAATTTCGAGCCAGAATTGAAGAATTTCGCATATTATTTTAAGATTTTCAAAGAAGAATCGTCCCTTCAGATAATTCATATTTTATCTAATCTTTTTCACTTGTAAATTTCATTTTTTCTATTGCGGTTGAATTTACAATCAGTATGTTTTTTATGTTATGTGAATTGAATGAAATTAAGGGTAATGTTTTGACTTGTTTCAAGTAAATTAGTTTTGATTTGTTCCTTCCAAAAAATTACAAATTAGTTATGTTTGATTGTGTTATCTTATTAGAAATTTGTTGTGTTGAGTGTTGATAGAGAGTGCAAAATTGATGAACTAGTTAAGTCAAAAAAAATTGTATATTGGGCCAGCCTTATAGAGATGGTGTCACCATGAGATCGTCTCATATCAAAATCACAAATTCTTGTGAAAACGGTCTTTTTGAGAAATCATCTCTAATTGAGCGGACCCAATATATATTTTTCGAAATATTGTAAGTATGCATTAAAATGATGTAAGTAGGCATTTAAGATATAGTGAATAGGTATTAAATATATGGTAAGTTGGCAGTAAGAATAACGTAAGTACACAATTAGATTTAACTAGATTAGTTCCCGTGCCAAGCACAGTTTATTAATTATTTCAATAAAAAATTATTAATCTTAAATATGTAATTAACTTATTATATGACTTTTAAATTGTAACACCCTCTAAATTAAGTCCGTACAACTTAAAGATATTTTTGTTTATTAAAAACAAAAATTTAACATAGAGAGTGTTATTGGATACAAAACGACGCAAAAAGATCGTAATAAGATCATTTAAATTAAAGCGGAAGACAAAATATTCAAATTACAATTTGATAGAAAGTTAAAAAAAAGACTTAAAAAATAAAATACGATAGACTTTAAATAAATTTCTAGGCGTTATTATTCTAAGCATCCTCACTCAAAAATTCCCCTAGATTACCCTGCAAAAATAAGAAGAAAATAAGAAAGACAAAATAAACCAAAAATCAGTTTAAACTGAGTAATTCGACTCCATTCCGTAAAATTTATTAACAAATAATTTAAAATATAAATCGACTTAATGAGTAAAACAGTTTAAATAATTTATCATATGCAAATTTGTCGGGCATAAGAAAGATCAAAATAATTTAGAGGAGAAATATGAACGCTAGTAGGCCGGGACTAATCTCTGTTAAGCGCCTACTTCAACAAAGGTCATCACTTTAATAATAATGGCCAATCACAAGAGTCCCTAGTGTGCACACCTCTTTTACTTGGATCACAACAAATAGAAGGAAGACAACATAATATAATATGAAATATAAATAATATGGTTTGTGGGTAGCTATACTAACCCGACAAACACATTGTTCACCACCCTTACGGGTTACATTTTCCTCGTAATATTAGTTGAGATATTATCGTTAATTTTATATCAACCCAAAATTAACCGTCGTGAAAACTTATAATAACACAATTTAATGTACACTTTCTAACACTTTAAGATTTATCATTATTTTCAATTTCGACTAAAGATAACCATAGTCGATTATTAGATTTAAAATAAAATATAGTAATGTAAGACAATAAATAAAAGATCTCAAATCAAGTGGTATAACATATGAACAAGAATATTATTCGTATAAGTAAAATTAGTTTATATTTTATAAAGGTATATTTTTATAATTATCTCAGGTAACAGATATGAGTAGTAATGGAAATCAAAATTACCTCGAGTAGTGCAAAAGGTGTCGAAGGTTATGAAAAAGAAATAATAATACGTCGCCTCTACGGCTCTTCCGGAATCTCCGTCTACAATTTAGGTTGAAAGGAAGGTTATAAAATAATCTAATTGTAATAGCCCTTTAAAGAAAGAATTAAAGTAAAATTTTCTTCTAAGATTAAAGGTATAATTAAATCGAATTTTGACAAAAAGGTCTTCTTTAAAATAAATTACGAGTATAGTCTTATTTCTAAAATTGTTAATATTGAAATAAAAGATATAAGGAATAATAGGTTAAAATAATTTTAAAAGTAACATGAGATTTATAAGGAAAAAAATGAGTTTATTTAATCAATGGAATAAACTTAAATAAAATAAATAAAATAAATAAATGAAACTAGATAAAAGCAAAAGAAGGAAAAGAAAAGTAAAAAGAAAAAAAGAATTAGTTGTTAAAAAGAAGAAAGGCTGGAACCAAAGGGAAGAAAAGAAAAAAAAATAATAAAAAAAATAATAAAAAAATAAAGGAGAAGGTTTAAAAAAGACACGTGAAATCAAAACAAAAATAGGGTTTTCATAAAACAGAAAAGGGAAAGAGAGGGAAAACCAATTTAGCCATGACAATGGCGCCCAAAAGCTCGAAGGAAGAAGATGGAGAAGGAAGAAGAGAAGAATTTCGTCTACCAAGCATTCAAGGTAGGTATCTCAGTCATCTTCTTTACCATTCTTAATTATCTTCTTGACCTTCATACCTTCTGGATGAAAAAATCGAAATCTAGGGTTTTTCAAAATACTAAGAACAGGACTAGGGTTTTTGGTTTCTTACCAAGTGTTAGAAATGGAGTTGAATTGTGAGTCTCTAGGGTTTAGAATGCCCAATTTATAAGCCAATTTTCTGAATTAATTGAGGAAGGAGAATAAATGTGATTGAGTGAATTATGCAAAAATGATTATAATTATGATGAGCAATTAGGGCAGGGAATAATTAGAGAATAATTAGGCTAATTTGAATTTCAAATTTCAAAATATATTTTCTGTTACACTTTGGTGATTTTATTTTTATTCTAATTAATATTTTTGAATTATTTTGTTTTGAAAATATTGGGGTATTACATCTTCCTCTCCTTAAAACTAAAGTTCGTCCTCGAACTTACAGATAAAGTCTAGAACAATAAAGAATTAACAAAGGTACGAAAGAAGCGTAAGTTTAAGGAATGTCACATTCTACCTCCGTTTTAAGGGGTTTCGTCCTCGAAACTAGGTCTTACCTGGACGAAAAGTTCAGGGCAAAGTTGCTTTATGGCATCCTCATTCTCCCATGTCGCTTCTTCTCACTTTTGGTTTGACCATAATACTTTGATCAGTTTGATGGTTTTGTTGCGTGTTTTCCTGGTTGTTGTGTCTAGGATTTTAATCGGACTCTCCTCAATGGTGAGGTTTTGGTCTAGCTCAACAGCTTCAGGTTGGATGATATGGGATGGATCATGAACATATTTGCGTAGCTGGGATACATGAAACATGTTATGGACCTTGGCTAGATCCATAGGTAAAGCTAGCCTATATGCCACTTCTCCAACTCTCTCCAATATCTCATATGGTCCTATGTATCGTGGGCTCAGTTTTCCTTTTCTCCCAAATCGCATCACCCCCTTTGTGGGTGATACTTTTAGCAACACTTTTTCCCCAACTTCAAACTCTAACTCCCTTCTTCTTGAGTCCGTAATGACTTTTGTCGATCTTGAGCTGCTTTCATTCGCTCTTGAACAAGTTTCACTTTCTCTGTAGTTTCTTCTATCATTCCGGGCCCTAAATTCAACGACTTGTTGACATCGTCCCAACAAATAGGGCTTCTACACTTTCTCCCGTATAATGCCTCATATGGTGCCATCCCTATGCTCGCATAATAGCTATTATTGTATGAAAACTCGATGTACATAAGGTGTTCATCCCATGCTCCACCGAAATCCATCACACAAGCTCTTAACATATCCGCGAGGGTTTGGATGGTTCTTTCTGTTTGTCCATCTGTTGCAGGGTGGAAGGTTGTGCTAAACTTAAGTATAGTTCCCATGGCTTCTTGAAGCTTTTTCCAAAAATTCGACAAAAATTTTGAATCCCTATCTGAAACGATATCCTTTGGAACTCCATGTAGTCTTATCACTTCATTGAGATAGGCGTTTGCCAATTGTTGCATTGACCAAGTATCCTTCATTGCCACAAACCTTGCGGTTTTTGTTAACCGGTCCACTATAACCCAACTTGCGTTCTTTCCGGTTTTTGTTCTCGGTAAACACATGATAAAATCCATTAATATCGATTCCCATTTCCATTCAGGTACCGATAGAGGTTGAAGTTTTCCACCCGGTTTCATATGTTGAATTTTAACCTTTTGATAGCTTAAACATTTTGCAACAAAGTTTACCACATCTTGTTTCATCCTAGGCCACCAAAAATATTCTTTAAGGTCTTTGTAAAGCTTACCTCCACCAGGGTGTATGGAGTAATTTGAGTTGTGTGCTTCCTTCAATATCTTCTCCTTAAGGTTCTCGTCATTAGGCACACACCAACGTTTCTTGTATTTTATCGTCCCATTTTCATCCACTTCAAATTCTGGCGCTTGGCCTCACTCTTTCATTCCTCTTAACTTTGTTAACCAAGTATCCGATAACTGCTTTTGTCTGATTTCCTCGAATATGTCAGGCTCCACCGTGACGCTATTTAAGTATAGGTCGACAAAGCCGTGTTTCACAATTTCTAGATTCATTCTCTTTAGATCCTCACATATTTCATCTGCTATAATCATCACACTCAATGTATGACTGCTCTTCCGACTCAGTGCGTCAGCCACTTTGTTTGCCTTTCTTTCGTGGTATACGATATCTAAATTGTAATCACTTATGAATTCCAACCACCGTCTTTGCCTCATGTTAACGTCTTTTTGTGTGTATAGAAAACTCAAACTCTTATGGTCTGTCTGCATGGTACACTGTACTCCATACAAATAGTGCCTCCAAATCTGAAGTGCAAAAACAATTGCCCCTAACTCCAAATCATGTGTTGGATAGTTTTGTTCATATGACTTGAGTTGTCTTGATGCATAAGCTACCTTCCCATGTTGCATTAGCACACATCCAAATCCATGCTTCGAGGCGTCACTAAAGACTTCAAACCCATCAGTTTTAGATGGTAAGGTTAAAATGGGTGTCGTTGTGAGTCGCTTCTTCAATTCTTGGAATGCCTCCTCACACTTGTCATCCCACTTAAACCTAGTAGTTTTCTTCATCAGATTGGTGAGGGGTTGAGCGATCTTTGAGAAACCCTCTACAAACCTTCTGTAGTACCCAGCGAGTCTTAGAAAACTCCTTACCTCTGTGACATTTGTTGGGGTTGACCATTCCGTGATCGCTTGTATCTTTGAGGGGTCAACAGAGACTCCATCCCTTGACGCTACATGTCCCAAAAATGCAATTTTCTCAATCCAAAATTCACACTTGGAGTATTCTACATAAAGCTTCTTTTCTCGAAGAATTCCCAAAACAATCCTTAAATGTTCTTCATGCTCCTCTTTATCCTTCGAGAATACCAATATGTCATCGATGAATACAATCACAAACTTATCTAGGTATTGTTTCAAGGTTCTATTCATGAGATCCATGAGGGCTGTAGGTGCATTAGTGAGTCCGAACGGCATGACTGTGAACTCATAATGACCATATCTAGTTAGAAAGGCTGTTTTGGGTATATCATCTTCTGAAATTCGTAGTTGATGATACCCTGACCTCAGATCAATTTTGGAGAATATGGAAGCTCCCTTCAATTGATCAAATAAGTCTTCGATTCAAGGCAAAGGGTACCTATTCTTGATGGTCACATTGTTTAACTCTCTGTAATTAATGCATAACCTCAAAGAGCCATCCTTCTTTTTAACAAACAGTACCGGTGCTCCCCACGGAGAGATGCTCGGCCTTATGTAACCATTCTCTAACAATTCTTCTAATTGAACCTTCAATTCTTTCAATTCTGTTGGTGCCATTCTATAAGGTGCTTTGGAAATAGGGCCTGTCCCTGGGATTAAATTGATCTTAAAGCTAACCTCTCTCTCAGGTGGCATCTCTAAGATCTCTTCGGGGAAGACATCTGGGAACTCTCGCACAATAGAGATTTGTGATATATCCTCGTCCTCCTTTCTCACATCCTTCATGTTACATAAGTAAATGGTATGCCCCTTCTTAAGGTGGTTGTGAAGTTTCAGGGCTGAGATGATCTTTATTCCAGGTTTAGATGAGCGATTTTGGTATGATATTCCATTCCCCAAAGGTCCTCTTAAGATGACTTTTTGCTTATGGCACTCAATCTTTGCTTGATACTTACATAACTAATCCATTCCCAGGATTATGTCAAAAGCCTCTAAGGAGAATAGGTAAAGATTACTAGGGAGGTAGGTTCCGGCAATAGTGATGGGAATATTCTGAAAAATACTATTAGAAGGAACACTCTCTCCCGTGGACATGGTTATATTTGCTAAACATGCAGCCGTGGGTTTCAAAGCATGTTTCTCAACGAAAGTTTTTTAGATGAAAGAATGTGACGCTCCAGAGTCAAAAAGTATAAAAGCAGGATAAGAGTTTACAGGAAAAGTACCGGTCACAACGTCTATGTTGTTGGCTTTTGAACGGCTCATAACATGAATCCTGCCATTGGTTGGTCGTGCTCCATTTCCATTTCCATTGATGTTGTTGTTGGAGTTAGTTCCAGTAGGACCCCCATTATTATTTTGTCCTTGATTATTCTTGTGGGGCACCTGATGGTTCCTGGTTCCACCCCCGTTGCCATTATGGCTTCCATTGTTGTTGTAGCCCCCATTTTGGCCTTTGTGGTTGCCAGACCCCTTTGGACACTGATTGGACTTGTGCCCCGGTTCACCACACCCATAACACCTTATCCTTTCTCCTTGACAATTGAACCCTAAGTGACTCTTATTGCACCGCTTGCAGATAAAAGGTTTCTTGTTGGCATCACCTTGGCGAGCCTGGTTGTTATTGTTGTTATTGTTGCGAATGTTTTGGTGGTTTCCTCCATTATTGTAGCGAGCCCTTTTGTCTTGACCGTGGATTTGAGAATTCCCTCCATGGTCTTTTCTTTTGTTTCTTCCCAAGATTTCCTCCTCTCTCTTTAAAATCCTTTCCATGTTACTTGCCTTTGCATAGGCTTCTAAAAGAGTTGAGGAGGTACCGCCACCAAGATTCTTTTGAATTTTAAAGCTTAGCCCATCTTCATACTTTTGGGGCATGGTAGCATCATCCGGAACTATGATAGGGCAGAACCCAGCGTACTC